>CM056049.1:39589693-40106638 GCA_029574335.1 Rana kukunoris | reverse complement strand
GCCGAATTAGCTGATGCGATTCTTTTATGTTGCAATGCGAATTTCGGCAACATAAAATAATCGCATCAGCTACTCGGCCCAGGGTCTCTCTCTAATAATACCAGCAATGCTTTTAGACGTCGATGGAGATCACTAGGATGTGATCTGTTTTAAAAATACATTTTGAAAAATCCGAATATTCGGAATTGCGAATATTCACCGCGATATTCGAGATATTGCGCGATTACTCGAATATGCAATATTCGTAGCGAATATTAGCAATGCGAATATTCGTGAGCAACACTAGTGATCACATGCACTGGAGGTTTCATTGACAAAATATGCCTTTAGCTATAGATGGCACTGTAGATGCCTGACAGTGGCAGGGTGCATCTGTTTAATGCTATAATTGCCATGTATGTGTGCAAAAATAAAAATACAAAATTATGTGCATTTGTAGGTTAAAGCAAAAAATAAAACTTGTTATAAAGGTGACTTTAGAGAAAGTGCTGAATGATCAAATAATGTGTGACACTGTGACTTCCGTGATGGATATCTTCGGTTAATATTACACCCAGCCTGACAATTGGGGGATGGCAGCAGAAAAAAAACAATGACACACTGACAATTGGGGGGGGGGACAATGACACACTGCAATTGGGGGGGCAGCAGAACAAGGACACACTGACAATTGGGGGCAGCAGAACAATGACACACTGACAATTGGGGGGGGGTAGCAGAACAATGACACACTGACAATTGGGGGGGGGGCAGCAGAACAATGACACACTGACAATTGGGGGGCAGCAGAACAATGACACACAGACAATTAGGGGGGCAGCAGAACAATGACCTACTGACCTTTGGAGATTCCAGAACAATGACACGCTGACAATTGGGGGGGCAGCAGAACAATGACATGCTGACAATTTGGGGGGGCAGCAGAACAATGACATGCCGACAATTTGGGGGGGGCAGCAGAACAATGACACACTGACAATTGGGGGGGGCAGCAGAACAATGACACATGACAATTTAGGGGGGCAGCAGAACAATGACCTACTGACCTTTGGAGAATTCCAGAACAATGACACGCTGACAATTGGGGGGGCAGCAGGAACAATGACACGCCGACAATTTGGGGGGGCAGCAGAACAATGACACGCCGACAATTTGGGGGGCAGCAGAACAATGACACGCTGACAATGGAGGGGCAGCAGAACAATGAAACACTGACAATTAGGGGGGGGCAGCAGAACAATGACATGCTGACACTTGGGGGGGGCAGCAGAACAATGACACACTGACAATTGGGGGGGGGGGCAATGACACACTGCAATTGGGGGGGCAGCAGAACAAGAACACACTGACAATTGGGGGGCAGCAGAACAATGACACACTGACAATTGGGGGTGGGGGTAGCAGAACAATGACACACTGACAATTGGGGGGGGGCAGCAGAACAATGACACACTGACAATGGGGGGGGGCAGCAGAACATGACACACTGACAATTAGGGGGGGGCAGCAGAACAATGACCTACTGACCTTTGGAGAGTCCAGAACAATGACACGCTGACAATTGGGGGGCAGCAGAACAATGACATGCTGACAATTGGGGGGGCAGCAGAACAATGACACGCCGACAATTTTGGGGGGGCAGCAGAACAATGACACACTGACAATTGGGGGGGCAGCAGAACAATGACACACTGACAATTAGGGGGGCAGCAGAACAATGACCTACTGACCTTTGGAGATTCCAGAACAATGACACGCTGACAATTGGGGGGGCAGCAGAAGAATGACACGCCGACAATTTTGGGGGGCAGCAGAAACAATGACACGCTGACAATGGAGGGCAGCAGAACAATGAAACACTGACAATTAGGGGGGGCAGCAGAACAATGACATGCTGACACTTGGGGGGGGGGGGCAGCAGAACAATGACACACTGACAATTGGGGGGGCAGCAGAACAATGACACACTGACAATTGGGGGGGGCAGCAGAACAATGACACACTGACAATTGGGGGGGGGCAGCAGAACAATGACACGCTGACAATTGGGGGGGCAGCAGAACAATGACACGCTGACAATTGTGGGGCGGCAGCAGACAATGAACACCCGACAATTTGGGGGGCAGCAGAACATTGACACACTGACAATTGGGGGGGCAGCAGAACAATGACACACTGACAATTAGGGGGGGCAGCAGAACAATGACCTACTGACCTTTGGAGATTCCAGAACAATGACACGCTGACAATTGGGGGGGCAGCAGAAGAATGACACGCCGACAATTTGGGGGGGCAGCAGCAGAACAATGACACGCTGACAATGGAGGGGCAGCAGCAGAACAATGAAACACTGACAATTAGGGGGGGGCAGCAGAACAATGACATGCTGACACTTGGGGGGGGGGCAGCAGAAACAATGACACACTGACAATTGGGGGGGGCAGCAGAACAATGACACACTGACAATTGGGGGGGGCAGCAGAACAATGACACACTGACATTGGGGGGGCAGCAGAACAATGACACGCTGACAATTGGGGGGCAGCAGAACAATGACACGCTGACAATTGGGGGGGGGGCAGCAGAACAATGACACGCCGACAATTTGGGGGGGGCAGCAGAACAATGACACACTGACAATTGGGGGGGCAGCAGAACAATGACACCACTGACAATTAGGGGGGGCAGCAGAACAATGACCTACTGACCTTTGGAGATTCCAGAACAATGACACGCTGACAATTGGGGGGCAGCAGAAGAATGACACGCCGACAATTTGGGGGGGCAGCAGAACAATGACACGCTGACAATGGAGGGGCAGCAGAACAATGAAACACTGACAATTAGGGGGGGCAGCAGAACAATGACATGCTGACACTTGGGGGGGGCAGCAGAACAATGACACACTGACAATTGGGGGGGGCAGCAGAACAATGACACACTGACAATTGGGGGGGGCAGCAGGAAAAAATTACACACTGACAATTGGGGGCAGCAGAACAATGACACACTGACAATTAGGGGGGGGGGCAGCAGAACAATGAAACACTGACAATTAGGGGGGGCAGCAGAACAATGACATGCTGACACTTGGGGGGGGGCAGCAGAACAATGACACACTGACAATTGGGGGGGGGCAGCAGAACAATGACACACTGACAATTGGGGGGGGCAGCAGAACAATGACACACTGACAATTGGGGGGGGGGGGGGGGCAGCAGAACAATGACACACTGACAATTGGCGGGCAGCAGAACAATGACACACTGACAATTAGGGGGGGGGCAGCAGAACAATGACCTACTGACCTTTGGAGATTCCAGAACAATGACACACTGCCAATTGGGGGGGCAGCAGAACAATGACATGCTGACAATTGGGGGGGGGCAGCAGAACAAGACACGCCGACAATTTGGGGGGGCAGCAGAACAATGACACGCCGACAATTTGGGGGGGCAGCAGAACAATGACACGCCGACGACAATTGGGGGGGCAGTAGAACAATGACACGCTGACAATGGAGGGGCAGCAGAACAATGAAACACTGACAATTAGGGGGGGCAGCAGAACAATGACATGCTGACACTTGGGGGGGGGGCAGCAGAACAATGACACACTGACATTGGGGGGGGGCAGCAGAACAATGACACACTGACAATTGGGGGGGGGCAGCAGAACAATGACACACTGACAATTGGGGGGCAGCAGAACAATGACACACTGACAATTAGGGGGGGGGCAGCAGAACAATGAAACACTGACAATTAGGGGGGCAGCAGAACAATGACATGCTGACACTTGGGGGGGGGGCAGCAGAACAATGACACACTGACAATTGGGGGGGGGGCAGCAGAACAATGACACACTGACAATGGGGGGGGGCAGCAGAACAATGACACACTGACAATTGGGGGGGGGGGCAGCAGAACAATGACACACTGAAATTGCGGGGCAGCAGAACAATGACACACTGACAATTAGGGGGGGGCAGCAGAACAATGACCTACTGACCTTTGGAGATTCCAGAACAATGACACACTGCCAATTGGGGGGAGCAGCAGAACAATGACATGCTGACAATTGGGGGGGGGCAGCAGAACAATGACACGCCGACAATTTGGGGGCAGCAGAACAATGACACGCCGACAATTTGGGGGGGCAGCAGAACAATGACACGCGACAATTTGGGGGGGCAGCAGAACAATGACACGCCGACAATTGGGGGGCAGTAGAACAATGACACGCTGACAATGGAGGGGCAGCAGAACAATGAAACACTGACAATTAGGGGGGGCAGCAGAACAATGACAGACTGCAATGGGGGGGGCAGCAGAACAAGGACACACTGACAATTGGGGGGGGGCAGCAAAACAATGACACACTGACAATTGGGGGGGGGGGCAGCAGAACAATGACACGCTGACAATTGGGGGGGAGCGGCAGCAGAACAATGACACACTGACATTATATATATATATATATATATATATATATATATATATATATATACATATAAAAGGGGGTGGTTGTCACCCGGGGCCCTTACAGGTGTACTACCTGTACCCCCTGATGACGGCCCTGACTATGATTAGAAATAGGGGGACCCCCCCTAAATAACGGATGTGTGTTTGTAAAATGTAACTACCTCCATACTGCAGTACATCATATGTTGTCCTGGGCTTTCAGTGGAGATATCTGAATGGGGGGGTGCTTGATCGTTCTTACATGTGGGGGAGGGGTCGAGCGCCGCCCTCCTATGCTTCTACCAGGAAGGAATCCGCCGGTGTCGGAAGTTAGCCATAGAGAGAACCGAAGGGCCAGATGGTTCCCGGCAGTCTCTATGACTCCCAAAAGGCCCGGGCGCGATGTTATTATGTCCCGTCTGGGACGGCGGAAGTAAACGAAAGCCTGAGATCGTTTGCAGCTTAGAGGAGAGACGTGGGGTCTTATAGACCCCATGTAATTGTAAGTTAAAGCGACGCAGTGCCGAATCGCAAAAAGTGTCCCGATAATTGGCCAGCCAAACGGTCCGGGGTGAAGTGGTTAAAGCGTGACATCTTAGGTATCTTTTTACTCGGTGTAACATTGTCTTTTATATTTTACCAAATAAATTGGGTTATATATTGTGTTATTTTGCATTAAAATCCATTCAGGAGTACTAAAAATTGAAATATCGCTGCATGACATAAAAAATTGGCCCACCATTTTATTCTCTAGGGTCTCTGCTTTTAAAAAAAAAATAATAATAATAAAAAAATACACATAGGCCCAGATTCACAAAGACTTACACCGACGTATCTACTGATACGCCGTCGTAAGTCCAAATGTGTGCCGTCCTATCTATGCGCTGATTCTTGAAATCAGATATGCCTGAATTTTGCCAAGATACGACCAATGTAAGTCTCCTACGCCGTCGTATCTTGGGTGCATGTTTACGCTGGACGCATTCGGCGTTCCCATTATAAATATGCAAATGAGCAAGCTACGTCGATTCACGAACGTACGTATGCCTGACGCAGTAATCTACGCCGTTTACGTAAGGCGTTTTTCCGGCGTAAAGATAAACCACCAAAAAGGTGGCGCATCCCATGCAAAGGTATGGACGTCGGAACAGCCGTCGTTTTTACGTCGTTTACGTAAGTCGTACGTGAATGGGGCTGTGACATTCACGTCGTAGGCAGTGTTCGATGTGTATCTTTGGCATTCTATTAGACGTGATTCTGAGAATGCGCGCTGGGATACGTTCACGGACGGCGCATGCGCCCATCATTTGCATGGGGTCACGGTTCATTATAATACAACACGCCCACTGCCTTGCTACTTTGAATTAGGCGGGCTTACACCGGCCCATTTACGCTACGCCGTAACTTAGGGAGCAAGTGCTTTGTGAATACAGCACTTGCCTCTCTAACTTGCAGCGGCTTAGCGTGAAGAAGATACGCTACGCCCGCACAAAGATACGCCTCTCTACGTGAATCCGGGCCATAATGTTTATAAGTTATTATCTAGCAAAAAAAAAAATATGATTTTTACTTGTATTAGTATGAACAGCCTTTTCTGTATGGATGGAGATGTTTTCTCCTCGGGAGGTGCCCCCAGGACAGGAAGTGAGGAGAAATCTCCTCAGAGGGGTACAGAATATAACCCCCACCCCTAGAATAAAGCCTGAGAGCCTACCAAGGGCTCCTCACCTAGCCTGAGGGCCCCCGAGTATAGAGCTCAAGCCGGACTACGACTCCCAGCATTCTCGAGGCGGGCGGTGCGGCCCGGTGACCAGAACTCATCGTACAGCAGCCCGCGGGCCCGGGGAGGGGGAGAGAGGGGGGCTGCACTGCCCGGCGGTGATGTACCGGAAGGGGGGAGGAGCTCCAGGGAGAGGCCGCACACCGGAGAGGGACCGAAAACCGGGGGGAAGATGGCGGACACTGGTCGTGACACGTGAGGAGAACCAGGGGGAGGGGAGAGGTATGAGAGCATCACCAGGAACACCCCTCCCCCATCACCGGTACCTTTATACACCCCAACATCAGCACTGGGGGCCCCTTCCCCCATGTCTCTGCACCCCCCCCCCAATCACTGATACTGGATAATACCCCTCCCCCATCATCACTAAATGCTATTCCCCCTCCCCTATATATATATATATAATATATACACACACCAAATACTACACCCCCCACCCCCCAGATACACCAAAATGTCTCCTCCCCCTATAGACACCAAATACTCATATATTATACACACACACACCCCAAATATTCCCCCCCCCCCCCATATACAACAAATACTCCCCCTCCCCCATACAGTGCCTTGCGAAAGTATTCGACCCCCTTGAACTTTGTGACCTTTTGCCACATTTCAGGCTTCAAACATATAAGATATAAAACTGTATTTTTTTTGTGAAGAAGTAACAACAAGGGGGACAAAATCATGAAGTGGAACGAAATTTCTTGGATATTTCAAACTTTGTTAACAAATAAAAAACTGAAAAATTTGGCGTGCAAAATTATTTAGCCCCTTTACTTTCAGTGCAGCAAACTCTCTCCAGAAGTTCAGTGAGGATCTCTGAATGATCCAATGTTGACCTAAATGACTAATGATGATAAATAGAATCAAGTCTCCGTATCAATGCACCTGCACTGTGATAGTCTCAGAGGTCTGTTTAAAGTACAGAGAGCATTATGAAGAACAAGAAACACACCAGGCAGGTCCGAGATACTGTTGTGGAGAAGTTTAAAGCCAGATTTGGATACAAAAAGATTTCCCAAGCTTTAAACATCCCAAGGAGCACTATGCAAGCGATAATATTGAAATGGAAGGAGTATCAGATCACTGCAAATCTACGAAGACCTGGCCGTCCCTCTAAACTTTCAGCTCATACAAGGAGAAGACTGATCAGAGATGCAGCCAAGAGGCCCATGATCACTCTGGATGAACTGCAGAGATCTACAGCTGAGGTGGGAGACTCTGTTCATAGGACAACAATCAGTCGTATACTGCACAAATCTGGCCTTTATGGAAGAGTGGCAAGAAGAAAGCCATTTCTTAATGATATCCATAAAAAGTGTCGTTTAAAGTTTGCCACAAGCCACCTGGGAGACACACCAATCATGTGGAAGAAGGTGCTCTGGTCAGATAAAACTAAAATCGAACTTTTTGGCAACAATGCAAAACGTTATGTTTGGCGTAAAAGCAACACAGCTCATCACCCTGAACACACCATCCCCACTGTGAAACATGGTGGTGGCAGCATCATGGTTTGGGCCTGCTTTTCTTCAGCAGGGACAGGGAAGATGGTTAAAATTGATGGGAAGATGGATGGAGCCAAATACAGGACCATTCTGGAAGAAAACCTGATGGAGTCTGCAAAAGACCTGAGACTGGGACGGAGATTTGTCTTCCAACAAGTCAATGATCCAAAACATAAAGCAAAATCTACAATGGAATGGTTCACAAATAAACATATCCAGGTGTTAGAATGGCCAAGTCAAAGTCCAGACCTGAATCCAATCGAGAATCTGTGGAAAGAACTGAAAACTGCTGTTCACAAACGCTCTTCATCCAACCTCACTGAGCTCGAGCTGTTTTGCAAGGAGGAATGGGCAAAAATTTCAGTCTCTCGATGTGCAAAACTGATAGAGACATACCCCAAGCAACTTACAGCTGTAATCGCAGCAAAAGGTGGCGCTACAAAGTATTAACTTAAGGGGGCTGAATCATTTTGCACGCTCAATTTTTCAGTTTTTTATTTGTTAAAGTTTGAAATATCCAATAAATTTCGTTCCACTTCATGATTGTGTCCCACTTGTTGTTGATTCTTCACAAAAAATTTCAGTTTTATATCTTTATGGTTGAAGCCTGAAATGTGGCAAAAGGTCGCAAAGTTCAAGGCACTGAACTTTCACAAGGCACTGTGTGTGTGTGTGTATATATATATATATATATATATATATATATATATATTATATATATTATATATAAATATACCAAATACTACCCCCTATATATACCAATTACTACCCTCTCTATATACACCAAATACTCCCCCCCCCCTTATATACACACCAAATACTCCCCCCCTCCCCCTATATACACCAAATACTCCCCCTATATACACCAAATACCCCCCTCCACCTAATATACACCAAATTCTCCTCCCCCTATATACTCTCCTATATACACCAAATCTCCCCCCCCCCCTATATACACACTGCCCCAGTGTGGAAGCCTGAGTGCTCTCAGATTGGGGCTGCAGGGGAGCGCTAAAGCATCTGAAAAACGTCCCAGTGTGAAAGGGGTGATGACGCTCATACATCGGGGGGGGGGGGGGCAGCTTGGCACGTTCACCCTGGGCCCTTCATGACCTTGTCCCGGCACCGATCCAAATGGTGGTGATTAAATGGCCCCTTCTGTTCCCCTATAGGCTCCGTCAATGATTTGGAGACACCATGGATGCCGGAGGGGCAGGCGGGGACCTGCACACACAGGGCCCCAAAATCCCCCACACTATGACCATGCAGGACTTTGGTAAGACGCTTTTTATCACAAAACACGCAAATCTTTCACTTCAAATCGATGCGATTTCATATCTGTCCAACCTCATTTAACAGATGTCAATGCAAATCGCACAGAAATAGTGCAGGGACCAAAGTCGCTGACACTTGAGTCACCGCAATTTGAGCAGTTCCATTGCCGCAAAGGGGGTGCAACTCGTCATGCGACTTTCATCTGTCATGTCACATGACAAGTCGCACTGGTGTGTGAACTAGGTATAATTCTCTGACAGCCAATCAGAATCAAATTTTGAGGGCAGATTTGCAATATTTTAGTTTGAAGGGGTAGTAAACTTTTTTTTTTTTAAGCAGAGAACCTGGGGAATAAAATGGCGACTGTTGCAATTTTTTATTTCTCACTGTATTTGCCCAGCTGTTTTTCAAACGCATTTAAAAAACAAAAATGCACTTTAAAGTGGATGTAAAGTCGCTCTCATCCTTTCTAAACTTTTGCCATAGTGCTGATCTATAGATAGATGTAGATGTCTCCTGCATGTATCCTTACCTGTCAAATGTCTCCCCTCTGTCTGTTATAAGAACTGAAAAACTGCAGATTCTGTGGGTGGATCTGTTGTTTGGAGCTCTGTGGGTGGAGTTGTAATGTCAGTAGACTCCCTGCCCACCTTTACATTCCTCTTGTCAACATGCATTTTTTTCCTGTGTATTCCTTACACTAAATTCTGCTATGATCACTAACATCCAGTCAAAATCCCAGAAAAGTAACCACATGACTTTAGAAAAGGAGTGGGGGTGGGAATTAAAAAAATAATGCCTGTCTCCAGGCTAGTGCATGAGATATGTAAATAACTTGTCACTCACAGCAAGGGGGCGGAACAGACTGAGGTTTTGATTGATTGATGTACTTGATTGAATGATTGACTTGATTGGCCTGGCTGTGCTTTTTTCATGAATGTTTAGTATTTATATATGAGCAATGTGGGGGAACAGGTTGATGCCCCAGTTGAAGTCCCTCTAGGACGAAACGCGTAGGGCTTGGTTTATTACCCTTTCCCGCTTTGCTTTCATTTTATTTGTGATCACTTTTATATCATTGGTTTTATTAAAATAAAACCGTTACCTCATTTATCTGCACCATTTGGGTTGCGTTTTATTTCTTTTCCCCTCTCTATATGGTGCTTGGAGCCATCCATTTGCTTCCACCCTATCCATCCGAGAGTTCCACCATTGCCATCACATCCCTTCCAAGAACTCCACCAAGACATCGTGCACGTCTGGCCTTCCATTGAGGATTTGAATCGCTTCCACTGTGTTCGAATGAGCCCAGATGACTGTACCATAGGAGTTCTCAGGCTGTACCGATCTGCTGTTCATGACAGACAGGTCCTACTGTTACGGTAAGAGCATACCATATTCGTTTTTCAAGTGTCATTCTATCCGAGGATCAATGAAGTATAGTGATTTTACATCTATTGATTCCCCATTTGTGGATGGACTTTCACATATGTTTTCTTTGTGTTATCATTGATACACTCCAAGATTTTCCTATCAGGACTTTTTCCACTCACGTGGTTTGTTGGGACTACACCATTCTTATAACTTATGTGTGTTATTATTATTTTCATGTTTCACAGCGCTACATTTATTTCCACATTTCCATTCAATTTTTGTCAAATTGTAGTGTAGCTGCTTTAGTTTTATTTTTTAGTTTCCTTTTCACCTTGGTTAGCGCAATATTTTTCTTTATAGGTACCTCGCCTTAACTGCAGATATCGACACTCAGAGGAGCGATGAACCCCTTGACTACTGGGTGTGCAGGCTTGACCTGTGGCCTGAGCTATCCCAATTTGCGATAGAACTTCTGGCCTGCCCCACTTCAAGTGTCCTTTCAGAAGGGACCTTCAGTGCAGCAGGGGGTATTGTCACTGAGAAGAGAAGTCGCCTAGGTAAAAAAAGTCTAGATTACCTCACCTTTATTAAGATGAATGAGGCATGGATCCCGACGGGACTGACAGTGGGCGATACATTTGACTAAAAAAGGCCTGATGAGATGAGCTGCCTTGGGCTAAAAATGGTCCACACGCTGGTGTATTTTATCTCTGCATGCCGGGTGACTTGCATGACTTATCCGCCACCAAATAGAGTTCAAGCCTCAATGTTTTAGTGCACTTTCTGCCTGAAAACATACATTTTTCTGGCCGCTGCACAGCAGCGGCTGCAACAATACCTAGTTTTTTCAGGCAAGTGTATATGCCTAAATTTTTCCCTCTTGCAGCACTGTGTGGCTGCAAAAACCAAAAACAAACAAAAAGGCACATACATGTGTCAATTCCCTTTCGTGATCGTTACCTTGTTGTGGTGAAGCTTGCGTATCACAATGAAGCGACCACCTCTATGAGTGTGTTGGCAATTGGCATAATGGCACACCCCATAATACGGTCGTTCCCTTCATTAGACCAGACCATCCTCTCGATCGTTGGGGAAAATAAATTTGTATAAAAAAAACAATTATATCAAAACACATTATCACTAACTTGACAATCCCACCCATTTCCCACCCACCCAATAACCCCCCCATTAACCCGAAAATTTTCAGCTTATCCCACACACCAAATCAATTGAATGACACATAACCCCCACATACACCCCTGTAACAAATATACCAAAATTTTTGTCCTTTTTTTCCAAACAAATTTTTACAAAACAGAGCTTTCTTAAAAAACAAAAAAACTCACTTTTTTTCGCTTACCTCCCAAAAATAAATAATAATGGAAAAACAACCAAACAAAAAAAACAAAATCCTTTTCTACCAAAACAACACAACAAATTTAACCCAAATTCATCCACTTGGCCTAAAATGTATACCCTGCCCCATCTTTTTGGTAACAAACACAAAAAAAATTTATATTATTATTTAACTGGCAAAATTTAAGGGTCAAAACAAAATACCCAATCCACCACATCATAACCATTGATCACACACAAACATCTGTCAACCCCATCCCCTTCTCATACCTTGAGACCCTTACATCCCAAAAATTACAATACCCCCCAACCCTTTTGAAAGAAGACATTCCAATATTTAAAAAGGCAATGCAAGTTTTTTTTTTGAATCAAATTTTTTTTCCCACCTTCAATTTTCCAAAATCAAGATTTTTTTCATTTTTATTTTCTTTCCACAACATTTCACAATTATTACATTATTTCTCACACAACAGCCAATGCATACCCAAATTACACCCCAAAACAACATCTGCTATTCCCCCATATCTGCGAAAACACCCTGTGTTTTTTACCCTTTTCCCCCCACATCCACTTTCACTCCCCAACTGCTAACATTTGGGCGTTCTGGAGCACCCAGACCAATTCTGACATTTCTCCCTACATGGAAAAATCATCATTTATTTGCTAAAAATTACATAGAACTCCAAAAACATTAAAATGCTTTTTAGCCAATTACAAATACCCTTAAATGTTGCAACTTTTTATCACGCATGGTATTTGCACAGCAATTTTTTGAACACTTTTTTTGGAAATAAAACAGCTTTGTGCTTTTAAAAAAAAAAAAAACATTAAATTTAACCCAATGTTTTTGCATAATATGAAAGATGAAGTTACGCCGAGTAAATCAATACCCAACATGTCACCCTTCAATATTGCACACGCTCGTGGAATGGCGCCAAACTTTGTGACTTAAAAATCCCCATAGGTGACGCTTTAAATATTTTTACTGGTTACATGTTTTTAGTTGGAGAGGAGGTCTAGTGCCAAAATGATTGCTCTCGCTCTAACGTTCGCAGCGATACCTCACATGTGTGGTTTGAACACCGTTTTCATATGTGGGCGGGACTTACGTGCACGTTCGCTTCTGTATACGAGCACACGGGAACAGGGACGCTTTAAGTTTTTCTTTTTTTTTTTATTGTTCATTTTACTTTATTCATTTTAGTTTGACATGTTCTTTTCCCAAAAATAAATGTTTTGATTACTTTTATTCCTATTACAAGGAATGTAAACATCCCTTGTAATAGGAATATAGCGTGAGGCGGCGTACACACGACCGAGCTTCTCGGCAGAATCCAGCGAGAAGCTCGCTGGGATCCATATTCTGGCGAGAAGCTCGATCGTGTGTACACTTTTCGACGAGCGTCCCGTCGGGAAGCTCGTCGAGCCAAAAAGAGAGCACGCTCTCTTTTTCCTCGTTGTTCAATGAGGACTTTGGCTCGACAAGCTTTTCTGACCGCTCATCGGGAACCTCGTCGGGCGGAACGATGGGTTTAGCCCGACGAGGTTCTCAGACGTGTGTGTACGCCACCTGACAGGTCCTCTTCAGTGAGATATGGGGTCAATAAGACCCCACATCTCACCTCTAGGCTGGGAAGCCTAAAAAAAAAACGCAGGGAGTATTGCGCAGGGAGTATTGCGCAGGGGTACTGCAGAGTATTGTTCAGAGTGTTGTGCGGGGGGAATCCGGAGTATTGTTCAGAGTATTGCACAGGGGTTACTGCAGAGTATTGTTCAGAGTATTGCGCCGGGGTACTGCAGAGTATTGCGCCGTACTGGTACTGCAGAGTATTGGTACGCCGGGGAACCTACTGCAGAGTATTGCGCCGGGGTACTGCAGAGTATTGCGTTGCGGGCGGGGTACTGCAGAGTATTGCGCCCTGGGGTACTGCGTAGAGGAGTACGCCGGGGTACTGCGAGTATTGCCGGGGGTACGCCGGGTAGAGTATTGCGCCGGGGGTACGCCGAGTATTGCGCCGGGGTACGGGGTATTATGCCGGGGGTAGAGAGTATTGCTGGGGGGGGGGTATTCCGAGTATTGCTGGGGGGTATGCCGAGTATTGCTTGGGGGGTTGCAGGGATGGCTGAGCAGGGATGGATGGATCTGTGACTGCAATAGTCACAGATCCATCCACAGCGCTGCCGCCATCCGCGCTCCCCCTCTCACACTGTACCGATCGGTTTCAGCGGACATATCCCCTCGTGTGTACGCGGCCTTAGGGTTACAGATAATGTTAGGGTTACAGACACACCAAGATTGACGCATAGAGGAATAAAATGTATGTCATGAGTGTGTAAGTTACAGACAGGGTTAGGGTTACAGATAGAGATAATGTAAGGCGGCGTACAGACGATCGGATATATCCGATGAAAACGGTCCGCGGACCATTTCCATCGGATATGTCCGATCGGGAGTTTGATCCGATGGCGTGTACACACCATCGGATCAAATTCCCCGCCGCCGGACGGCGCGGTGACGTAGTGGTGACGCGGCGGTGACGTTGACGCCGCCGCGTCACCGCCACGTCACCGCACCAGGAAGTAAAACACTTCCGCGCATGCGCCGAATCCATTCGGCAGCGGCGCGGCGGCGGTGGGGGCCGACATGTCTGCTGGTAAGTGTACTAACCAGCAGACATGTCGGGCGGACAGATTCCCACCGGATAGATTTCAAAGCATGCTTTGAAATCTGTCGGGTGGAGAAATCTGTCCGCTAGCCCATACACACGAGCGGAGATGTCTGCTGAAACGGTCCATCGGACCGTTTTCAGCGGACATATCCCCTCGTGTGTACGCGGCCTTAGGGTTACAGATAATGTTAGGGTTACAGACAGGGTAAGGTTTAGAGATAGGGTTAGGGTTACAGATAGGGTTGGAGTTAGGGTTTCAGACAGGGTTAGGGTTACTGACAGGGGCGGACTGACCATTGAGGAACTCGGGCACTGCCCGAGGGCCCCATGCCACTAGGGGGCCCCATCAGGGTTGCCAGGCTCATTAAAACCAGGGACAGTATGTAAAAATCTGTGTTTTTTTTTACATCTGTCCCTGATATGTCCAAAACCTACATGCTTTTGATGTGAAAATCCTGAGATTTTAGCTGCCCCGCCTCTGTACTGCCACCTGGCTTGGTGGCCATCTGTAAGCCTGGGGGCCCCATAATCTTCTATTGCCCGGGGGCCCCATGAGTTGTCAGTCCGCCCCTGGTTACTGATAGGGTTAGGGTAGTGTTTCTCAATTCCAGTCCTCACGCCCCCCCAACAGGTCATGTTTTCAGGATTTCCCTCAGATGAAAAGGCTGTGGGATTTACTAATGCAGTGAAACTGATAAAATCACCTGTGCAAAATAATGGAAATCCTGAAAACCTGACCTGTTGGGGGGGGCGTGAGGACTGGAATTGAGAAACACTGGGTTAGGGTAACAGATAGGGTTAGGGTTAGACTGTAACCCTAACCCTATCTGTAACCCTAACCATTACACTACCTGATCGATACAACATCATACTTGATGTTTTAAAGCACTTTATTCCAAACAATTTAGGAATGTTAGGTGATTTATGCTCTTTAAGGATTAAAAAGGACTCTGCGACAACTACGTAATTTTCCATGGGAGTTTTGCCATGGATCCCACTCCGGCATGCCACAGTCCAGGTGTTAGTCCCCTTAAAACCACTTTTCCATCACTATTGTGGCCAGAAAGAGTCCCTGTGGGTTTTAAAATTTGCCTGCCCATTGAAGTCTATGGCGGTTCGCCCGTTCGCGAACATTTGCGGAAGTTCTCGTTCGCCATTCGCGAGCACAAAATTTTAGGTTCGTGACATCACTAATCAGCAATTTATGTTAGTAGGAAACAAAATAGGAAATCTAACCTAAAGAATGATACCATCCAGTTAAACTAATGTAAACGTCTAGTCTATGCTCGCGAGCTTCCCCTAGCGGGCAGTCCAAAGTCCACGTTGCGGTCGTTGGTGCACTTCAGAATTTGTAATCCAAAAGGGATAAACAATGAAATGAATTTAGTCAAAACAGGGTAATATAAATAGTAACAGTGGTAAACTGACCGCTCGCCAGCGTCAGTCACTGTGTATAACAACTATTAACTTAGAAGGCCTTAAAGCTTAGTCAGAGGCCAACACGTGTCTCCGGATTAAGGGTGGCAGTAGATTGTCTATACCAAAGGGAAAAGCTGAAGGTTAAGTGGATGCTCTCTCACCCGACCAGGCCGATCCGCCTGGATTCTTCTCCAAAGCATGCTGGTTAGTCACCGTCCGTAGCACAAGGTCTCTGGTATCAGGCTCGCCACTGTTTCAGTTGTCAGCTGGATGGCCTCACCGATCTTCAGGAACACGAACTAGGTACAGTGGTCTTGCTTCTCTCCAGCAGGCTGGACTCCAGTCTTCAGGCCTAACAGCATGGCTGTGCTGTTCTGCACAACTCCGCAGAGGAAAAGATGCAGGTCCCAAGAGGCCGAAAACAGCCCCTCCCTGTCCTTAAGTACAGTAACCTCCCCCATAAGTCTGTGCGGAGGTGTCACATGTTCTAATTGGGCACGGCATTGTGGGAAGTGTAATCTGTTTCTACTGAGTGTTAGTGGAGTCCATATCTCCTGAACCCACTTCTGAACCCACAATGCATTGCTTCTTAAAGGCATTTTCAACATATTTACAAGTGTGAATAAAGTTCCAGCGAGGGTTCAGGCCTGTCGTTAACTCCCGACAGGGTGACCCCGCTACATATATATATTTATCCACTGTATAGTTTAGCTAGATCAGCTCTTCCTAATTTACTGGCAGGTAGGTGATTGTGCTAGCTGCAGTATTCTCACGTGATGTATTGCCTGTGTCCTCTGCAGTGTGCACCATAAAGCGACGTGGTGTGTGTACTGCCCGTGTCTTCTGCAGTTTGCACCTAAAGCTACGTGGTGTGTACTGCCTGTGTCCTCTGCAGTTTGCACCATAAAGCGACGTGGTGCGTGTACTGCCAGTGTCCTCTGCACTTTGCAGTTTGCACCTAAAGCTAATGGTGTCCACGCAGACCATGAATCCAGGCTGTCTTGAAGCCCCCAATTCTGATACCTAAGAATTTTGCAATGAATTGTCGGATTTCTTCATCAATAAAATTGAGAGAATCCGCATAAGCATTCAGCAAAACAATACCCCCCTCAACCCCCCCCCCCCCCCGAACAACCACACAACACCCATAGAAACTTTCTACAGCCAACAAAGTTTGTTCTGGAACCCATTTCCATTGATGCCACAGAAAATATCATCGGCGCTTTGCGTAACAGCACATCGCCTAATGATATCATCCCCACTAAACTGCTAAAGGAATGTGCCGATATCCTGGCACCTCCCATCACGCAGCTTATAAACCAGTCATTTAAGGAAGGCATACTGCCCTCCCTACTGAAAGAGGGCACAATCCAGCCCATCTTGAAGAAACCCACCCTGGACCCCAAGGACCCAACTCACCACCGTCCCATAACAATGCTAAACGTTTTCTCCAAGGTAATGGAGAAAGTAGTGGTACAACAGCTGAAACAGCATCTAGATACCCATAATCGACTTGATCCATACCAATCGGGCTTCCGTCCCGGACACAGCATTGCTCAAAATATGGGAACTTTTACTGACTTGGCTGGCTGAGGTAGCCAGAGTCACAGAAGGTGATTTACCATGGTTTTCCTCCTTTTTGGAAAACCGATCACAAACAGTTAAATTGCGACCTTTCACTTCTGAAAAACACACAGTGTCATGCGGAGTCCCCCAAGGATTCCCTTTGTCACCGGTGCTCTTTAACATCTATCTTCGCCCTCTGTTTGAAATCATCAGTAGTGAACAACTACTTTATCACTCATACGCAGACGACACGCAACTGTATTTTCGCATCTGCAATAAAAAGGATCATCATCTCGGTTTAGAGAATTGTCTCTCTTTGGTAGAAAACTGGATGACAAAGAGTTATCTCAAACTCAACAATTCCAAAAAAGAACTTCTTCTGTTTCAGGCCAGTCGCAAGAGTCAACTGGCAACAACCTGGACACCTCCACCCATTCTGGGCCAGATCATCACCCCCGGCTCCAAAGTCAAAAGTCTCGGGGTCATCTTTGACACCTACATGACAATGGACGCACAAATAGGGTCAGTAGTCAGCGGATCTCACCATCTGCTGCGCCTACTACGCAGACTTATTCCATTTATTGGAAAAGTGGAAAAAATGTAGCGCTGTAAATCAAAGAAAAGTGATATCAAAGAATACACGATATCAAACACTATAAACAAACGTATAGATAATATAATAATCAGAATCAACAATAATAAAGGTGAAGTCCTTGCATAAAAGGTGTTGATACACCAATCCATACAAAACATATACAAATAGTCCATCCACAATGAAGGAGTCGATGTGGGATGACTTCGTAGATCCTCAAGCACGAAGGGCACTAATATCAAAATGAAGATAAAATGCGCCTACCGGAAATGTAGGACCTGTCTGTCATGAACAGCAGATCGATAAGGCATAAGGACTCCTGGGGCACAAGCAGCTGGGCTCACTCGAACTGGATGAAAGGAATTCGAATCCGCTATCGAAGAAGTCCATTCTCGGAAGGAGTTGGGAGGCGATGGTATCACCCTAGGAGGGTGGAGTGGAAGCAACTGGATGGCTCCAAGCACCATGGGGGGAAAAGAAGAAAAAAACAACGCAACCCCGATGGTGCAGGTCAATAGGAAACGGTTTTATTGAAATAAAACCAAAAATTACATAAAAAGTGATCACAGATAAAAAGCAATGTGGGAAAGCTTTACCATTACCGGTAAGCGCATTTTATCTTCATTTTGATATTAGTGCCCTTCGTGCTTGAGGATCTACGAAGTCATCCCACATCTACTCATTCCTTCATTGTGGATGGACTATTTGTATATGTTTTTGTTTGGATTGGTGTATCAACACCTTTTATGCAAGGACTTCACCTTTATTATTGTTGATTCTGATTATTATCAATATGTTTGTTTATAGTGTTTGATATCGTGTATTCTTTGATATCACTTTTCTTTGATTTACAGCGCTACATTTTTTCCACTTTTCCATTCAATCTTCGTCACACTGTAGTGTAGCTGCTTTAGTTTTATGTTTTGTCCACTTCGGTTAGCGCAATATTTTTTCCATTTTCTTTATTCCATTTATTCCCAAAGAAGACGTAGCGGTCATGGTGGGAACAATTGTGAACTCCAGACTGGACTATGCAAATGCCCTTTACCTCGGACTCCCTAAGTACCAAATCACTCGGCTGCAAGTCGTTCAAAATACGGCCGCCAGACTTGTGACTGGGAAAAAACCCTGGGAATCAATCTCATCTTCACTGAGATCCCTTCACTGGTTGCCAGTAAAAGACAGAATTGCTTTTAACCACTTCAGCCTCAGACCATATTGCTGCCCAATGACCAGAGCACTTTTTGTGATTCGGCAGTGCGTCGCTTTAACTGACAATTGCGCGGTCGTGCGACGTGGCTTCCAAACAAAATTGGCGTCCTTTTTTCCCCACAAATAGAGCTTTCTTTTGGTGGTATTTGATCACCTCTGCCGTTTATTTTTTGCGCTATAAACAAAAATAGAGCGACAATTCTAAAAAAAATTCAATATTTTTTACTTTTTGCTATAATAAATATCCCCCAAAAATATATAAAAAAAACATTTTTTCCCTCAGTTTAGGGCGATACGTATTCTTCTACATATTTTTCGTAAAAAAAATCGCAATAAGCATTTATTGATTGGTTTGCGCAAAAATTATAGCGTTTACAAAATAGGGGTTAGTTTTATGGCATTTTTATTAATATTTTTTTTTTACTAGTAATGGCGGCGATCAGCATTTTTTTCAGTACTGCGATATTATGGCGGACACTTCGGACACTTTTGACACATTTTTGGGACCATTGGCATTTTTTTAGCGATCAATGCTATAAAAATGCATTGGATTACTATAAAAATGCCATTGGCAGTGAAGGGGTTAACACTAGGGGGCGGGGAAGGGGTTAAGTGTGCTCCTGGGTGTGTTCTAACTGTATAGGGGGGGTGGCCTCACTAGGGGAAATCACTGATCTTCCGTTCATACATTGTATGAACAGGAGATCAGCGTTTCCCCCAGTGACAGGACCGGGAGCTTTGTGTTTACACACATAGCTCCCGTTCCTTGCTCTGTAACGAGCAATCGCGTGTGCCCGGCGGCGATCGTACCCGCCGGGCACGCGCGCGGGACTCGGGGGTGAGCGGGCACGCGCATGCGCTGGCGGGGCGTGCGCCCCCTAGTGCCCGAAAATGTAGCTGACGTAGAACTACGGGCTCTCGCCCAGGAGAGCCGACCTGCCGCAGAATGACGGCGGCTGGTCGGCAAGTGGTTAATGACCAAATAAAAAAATTGCATTTTTCACGTCATGAAAAACGGTCGTGTGCACGCTGCATTCATTTTTATTAATGCAGTCTACCAAATAAAAGACTTGTATGTCCTTAAAAAGATTTAATTGTAAATTCAGACAATGACAAGTGGGTGACATCTGTCTCATATCTTCTCAATTTTTATTTCTTGTATTTATATAGTGCTTGCATAAAGTTGGTGCACAGGGCTACAAGGCAACCTAGCCTCCATGCAGCACACTTATTTAGCATAAACCCTGTAGAATGCAAAGCTGTAGTTTTTCCATTTTTGTAATGTTCTCTTATTCATAGATACATTTATGCATTTTAAAGTTTAAACAACTAACATTAAAATAACTAAAATACAAACCTGTACTTAACATTTCCTTATTAAAGCAATTTGTTTTAGGAATGCCTTACCGTAAAGCAACAACATTTCACAAAATAACTTTTTCATTTGTTTTAACATTTTTATTACTGAATATTTAAAGTTTGTCTAAATCCTCTGGTAGTAGTAAAGCAAGTAAGTTAGCAAATTAAATGTCTTAGAAGAAATACGCCTTTTTTTTATTGGTAAAACCAGGATCACAGAACAGTGCTGGAGGGGGTGGAAGAGTCTGAGCAAGGCTTTTACATAATTTCCTTAAAGCGGGGGTTCACCCTGAAAAAAAATTCTAACATTACATTGAGCCGAGTTGTGAGAATGAAATTATGTTGACCTTTTTTTATTTTCTTGCTGTACATACCGTTTTATCTATAGTTTCACCGCGGCTTCCGGGTAGGTAATCCTGCAGGACTGGGCGTTCCTATTCACATGCTAGTTGATTGACATGCTTCCCACCGGCGCATACAGTGCGTCACGAGTTGCCGAAAGTAGCCAGACTGCGAGTCGGCTCTATACGGCGCCTGCGCACCGACGTTCGGCTTCTTTCGGTGACGCGCTGTATGCGCCATTGGGAAGCATGTTAATCAATTAGCATGTGAATAGGAACGCCCAGTCCCGCAGGATTACCTACCCGGAAGCCGCGGTGAAAATATAGATAAAACGGTATGTACGGCAAGAAAGTAAAAAAGGTCAACATAGTTTCATTCTCACAACTCGGCTCAATGTAATGTTAGAATTTTTTTTTAGGGTGAACCCCCACTTTAAGTAAAATTCTGTCAATCGATCTATTAGCTGTTTCAACGTGAAAGCAGCTACAGAAGTTAAAAGGAGTGAAAACACTGATGTAATTTCAGCACAGAAGGAAAAGCATTGTCACTAAAACACAACAAAGGAAGTGCTTATTCAATGATTCTACTGGCAGGATCTGCAGGTATTTACAGTGTTCCAGGGGGTTTTAGAAAATCAGAAGCCATTCTTAAAGCGAAGTTCCACCCTTAAAATCACTTTGTTTCATTACATCCAGCATACTGGCGTCAGCGCCAGTATGCTGTTTTTTTTTTTTTTTAATTCACGTACTTACTTTATATAAAATCATTGAATTTCAGGCGCACCGCGGAATGTCGCCGCTATAAGGCGTCACGCCTTCCGGAAACAGCCGATTAGCATTCGGCTTTTCTCGGCGCCTGCGCACAGACCCAGGAGCTGACTGCGCAGGCGCCGTATATAGCCGCGTCACGCCCTCCGAAAAAACCCGAACTAGGACCGCAGTCAGTCAGCTCCTGGGTCTGTGCGCAGGCGCCGAGAAAAGCCGAATGCTAATCGGCTGTTTCCGGAAGGCGTGACGCCTTATAGTGGCGACATTCCGCGGTGCGCCTGAAATTCAATGATTTTATATAAAGTAAGTACGTGCATTAATAAAAAAAAAAACAGCATACTGGCGCTGACGCCAGTATGCTGGATGTAATGAAACAAAGTGATTTTAAGGGTGGAACTCCGCTTTAAGGCTTGTACACACGATCGGAATATTTATGTTTTGAGGGACAGATTTTCACGCTTTTTTATTTTTGCAACAGGAATCTTTTAAGGAAGGGAATTGCAGCGAATCAAAAATCACAGTTGAAGTTACCAATCTGAGTCACTTGGGGCTCTTTCACACGGAGCGCCCGTTCAGATCCGCCTGACAGTTTTTTATGCGGACCTGAATGGGCACTCCGTGCTCCTCTATGGAGCCGCGGATGTCAGTGGTGACATGCCCGCTGACATCCGACCCACTCCGATCCGCCAAAGTGTGACGGAGGAAAAACCTACTTTTCCATCCGTCTGGCGGATCGGATCGGATGAACACGGACAGACGGTCCGTGTTCATCCGATCCCCCCATAGGGGAGAGTAGAGAAAAGACAGGGCAGTCACTGTACAGTGTGCGGGGACCTCCCTGTCGTCCGCCGGCTCAGCGGGGATCAACGGAGCGATCCCCGATGAGCAAACGGAGGTTCACGGGCGGATCAGTATAGTGTGAAAGAGCCTTAAAGCGGAGTTCCACCCTTAAAACCACTTGGTTTCATCCCATCCAGCATACTGGCGTCAGCGCCAGTATGTTGTTTTTTTTTTTTTTTTAATGCATGTACTTACTTTATAATAAATCATTTAATTCCGTGCGCACCGCGGTATGTCACCGCTATAAGGCGTCATGCCTTCCGGAAACAGCCGATTAGCGTTCGGCTCTTCTCGGCGCCTGAGCACAGACCCAGGAGCTGACTGCGCAGGCGCCGTAAATAGCCGGTCGTAGTTCGGGTTTTTTCGGAGGGCGTGACGCGGCTATATACGGCGCCTGCGCAGTCAGCTCCTGGGTCTGTGCGCAGGCGCCGAGAAGAGCCGAACGCTAATCGGCTGTTTCCGGAAGGCGTGACGCCTTATAGCGGCGACATACCGCGGTGCGCACGGAATTAAATGATTTATTATAAAGTAAGTACATGCATTTAAAAAAAAAAAAAAACAGCATACTGGCGCTGACGCCAGTATGCTGGATGGGATGAAACCAAGTGGTTTTAAGGGTGGAACTCCGCTTTAACTGTATGAATGAAGCATCACATTGTTTCATCTTCATACATCACATTGTTTTAGCTGTATACAACCAATGTACAATTTTCATAGAAACAGTTAGGGAAATAGAATACATAAACTCAAATTGTGTTATTTACAAAGACTAATAAACACATAACTTCGCAAAACGTTGCGGAGTACATGCATTATGCAGGAAATAGTCATACATTTTACATAATAACCAAACTAAAACATTTTTCCATGGTAATATGTTAGACATGATGTAGCATCAAGGATGATTAATGCTGTTATGAGGCATTTTATGGATTATATTAAAAAAGACAGTTTCAGACTTGGGATCGCAAAGTCCAAATTTAAAGGAGAAGCCGCACTAACTGAGAAATGTGTCAATTACAGTGGGGAAAATAATTATTTGATCCCCTGCAGATTCTGTAAGTTTGCACACTTGCAATAAAAATGAAGGCCCAGATTCATAGAGCAATTACGCCTGTCTAACTGGTGTTAGACAGGAGTAATTTCAAATTTCGCGCGCCGTATCACTAGTTTGAATCCTCAAACCATGATACGGCGGCTTCGGGCTTCGATCCGAGAGGCTTATGTCTTCGTAAGCCTTCGGATCTACGCTGCGATATTTTTGCGGCCGCTGGGAGGAGTTTGCATCGTTTTGATGCGTCGGGATATGCAAATTCGTTTTTACGACGATCCACGAAGATACGAGCGGTCTTCGCAATCGTTTACGTCAATTTTTTTTTACGTACTGTTAGACCAGCTTTTTGCTGGTCTAACAGTGCGTAACCCATGTTAAGTATGGCCGTCGTTCCCGCGTCAAATTTTATTTTTTTTTATTTTTTTTTATGTAAGTCGTTCGGAAATAGAAATGTCCGTAAACGACGCTACTCAAACAACGAATGACGTAACAACGTGATTTCGCGAAATGCACGGCGGGAAATTTGCGAACGGAGCATGCGCAGTTCGATCGCCGCGGGAACGCGCCTATTTTAAATGATTCACGCCCCCTACTCGCGCAGATGGATTGCGACGGGAGAAATACACTACGCCGCCGTCGTTTACTGGACAAAATCTACCTGGATTCCACGTAGAGCCAGGTAAAAAACGGCGGCGTAGTGTATTTCTGATACTCTACGATAGTCTAATTCTATCTGAATCTGGGCCGAAGGGTCTATCATTTTTATCATAGGTGTATTTTAGATGTAAGAGACAGAATATCAACCAAAAATCCAGAAAAAACGCACAATACAAATGTTATAAATTGAGTTGCAGTTCAGTGAGTAAAATAATTATTTGATCCCCGACCAACCAACAATAATTCTGGCTCCCACAGACTGGCTACAGTAGGTGCTCTTGTGGTACACGGATTAGTCCTGTCAATTTAGGAAGGGGCTCCTGACGACCTCTCGTTATGTGTATAAAAGACACCTGTCCACAGAATCTCTTTCTTCTATTAAGCCCAGGTTCACACTGGGTACGATTTAGTTCGATTTGAGATGCGATTTCACATGTGAAATCACATCTCAAATCGGCGGCAATTGCTGGCAATGACACCGTCCTAATCGGTGCGACTCCGCATCTGCGGCGCTGCACCGATTTCAAAAAGTAGTTCCTGTACTACTTTTTGCGATTTCAGGACACGATTTACATTGACATCTGTGCAGAACCCTGCACAAATGTCTCCTAAATCACGCCGAAATCGGAACTGCCAGAGGGAGTGAAATCGCGTGAGTTCAGCTGAAATCGCGCGATTTCACTCCCGCAGCCCAGTGTGAACCGAGCCTAAAACCTGACACTAAAAAAACTAAAACCTAACATGGGTGAGACCAAAGAGCTGTCAAAGAATGTCAGGGACAAGATTGTAGACCTGCACAAGGTTGGAATAGCCTGCAAAATCATCAGCAAGAAGCTTGGGGATAAGGAGACAACTGTTGGAGCGATTATTCGCAAATGGAAGAAATACTAAATAACCATCAATCACCCTCGGTCTGGAGCTCCATGCAAGATTTCACCTCATGGGGTAAGAATAATAATAAGAAAAGTGAGGGATCAGCTAAGAACTATATGGGAGGAGCTTGTGAATGATCTCAAGGCAGTTGGGACCACAGTCATCAAATGATCCATTGGTAGCACAATACGCCACAATGGATTGAAATCTTTTAGCGCCCCTAAGGTCCCCCTCCTTAAGAAGGCACATGTACAGGCCCATCTAAATTTTGCCAATAATTCAGAGAAGGATTGGGAGAAAGTTCTGTGGTCAGATGAGACCAAAATTGAGCTCTTTGGCATTAACTCGACTCGCCCTGTTTGTAGGAAGAAAAATACTGACTATGACCCTAAGAACACCATCACTACAGTCAAGCACGGAGGTGGAAACATTATGCTTTAAGGCTGTTTTTCTGCTAAAGGTAGAAGCCGACTTTGCCGCATTGAGGGGCCAATGGACGGGGCCGTGTACTGTAAAATCTTGGAAGAGAACTTCTTCCTCAGCCAAATACTGAAGATGGGTTGTGGATGGGTCTTTCACCATGACAATGACCCAAAACATACCACCAAGGCAACAAAAGAGTGGCCCAAGAAGAAGCACCTTAACCACTTAAGATCCGGACCATTATGCAGGTTAAGGACCTTGCCCCTTTTTGCGATTCGGCACTGCGTAGCTTTAACTGACAATTGCGCGGTCGTGTGAAGTGGCTCCCAAACAAAATTGGCGTCCTTTTTTTCCCACAAATAGAGCTTTCTTTTGGTGGTATTTGATCACCTCTGTGGTTTTTATTTTTTGCGCTATATACAAAAAAAGAGAGACAATTTTGAAAAAAAATATATATATTTTTAACTTTTTGCTATAATAAATATCCCCAAAAATGTATATAAAAAAACATGTTTTTCCTCAGTTTAGGCCGATACATATTCTTCTACATGTTTTTGGTAAAAAAAAATCTCTAAAGCCCCATACACACTATCAGTTTTCCTGACGGTTTTCTCATCATGTTTACCAAAACCATGTAGTACAAGGGCCTGCCTGATTGCATACAAATTGAAACTTTTGAGGTTTGACCTCATATTAGATGGTTTTGGTAAACCTGAAGAGAAAACCGTCAGGAAAACTGATAGTGTGTATGGGGCTTAAGTATTTATCGATTAGTTTGTGCAACATTTATATTGTTTACAAAATAGGGGATAGTTTTATGGCATTTTTATTAATATTTTTTTTTTTACTACTAATGATGGTAATTTTTTTTTTTTTTTTGTGACTGTGACATTATGGCGGACACATCGGACAATTTTGACACATTTTTGGAACCATTGTCATTTTCACAGCGAAAAGTGCTATAAAAATACACTGATTACTGTGAAAATGACAATTGCCGTTTAGGAGTTAACCACTAGGGGGCACTGTAGGGGTTAAGTGTGACCTCATATGTATTTCTAACTGTAGGGGGGTGGGGCTGGACGTGTGACATCAGTGATCGTCTTTCCCTATATCAGGGAACAGACGATCACTGACATTGCCACAATGAAGAACGGGGAAGCTGTGTTTACACACACCTCTCCCCGTTCTTCAGGTCCGGTGACTGATCGCGGGACACCGGCAGCGATCAGGTCCGTGGGCACGGAGCTTCTGACAGGTCACAAACGCACTGCCGGCGGCACGCACCCGACCCCACGGCTGGGCACTTAACGAGGACGTACAGGTACATGTTTGTGCCCAGCTGTGCCATTCTGCAGATGTATATCGGCGTGAAGGGGTCCTTAAGTGGTTAAAGTGTTTGTGAACTCAAATTTGTAAAGCACTGCCAGCCCCTCTTTTATAGATATGCATAGCACACTGTATAAGTCTTTTATAAAAAGGAGGCATGTAAATACCCCATCAGGCCGGTCATGTGACTCAAAGCCGCTTTACATCTCTGATACACGGCTCCTGCAGGAGAGACTGAGATCTCCCTCTGATGTCAGCCGGGGAGGACCCCTCCTGCAGTAGCTCTGGAGACCGGTCAAGAGTCACGTGACCAATCTGAAGATTGCTCTAAAACTGTATTTACATGCCTCATTTTTTATAAAAGACTTGTACAGTGTGATATGCCTACCTATAATAGAGGGGCTGACCATTTATAATTTTTACTAATAGCAGCGGGGGGAGGGGTGGAGACACAGACATGGAGCTGACAGGCAGGGAGGGAGGGGGTGAGAGGAGAGCAGAGAGGAGAGCTGCAGATGTTGGAGGGACATACAGCAGCCCTGATTATCATGGTCAGCAAAGAGGATGAGTCAGGAAATGGCAGGATCATAGAATGCATTAAGGTGAAAAAACATGTACATTTACAACCCCTTTAAGTGAACAGGATCACTATTTATTTTTGATTTGTTTTAGTTTAACAAATACAAATACTTTAATCCTATAGAAAATGTATAGAGGGAGCTGAAACTTCAAGTTGCCAAGTGACGGTAAAGAAACCTTAAAGTGAATGTAAACCTTATTCATGAAATTTGAGCTGGGCACATATATCTGCAGTATTTTGTTATCTCTCATCAAAGAGCTAAGTCCTGTACCTCTCTCCGGAACCATTCCTCTGTTATCAGTCTGATAACTCCTGACAAATTCTCGGACACATCAGATAAAAGCAGCCTGGATTTTCTGTCAGGGGAGGTTGCTAAATTAGATTAGCAGGGAGCTGGTTCTGTTACAAAACACCTCTGAGGGTCTCTGCCTATGTGGAGAGGGGGGTCTGTGCCTTTCCTCCAATCAGCAATTTTAGCTATCTTGACTGAATGCCCAGACATCACACTCTGTATTAAACAGGAAGAGAAAATCTCCTAACACGATCTGAACTTTCTAAACAGTATATAAATATGAAGACAGCAGATATGGATGTAAAACCTATGTAGGGAGATTTGGTTCATCCATGTGTATCATCTGAGGCTGTTCACTTCACTGGGTGTATGAAGGGTTTACATCCACTTTAACCACTTGACGACCGCCGCATGTACATTTACGTCGGCAGAACGGCACGGACAGGCACATGTACATACCTGTACGTGCCTGCCTTCCCGCGGGTCGGGGGTCCGATCGGGACCCCCCGGTACATGTGGTGGTCGGTAAGCCTCTGGGAGCGATCCGGGATGAGGGGGCGGCTGTTCGTTTCTGGCCACCCCATCGCGATCGCTCCCAGCCAATCTCCTTTTGTCAAAGGACTTCCTCTGCCTGTGTAATGTAGACACAGGCAGAGGAAGTGATGTCATCTCTCCTCTCGGCGGTATTTTCTTCCGGCGAGAGGAGAGAAGACATCACAAGTGAGTTGCACCAACACTACACTGACACCACACACATAGGCACACTTAACCCCCCCATTCACCCCCGATCACCCCCCCTCCCTCAGCCACCTGTCACAGTGTCACTGATTGCAGTGATCATTTATTTACTGATCACTGCATTTAGTGTCAGTGTGACAGTTAAAAGTTGCAGGGCAGTTAGTCTTAGGCCCCTTTAGGTCCAGGGTAGCCCCCTACCCCCCCATATATAGGTTTAACCCCTTGATCACCGCCCTAGTTAACCCTTTCACCCCCTATTGCCAGCGTCACTAAGCAATCGTTTTTCTGATCGTTGTATTAGTGTCGCTGGTGCCGCTAGGTAGCTAGTTATTTTTTGAGGTTCGCCGCAAGGTTTTTATAGCGTTAGGTACCCCCATACATTTTTAAAATAAAGGTTTTAACCCCTGATTGCCCCTAGAGTTAACCCTTTCACCAGTGATCACCGTATAAGCCAGTTAGTTATTTAGTTTTGCCGCCAGGTTTTTATAAAGCGTCAGGTACCCCCATATATTACCTAATAAAGGTTTTAACCCCCTGATTGCCCCCTAGTTAACCCTTTCACCAGTGATCACCTTATAAGTGTCAAGCCCCATACACACTATCAGTTTTCCTGACGGTTTTCTCTTCAGGTTTACCAAAACCATCTAATATGAGGTCAAACCTCAAGAGGTTAAATTTGTATGCAATCAGGCAGGCCCTTGCACTACATGGTTTTGGTAAACCTGAAGAGAAAACCGTCAGGAAAACTGATAGTGTGTATGGGGCTTTACAGTTGACGCTGGTTAGTTTACTGTTTATAGCATCAGGGCACCCGCCGTATATAACCCAATAAAGGTTTAACCCCCTGATCGCCCGGCGGGTGATATCAATTACATTTTAGTGTCAGTTAGGATCTGTGTCGCCCCAGGTTAGTGCTAGTAACGCTTACACCCACGCGCAATGCGTACACCCCCCTTAGTGGTATAGAATCAGAACTATATTTCTTTTATTTCTGCCCCCTCTTATATACACTCCTCAGTTTATTCAAGACCCTATACCAACAGCCTATATTTTACTAATTTCAGATACACTTTAGCATCAGCTCCTGAAGAGTGCAGTTGCACGAAACGCGTCGAGCTATTCCGGTGCTATTAGTAATTACTACATGGGATCTGTTCACGATTTTTAATGTATTATGCTGTAACAATCATGATATGTATTTAGCTATCATGTGATATATGGATCAATCTGTCTGACTTTTTGTATATTATTGCCAAATATTGCAATGTTTTCATGCTCTATTGTATCATATGTATATATATTATTAAATATCAGTATTATGTATTATTGTCTTGTGTGCTGAGTATAGAGATTCAGCTAGTGCAGCTCTAATATGTATTCTATTGGTCAGACATCTATTGCCCAGTATCACTCACCCAGGTGTATGTTTCATACAAAGTCCCAACTTTCTTCCAAATCTATTGTGATACAGGGATGGAGACGTAGGACCTACAAGTCCTATGCCTCATTTAAAATCCCAAAACTCCCGTACTCCCATCCCTCCCTTTTCCGCTCTCCCCTATTATGTCTAGAATCAGAACGGATCGATACCTGATCTGATCAGATCTATACTAGCGTACCGGTCATTAGAAGTGGGTGGATGAAGGGAGGTATACCCACCGATCAATCTTTTTTTCGTTCAGCCAACAGGCTGCATGAAAAAAAAGATTACAATTCATGTCCAACAAGAACCATCAACGTACCGGTATGTTGCTGGACTTTAAATGGTTATACCAGAATGATGCCTGCGGGTTTAGGTATCATCTTGGTATCATTCTTTTCAGGCAGCGGTCGGCTTTCATGTAAATGCAGTCCTAGCGGCTAATTAGCCTCTAGACTGCTTTTACATTCAGTGGGAGGGAATGCCCCCCCCCCCGAATATAAAGCGCCATTGGGAAATTGGGAAAGCATTTTATCATACCGATCTTGGTGTGGTCAGATGCTTTGAGGGCAGAGGAAAGATCTAGGGTCTAATAGACCCCATTAAAAAAAAAAAAAGAGTATCTGTCACTAACTATTGCTATCATAAGGGATATTTACATTCCCTGAGATAACAATAAAAATGGTAAAAAATAAATAAAATGGAAGGAACAGTTTACAAATAAAATAAAAAAAGCTAAATAAATATAAAAAAAAAGCACCCCCGCCCCCCCCCCCCCCGCTCTTGCGCAAAGGCGAACGCAAGCGTCGGTCTGGAGTCATATGTAAACAGCAATTGTACCATGCATGTGAGGTATCACCGCAAAGGGCAGATCGAGGGCAGTAATTTTAGCAGTAGACCTCCTCTGTAAAATCTAATGTGGTAACATGTAAAGGCTTTTAAAAACTTATGTGGTTTGTCGCCACTGCGCGTTTGTGCGCAATTTTAAAGTATGTCGTGTTTAGTATCCATGTACTCGGCCTAAGATCATCTTTTTTATGTCATCAATAATTTGGGCAATATAGTGTGTTTTAGTGCTGTAAAATAAAATAAAAAGTGTATTTTTCCCCCAAAAAATGTGTTTGAAAAATCGCTGCGCAAATACTGTGTGAAAAAAACACCCTAATCTGTAGGGCCTTTGCTTTAAAAAAATATATAATGTTTGGGGGTTCAACTTAACTTTCTTGCAAAAAAATAAATAAAATGTTTTTATGTAAACAAACAGTGTCAGAAAGGGCTTTGTCTTCAAGTGGTTAGAAGAGTGGGTGATGTATGACATAAGCTTCTAAATGTTGTGCATAAAATGCCAGGACAATTCAAAACCCCCCCAAATGATCCAATTTTGAAAAGTAGACACCCCAAGCTATTTGCTGAGAGGCATGTCGAGTCTATGGAATATTTTATATTTTGACACAAGTTGCAGGAAAAATATATATATATATTTTTTTTGTGCAAAGTTGTCAATAAATGATATATTGCTCAAACATGCCATGGGCATATGTGCAATTACCCCCCAAAATACATTCTGCTGCTTCTCCTGAGTACGGGGATACCACATGTCTGAGACTTTTTGGGAGCCTAGCCGCGCACGGGACCACAAAAACCGATCACCGCCTTCAGGCTTTCTAAGGGTGTACATTTTTGATTTAACTCCTCACTACCTATCACAGTTTCGGAGGCCATGGAATGCCCAGATGGCAAAAAAAAAAACCCAAATGGCCCCATTTTGGAAAGTAGGTACCCCAAGCTATTTGCTGAGAGGTATGGTGAGTATTTTGCAGATCTCGCTTTTTGTCACAAAGTTTTGAAAAAAATTCTTTGTTCATTTTCAAAAACAAATGAGAGCTGTAAAATACTCACCTCTCAGCAAATAGCTTGGGGTGTCTACTTTCCAAAATGGGGTAATTTGGGCGGATATTATGCTACTTTGGCATTTTATGGCCTTCGAAACGGTGATAAGTAGTGAGGAGTGAAATCAAAAATGTCCTTAGAAATCTTGAAGGCAGTGCTTGGTTTTCGGGGTCCCATACGCGGCTAGGCTCCCAAAAAGTCCCACACATGTGGTATCCCCATACTCAGGAGAAGCAGCAGAATGTATTTTGGGGTGCAATTCCACATATAACCATGGCATGTCTGAGCAATATATCATTTAGTGACAACTTTTTGTAAAATATAATAAATCTCCATAGGCAACGCTTTAAAATGTTTACAAGTTACCAGTTTACAGTTACAGAGGAGGTCTAGGGCTAGAAATGTTGCACACGCTCTAACACATCCTCTAGGACAGGGGTGTCAAACTCAATTTCATCGTGGGCCGCATCAGCATTATGATTGCCCTCAAAAGGGCCAGTTGTATCTGTAAGATTAGATGTCCAGTGCATCCCCTCCCCATATATTAATGTCAAGAGCCACCCCACCATCAGAAGTTGAGTCCCCCCACTCTCCCTTACATCACAGTGCAACCCCTCTTTCCTTATGCTTCTGCTAGGAAGAAGTTGGATGCATTGCTTGAAAGCAGAAAGTAAGGGTCTGGAGGAGGACTGGAGAGGTGCGCGGGCCGCATGAAATGGCCTGGAGGGCCGCATTCGGCCCGTCGGCCTTGTGTTTGCCACCTGTGCTCTAGGATGCAAACATCCCTTGTAATAGGAATAGTGTGTGACAGGTCCTCTCTAGCCTCCCTGGCGGTATGATTCTGTCTGGAATTACGTACCAAAAGCGGTACAATTATTTTGCATGAAAATTTGGCATTTTATACTGTAGGCTTGTAATTCTTAGGAATAACTCACTCAAATCTGTCCAAACAAGAGTCTAGTAGACAGTTTGAAACACAAAATCATAAAATTATAATGTAATAAATAACTATAAATAATTATAACAAATGATAATGTAATTATAATAAAAATTATTCAATAATGTAATCAAATCAAAATCACTGAAATTTGCTCAGTTGCAGAATTGTCGCTGTCATTACTTTTATTTTTTTTATGACCGATTTCCCCACAAATCACTATCGCTCAATTCTACAAGTGATTATAATTTATTATTGCTGTTTTCTAGCTGCTCTAAAATCACTTTTGACATAAAGGGACACTTTTGGTTGCTATGGACAATCTACAGTTTGCAGGCACAAAAAAAATGTTTTTATTATGTAAAAGTACATGCAGGGCACTGGGCAGACCACTAGGGACAAGGGGGGGGTGTATTTTTTACATACAGTACTGTAATCTGTAAGATTTCAATATACTGTATGTAATGTGTTTGTTTACATTTTTGAATTTGCGCGCGGGCACTGTGTGAATCGAATGGAGGATGCCACTCGCTCACACAGCGGGGATGCATCGCTTGATCCAGGGACAAGGTAAGTACAGTAATACCCTGCCTGGAAAAGGTAAGCCAGCGCGCTGCAGAAAATCCACCCCGAGTCACACTCGGGTTTACCGCTAAGGGGTAAAGGAGAGATGCGGGGTTAATAAGACCCCCACATCTCTCCTCCAGCCTGGAAAGAATGAGATTGTGAAAAAAAATTCACAGATCTCATTCTTACTAGCCGCAATTGCGGTTTGTTTATTTACGAGTACCCGGGCATGACGTCATCACATCGCACCCGGGCCTTCAACGGTCATAGAGATGACTGATGACAATCTGGTCACCAGTCATCTCTATGCTGCACATCCGGCGGATGGATATCATCTCTCCTGGTGCCCGATAGGACGGGAGAGCCCGGAGAAGCACCGGATGGCGGCAGGAGGGGGGGGGAATGTCCCCTCCCGCCACCTATAAGAACAATCAAGCGGAGGATGCGCAGGATCAAGAAAATGATATCTGAATGATGCCTCTAGGTGCCCCCATCATTCAGATATCTCCCCGCAAAATACGGGACGTCATATCACGTCCACCCGGGATAACAGATCCCCTTTTTGGACGTCATATGACGGCGTGCGTGTCTTAAGTGGTTAATGTAAAACTAGACATTTGAGGGGTGTAATTACTTTCAATATCGCCCCAATCGCCCCTTCTTCAAGTAATTTTTCTGCGATTGTCACCTGAAAAATCGCAGGACTGCTTTTGGGAAACGGGCGTCCTGTCATTTTGTTTGCGTGATTTGTCAGGTGACAATATTGTCCCATGATTAGGGTGCCATTGAAAGTAACCGGATCACAAGCGTGTCACACGTTTTGCAGCAATTTGGGAAATTGCGGTAATCCCGCCAGCCAAAGCTAAGCGCCTTCTATCAGTTGCTGGGTTCTCCTTCTATTGATTCTGGGGGAACGTTTTCTCCTCAAACATTCTCTTCATTCTTTATTCTACCGCTAATCTATACTTCGTATTGACCTTGTGTTGCGCTTTTCTCGCTGAGGACTCCAAGTATTGGAGATGGCGTTGGCCGGGAATCGAACCCGGGTCAGCTGCTTGGAAGGCAGCTATGCTTACCACTGCACCACCAACGCAAAAGTAGCATGTAGTGTGGGAGGAAACCGGAGTACCCGGAGGAAACCCACGCAAGCACAGGGAGAACATGCAAACTCCATGCAGATAGTGTCCTGGTCAGAATCTGAAACAAGGACCACAATGCTGCAAGACTAACCCCTAAGCCTCTGTGCTGCCCATTTACGGCCTCTGTTCTCTAAGGCCCGTCCCTGCTGAACGCGATAAATCACTTATGTTCACTCAAAGTGCCTTCAAAGGAAATCCAAACTTATGCTAAACTACAAAGGGGGGAACAGTGGTCCCCAAATTGGCAACACAATGGAGTTAAATATTCCATTCTCCCTTAGGCCTCATTTACACGGGGGTATAAACCTGTACCCCATTGGAGGGCCGTGTTTACCGGAATGGGGATGCACAGGTGTCCCCAGCATCCCGTGTAGGCAGTCCAATTGCTTTCAACTGGGGTGCAGTGATTGTACTCAGTGTGACATCTGTGTGGGTGCCGGTGCACGGCCCCGAACGCACCCAGGGTGCGTCCACGCAACTGCACCCACATGGATGCCCTTTTTGGGGTTAACGCAGCCCCCACAAAGGGTACAGATTCATACATCCCGTGTGAGTGAGGCCTCTGACTTTTCCATGAAGGACCTCACTGGCAGGAAGAGTTCTAATTTCTCCAGCAGAGAAAGCCTAAAGAAAGCTTAAAAGACTTCTCCGACCTCTGAAGACAAAAAGAGTTCCAACCTCCACTTATAGCCGGTCCAACACACGCCTCAAAAACATACCGGCCTCCAACCTCCCCTTAGCCGGTCCAACACACGCCTCAAAAACATACCGGTCTCCAACCTCCCCTTAGCTGGTCCAACACACGCCTCAAAAACATTCCCGCCTTTATCCTTTACTTATAGCCAGTTCAACACACGCCTTAAAAACATACCGGCCTTCAAACTTCACAACATAATCAATTTCTTTATGCCGATCGACAACACATAGATCAAATGTATCACCTGTAAAAACGTGCTTGAGATGTTGGTGGTAAACGGCCTGCTAAGCCCGAGGGAACCAAACCAAGTCCTCCAAAAGCTGCCTCATATCCGAAAGTTGCCAAGAGTGTAAATGTAGACATTATACTTTAAGGTCAAACATATCACATTCTAAAGGGAAAGATAGAACAAGGGGAGGGGAAGTAAGGAAGAGGCGGAGAGGGATTAAAGTAGGGGGATGGAAAGTTGCGGGTAAGGAAGGCGTGTGGGGGTCCCCCCAAACCCTCACCCCCTTCTTCCTCCAAGCTTCCCCCCCCCCCTTTCCTCCCTCTCTCCCTCTTCCATACTCCCCCTTTGTTCTACCTTTCCCTTTAGAGTGTTATATTTTTGATTAACCTTAAAGCTTAATGTCTACATTTACACTCTTGGCAACTTTCGGATATGAGGCAGCTTTTGAAGGGTTTGGTTCGGTTCCCCTCGGGCCTACCAGGCTGTTTACCACCAACATCTCAGACACTTTTTTTTACAGGTGATTATGTTTAGGCAATGTAATGTGAAACCTTAAAGCTTCCGCAGAAGCTGCAGAAAGTTAAATAAAGGGCTAATGGGAAGACCCTCCAGGTTATTGGAGTGGCAGCCGCACCAGTGTAGGGACCTGTGTTGATACAGCCATACCTGGCCCCTGGGAGGGTTCCTCAGACTTTTTGTTGAGTCTTCTTCAAGGAATAGTCAATAGTCTTGTTTTTCCAACTAAATTGATAGTTGGTGATTCAGAAGCTGCTTATTAGAATCTTTTAAGAGATTGATGACGTAGTGGATTCCTGTCATGATGGCTTGAAATTAAGATCCTCTCCCTCATATTCACTGGCAAATCGTCCTTTTCTCATCGCCTAGTTCAACTTTTCTTCCAACATTTTGGCCATCTTCAATCCCAAGTAAGCTGCACCCCTCCCATTTAAGTGCGATCCATCGCTACTATAAAGATGGTAACGGCCTGAAAAGTCAGTCCAGTTTGCCATGAAGCCAAACCCCTCCTCCCTGCACCAGTTTCTCAGCCACTTGTTAAGTACCATAAGCTCTTGTCGTCTCTGTGGTGTGGCTCGAGGTGCAGGCAGTATTTCAGAAAATATTGCCTTGGGGGATCTTTTCTTCAATATGGCCCCCAAGTCCCTGAAATCATTTTGTAGGGCGCTCCATCTTTCTCTAACTTTGTCGTTGGTACCGATATATACCATGAGCAAGCAAGGTTAACAACCGTACAGAAAAAAAAGGATAGAACCGCAACGACATACAGTTCTCATAGAGTCCTATGTTAAAATAACCGTATACAGTTGAAATACGGTTTTTGAACCGGACCAAAAACCGTGGTAGACCACGTTTTTTTTCCAGGAAAAAAAAGTTAAAAACCGTATGGTTTGAAAACCGGATACAACCGTATGATTTATGGCAAATACGTTTTTTAATGTAAAGTCTATGGCCACGGTTTTCTGTACGGTTGCATACGTTTTTTTTTTTTTTAAAACGTATCCAAAAACTGTATAGAAAATCGTAGTGTGAACCTACCCTTACAAATATCTTCTAACAAACACAAGATCACACAGTCCACAAATATCACAAAGACAAACCACAACGTAACAACAGAACAAAAGCACCTTGCTGTATAGGGAGGGATACAAAGGGATGTACTTTTGCAAAGGAAGTGCGTTTGTGTGTGTCTATTTATGCTGTCTGCGTAGTTCATGATTTTGCCCTAGTCCACTTCCAATTTCACTGATTGCGCTGTTCCCGAGTTGGGAGCAGCAGAGGTGCTGACATGGTCTGTTTCAAGCGCGCATGCGCGAGCTGGCCGGCCCTTCATTTGCATGGGGTCACGGCTCATTTCAGCGTAACACGCCCACGTCCTTCCCAATTTGTATTACTCCACCTTGCACCTCAGAAATAACGTTGCGCAGGCGCAAATTTCTGCGTAAAACCGACGAGAATAGGGTGATTGCGCCGCTACATTGCGCCAGTCTAACGTAAATGCGGTGCGCTACGCCGGTCCAATAATGCGCAGATATACCTGAATCTGGCCCATTTTATATTTTATATATTTTTAATTTTTTATATATTTTTTTGGGGACAATTATAGCAAAAAATATTGAATTTTTTTCAAAATTGTCGCTCTATTTTTGTTTATATATAATTTTGAGAAAAAAATTATATTTTTTACTTTTCGCTATAATAAATATCCCCAAAAAAAAATATATTTAAAAAAAAACGTTATTTTTCCTCAGTTTAGGCCAATACGTATTCTTCTACATATTTTTAATTAAAAAAAAAAAATCGCAATAAGTGTTTATTGATTGGTTTTTGCAAAAGTTATAGCGTCTACAAAATAGGGGATAGTTTATGGCATTTTTATTAATATATATATATATATATATATATATATATATATATATATATATAATTTTTTTTTACTAGTAATGGCGGCGATCTGCGATTTTTTTTTTTTTTTTTTTTTATCGGTACTGCGACCTTAAGGCGGACACTTTTGACACATTTTTGGGACCATTGGCATTTTTATAGCGATCAGTGCTATAAAAATGCATTGATTACTGTAAAAATGTCACTGGCAGGAAAGGGGTTAACACTAGGGGGCGAGGAAGGGGTTAATTATGTTCCATAGGTGTGTTCTAACTGAAGGGGGGTGGGACTGACTAGGGGAATTGACAGAGGCTGAAATGCGAAATGGCGTTATATTATGTGATTTCGTGCAGCCGAGCCCACCTGCTGCCGTAAAACTGCGGCGCCTGGTCGGCTAGTGGTTAAGACCATTCAACTTTTAAAATGTTCAGCTCTTTCAGCTAATGATGGGACTTCTTCTTCAACTTTTTTTCTACTATTTATACTTTTTAAAATAATAAGCTTTTAGACACTTTTTTTAACATTGAAGTCAATGAGAGCATGCTTCAAATCCTTAAAATCTTCTTCCGCTACCAAAAGTTTCAGCTCCTTCATACTTTTATCTACAGACACCAAACAAACTTTAAAATGTTCACAAAATAATCACCCAAACGGCTATATCTTTTAAGTTTGATATCTTGTATAGCTTTTGTGAAAAACCTTGTTTAAGTCTAGTGATCATTTCAGGAAATGTTAGCGATTAAACAGAGTGTCTATGGGGCTGTAAGAGTGGATGATGTCATCGCTACAGCAGAGAGCTTTAAAAAAATTATCTTTGTTTGTTCTCTATAAATTGCTCTCGCCCACAAGATTTATTTGTCGTCATACACAATTTATACATCAAAACTTAGGTAATTTTGTCTAGTTGCAGGCAATGTGCTCAGTTTTGTGATACGCCTTTTACTTTCGGCTGGTTGAGCTTCCGAATGAAAAGAGTTCTACACTTTCTTCCATTGACTGTCCTGTATATTAATGGCTGTGTGTTGAGTTATTTTGAGGGGACAGCAAATTTACACTGATATACAATCTGTACACTCACTACACAACATTGTAGCAAAGTGTAATTTCTTCAGTGTTGTCACATGAAAAGATAGAAGAACATTTTTACACAAATACGAGGGTTGTACTTTTGTGACATACTGTATGTGATCTCCTGCACACAGAGGGGTGTACTTTTGTGAGATGCTGTATATATTTATTGTGGTCTATAAGTGGTTACATCACACATGGCATGCGCTGAGGTCTGCAGCAATGAGAGATTTTTGTATTTGAAACTTTAACCCCTTCAATACGGGACTTTAAAATCCACCTCCATGCCTATTCTGGCACTCCTCTCCTACATGTACAAATCATCATTCTTTTGCTAGAAAATTACTCAGAACCCCCAAACATTATATATGTTTTTTTAGCAGACACCCTAGGGAATAAAATGGCGGTCATTGCAACTTTTTATCTCGCACGGTATTTGCTCAATCATTTTTCAAACACATTTTTCTTGTAACAAAAAATGGTTTCATGAATTAAAAAAATAACAAAACAGTAAAGTTAGCCCAATTTTTTGTAAAATATGAAAGATGATGTTACGCCAAGTAAATAGATACCTATATACATGGGGAACATCTTAGATGTGTGACCTTCGATGTGTTGCCACCACCCCTGATGAGCAAAGAAAAATTCGAGGAATCCCCCGAAGTGGGGCTTTGAAGGCAACAAAAAATTCTAAATGTTTTATACAAAACTATAAAGTTTTATTAATAAATAACAAGGTGTCCAGAGACACATAAATATAAAAAGAACAAATAAATATACAATTTGAATGATCCACAAGATAAGTACCAGGCCCAACGCGTTTCGGGTGTTCCCTTCTTCAGGGGCCGAAGACTGTATGAGATCTGGTAAATTTGTTCAGAGAAAACATTATAAGAAAAAACTAATAAAGCATAAACAGAGGCAAAATACATATATAGGTGCAATAAATCGAAACACATACCAATCAAGATAGTTTAAAATTGCAGGTCATTCGAGGCATATATCAACCATGGCGTGGAGATTTCCAAGATGGAAATAGGAAAACCGGAATACTGTGCTTTATACGGCCATGTTAGGACCAAAAAACTGTCGCAAAATGTATACTATCCTAAAAATAAATGACAGTGTACATAGGAAGGTGTCTAAATGTATATACTGTAGTTATAATGTCTAGTTAAAGTCAACTGAAAGCACCAAAAGAAGAATGGCATATCAGAAAGCACATACCAAGATTATTGAAAAGTATCGCTGTGGTAGCATCTGAGCAGTTGTGAGCAGATGAAATCACTGACAATCTGTGTGTAATAACATATAAATTGGTCAGTGAAAATAGTCAGGTTTGGATCCAGAAAAACACCATTTATAGACCCAGATCAGAGTACTTACATGTAGATGTAAACAAGCGCAGCATCGCAGCATTCTGCCATGTCAGGCTGCTCAGAAAGCAAGGGATGTTTAAATAGGATAAGAAAGGTGGGCGGGTGTAGAGTATGGGCGTAGTATGGTGACGTGGCATCACCCAATAGGTTGGCGGGGGATGGTTATAGTGACGCTGATCGCGTCATAAACGGGCACGGAATGCGGGCGGAAACGAATGTCAATAAGCAGTCCTGTCCTCGCATGACGCCTATCGCGCCATGTAAGGGCATGAAGTAAGGGCGGAAGTGAGGTGAATATGCGCCGCCGCCCAGAAGTCCGGAAGTGGAGCTGTAATGATGACGCGAGCCGCGTCAACGAGAGGGCATAGAGTAAGGGCGGAAGTAATGAGCCGCTTGAGCTCCGCCGCCAAGCAGGGGGTCAGTGCGGTAACATGTCAACAGAGCCCCACGCCGATCACCTGTGTGGCGGGCGGGGCAAATACAGGACTGGTCATCAGAATGTGTAGCCACCACCACCCAAAAAAAAAAACCTGGTGGGGAACATTTGAATGACACAAATGGCGTCATCAAAAAGGCATAAAATGGAGGCGGGGGCGGGGTGTGTAGTCACCGCCGCCCAGGGTCCTGACATAGCTAATGATAGGTAAGAATAATGAGGATGGGGACCTAAGTCCCTGTATGGATCACATAGTAAAGGGGTCATTGTTATAAACATTGAAAAATACAAACCTGACAATTTTCATAAAGAAAAAGGAACGATCAAAAGACCTGGGCTGATACTGGTATATCTATGAGCAAGCACTCCAAAGAGGGCTGCAAGGTATGGGAAAAAAAATAGATACCTAACCCTGTCACGCTTTAAAGTTGCGCACACTCATGGAATGGCGCCAAACTGTGTTACTTAAAAATCTCCATTAGCGACGCTTTAAAATTTTTACAAGTTACCAGTTTATAGTTACAGAGGAGGTCTAGGCCTAGAATTGTTGCACACGCTCTAACGCATCCTCTAGGACAGGGGTGTCAAACTCAATTTCATTGTGGGCTGCATCAGCATTATGATTTCCCTCAAAAGGACCGGTTGTATCTGTAAGATTAGATGTCCAGCGCATCCCCTCCCCTCACATTAGATGTCAAGAGCCGCCCCACCATCAGAAGTTGAGTCCCCCACTCTCCCTTATATCACAGTGCCACCCCCTTTTCCTTATGCTCCTGCTGGGAAGAAGTTGGATGCATTGCTTGAAAGCAGAAAGTAAGGGTCTGAGGAGGACTGGAGAGGCGCAAGGGCCACATGAAATGGCCTGGAGGGCCGCATTGGGCCCGCGGGCCTTTTGTTTGCCACCTGTGAGCTACAGTGTTTGTAGCTGCTGAACTTTTTTTTTTTTTACCACCGGACCTCCGCTTTAAATTAGGTACAAACATCACAGGGATGTTTTTGAAAAAACAATCCAGCTGGAACTCCACTTTAACTAGGAGCTCTTGTGCTAGAATTATTGTTCTCACTCTGATAAAGTTGTTATAATAAATAGAAACTATCCTTTTATAAAATTGAATAAAAAAAAAAAAAGTTTGCTAAAGAAAATATATCAAAACCCTTGCACTTTCCCTTCTAAATGTCAAGCCCCCATTTTATTTGGCACCAGGAGGCACCTGTGCCGTAGCGTTCTCGTAATTGATTCTTTTTCAGCTAAACAACATCCAGCGCTAACCAGCATTGATGCATTGAACAAAGTGACTTGTGTCGTGCACTCGTACAGCTCCATGTGAATAGAGCACCAGGTGTTATCAGGGATGGAAATCTCAATAGGCATTAAGGGGGAGCTGGGCCTTTACACACAGTGTGACCTCAGATTGCAGTCAGAGCCGTACAGGATTGCTGTGCTATTCTTCCTTTACCCGTTTCAAAGATTCAAAGAATGAACATCAAATGCTCATTTACATTTCAATGGGACCGATTGCTTATTATTCAGCTTCACAAAATAAACATTAACATATTGAAGATGAAATAGAAAGAGTATTACAAGGCAGAATGAATAGATATTTACAGACAATTGTCCCTTGGAGACTATGCGGTCATAACTGGTGTCATCTAACTTCAGACAAGCTAAACACTCACACTTACTGGCCCCTTTATTAGATAGTCTTTCTCCTTAACACCCCATTCACACTATGCATCGTGTTTATGCATGTGCAAAAAAATGCAAAAACGCAAAACATTACTGCACATAAATATTTAGAACCTGCTCTATTTTTTCTCGTTGTTTTTCACGTCGTGAAAAATGATCGCGTGTGGGCTTTAACGAGAGGAGAAAAAACGCGCATGCTCAGAATCAAGTTATGAGAAGGGAGCGCTCGTTCCGGTAAAACTAGCGTTTGTGATGGAGATAGCACATTTGTCACGCTGTAACAGACTGAAAAGCACGAAGACTGAAAAGCGCGAATCGTCTCTCACCAAACTTTTACTAACAAGCAGTAACACAAAATCAGCAAAAGCGGCACAAAGGATGGCGCCTTTCGAATGGAACTTCCCCTTTATAGTGCCATCGGACGTGTTGTCGTACGTGTTGTACGTCACCGCGCTTTGCTCAAGCATTTTTTTTCACGATCGTGTGTATGCAAGGCAGGCTTGAGAGGAATCGTGTAGAGAAAAACATTGTTTTTTTCAATGACATGAATAACGGTCGTGTGTATGCGGCATAACATAAGGGATGCACTGGGAACCCTGATTTAAGGGGGAACACTGAGTATTCTGATGTACGAAGAGGATTATGATGTAGGGGGGAAGAGATCTCCATATATTTATAGAATGTGTTCCTCTGTTATTTTTAGTACAGTGACCAAGGCTCTTCAGCTGAAACAAGTCTGCTTTTTTGTTTTCCTATATGTGTGTAAGAGAACTGTTAGAACACCTCTGGCGCACACGCCAATTGGCACCAGTCAGTCTATTTAAAGGGGGCCCTGACACCCAAACAGTGCTGACTGGTCTTCAGCTGTGTCCTGATCTCCTGATTCCTGCCTGATACCCATTGCTGATCTTGGCCTCCCCTGACTCTGCCTTTGGACTCTGATTCATCCACGATTACCGGGTACTGATCTCGACTTCCATTTGACCTTGCTCCTGCTGATGCCTTTGTACCTCACTGCCCACCTGTTACCGAACCCAGCTATCCTCGTGACCCTGCTCCTGTTCTCCGTCTGGCTTCAACACTGCCTCAGAGTGCCTGTGCCAGCCACCTGTCGTCTCAGTTCTCCTGGGTCCTGTATCCTCCTGTCCTCTGACTTTAGGAAGTTCCAGCAAGCTACGAAACCAGAACCTGCAAGTTGGTTGGAGTTCCTCTTAAAGCGGAGGTTCACCCTAAATTTGAAGTTTATATTACAGGCATACCCCGCTTTACGGACATTCACTTTACGTAAACTCGCGAGTACGGACATACCCGCAAATGTATGAAAAGTGCCTCACAAGTACAAATATTTCCGCTCCATGCACCTGCACTAGATAGAACTGAAGCTCTGAGCACGTAGCCTGCCCTGTTCTAGTGTGCTCTTCCTGTATCCTGGCTGCGTCCCCACCTCCAGTGACATCACATCCACTCAGTGGTTCTTCCGACTTCCCTGTCAGCCACAGAATGCTATCCAGCCTCTCCACAGCACTGTCCTCTGTGCACAGCGCGATGTCTGGGGGATGGATTGGAGTGGCCCCCCTTGCATTTAATGAGCTTATTTAGATGTGAGTTTTCCCCTGACACCCACACTACTGCCCCTGGCACCCACACTACAGCCTCTGGTACCCACACTATAGCCCCTGGCACCCACACTACAGCCTCTGGTACCTACACTATAGCCCTTAGCACCCACACTACAGCCTCTGGTACCCACACTATAGCCCCTGGCACCCACACTACAGCCTCTGGTACCTACACTATAGCCCCTGGCACCCACACTACAGCCTCTGGTACCCACACTATAGCCTCTGGCACCCACACTACAGCCTCTAGCACCCACACTACAGCCTCTGGCACCCACACTACAGCGTCTGGCACCCACACTACAGCCTCTGGCACCCACACTACAGCCTCTGGTACCCACACTATAGCCCCTGGCACCCACACTACAGCCTCTGGTACCTACACTATAGCCCCTGGCACCCACACTACAGCCTCTGGTACCTACACTATAGCCCTTAGCACCCACACTACAGCCTCTGGTACCTACACTATAGCCCTTAGCACCCACACTACAGCCTCTGGTACCCACACTATAGCCCCTGGCACCCACACTACAGCCTCTGGTACCTACACTATAGCCCCTGGCACCCACACTACAGCCTCTGGTACCCACACTATATAGCCCCTGGCACCCACACTACAGCCTCTGGTACCCACACTATAGCCTCTGGCACCCACACTACAGCCTCGGGCACCCACACTACAGCCTCGGGCACCCACACTACAGCCTCTGGTACCCACATTATAGCCCCTGGCACCCACACTACAGCCTCTGGTACCCACACTATAGCCCCTGGCACCCACACTACAGCCTCTGGTACCCACACTATAGCCCCTGGCACCCACACTACAGCCTAGAAGTGAAAAAATGTATTGCTTTGCTTTAAGTACATTTTCATTTTACATACATGCTCCGGTCCCATTGTGTACTTAAAAGTGGGGGTATGCCTGTACTGCAAACCGCAGGCTGAGTACATGTAGAATCCATAGTTTTTCCCCCCCGTAGCTCAATGATTAACTTTATCCAGTGGTTTTCTATATAGCTTCCAGGTCCTGTTCCCTGCGGGAGTGGGCGTGTCCTTAATTTTCCCCGACGGCCCAGTGCTGATCGCAATGTCTCCTGGGAGTGATGTCACAAGATTCACAGGAGACACTGGTAATGTGGATGTGTTGATGGCGCTGGTCGCCATCAACACCACGCAAGGTTATGCGGCGCATCATGGGAGGGTCGCACCACTGCATCCAGGAAGTCTTTGCTTGTGGGCTTCACAATGCCCACAGGCAAGATGGAGAACGCCTGGATGTAATTTTAAAAGTTCTTCTTTAGGACAGAAAACGAGACAATACGATTTGATTTGGCTAGCAAGTGAGTGTCAATTTGTAATATGTTTTACTATGCATTGAACCTATGCATTGTTTTACTATGCATTGAAAAAAACTTTAAACCGTGGAACCTCCGCTTTAACATCGGCTGGTCCTCCAAGCATTACGCTCGCTCAGTGCCTGTTGTCCTGCCTGTGTCTCCGAACCTACATCTTCACCTGCAAGCTCGGCAAGCAACACCTACAGGCACTCGTGTTTATCCTGACCCTAGCCACCATCTGCTCCACCCTCAGTGGGGCTTGGGCTGGAGATACAAGAGAGGCCGACCTCATATCAGACTCCTACCAGGTACGTGACAATGTGCTAATAAATATTTCTTACGGGTTGCAGTTTCTGGCTATTTTTCTATTTTACCTACTGTAGCACTACCCCCGCAGGAGCTGCTGGTTTAGATTTTGGGTCTACGCTCTGCCTCTCAACCCCAGAAGTTTGGCTCAAACCCTCCCTTGGCACAATTGGACTACACAATAATTGTGGAACCCACTGGCAGTTGGGAACCACAAATATTATCAAACAGTGATAAAAATGCAATTGAATGTTATTACCTTGTGCTGACCACCTGTTCAAATGGTAATAGATAAGGCTCCACACAAAATTCAGATTAACTAAGGAGTGTTTACTTGGAAGAGAGAAGAACAAACAGAGTTAACCACTTGCTTACTGGACACATAAACCCCCTTCGTGCCCAGGCATAATTTCAGCTTCCGGCACTGCGTCGCTTTAACTGACATTTGCGCGGTCGTGCGACGTGGCTCCCAAACAAAATTGACGTCCTTTTTTCCCCACAAACAGAGCTTTTTTTGGTGGTATTTGATCACCTCTGCGGTTTTTATTTTTTGCGTTATAAACAAAAAAAGCGACAATTTAAAAAAAATATATTTATATTTTTCACTTGTTGCTATAATAAATATCCCAATTAAAAAAAAAAAAATTCTCAGTTAAGGCCGATACGTATTCTTCTACGTATTTTTGTAAAAAAAAAATCGCAATAAGCGACTGGTTTGCGCAAAAGTTATAGCGCCTCCAAATAGGGGACAGAATTATGATTTTTTTGTATTTTTTTTTTTAGTAGTAATGGCGGCGATCTGAGATTTTTATTGGGACTGCGACATTACGGCGGACACATCGGACACTTTTGACACATTTTTGGGACCATTCACGACCAGTGCTATAAATATGCACTAATTACTGTATAAATGTGACTGGCATTGAAGGGGTTAACACTAGGGGGTGAGGAAGGGGTTAAATGTATTCCCTACATAGTGTTCTAACTGTGGGGGGGAAGGGGACTGACTGGGGGAGGTGACCGATGCTGTGTCCCTATGTACAAGGGACACAGATCGGTCTCCACTCTCCCTCATAGGACGTGGAGCTCTGTGTTTACACACAGAGCTCCACGTCCCCGCTGTGTCACCACCGATCGCGTGTACGCGGCGGACATCACGACCGCCAGGCACACGCATCGACTCCTTAGCGATGCGCCGTGCACTGTTTTTCCCCGCTGCGCGCAGGGAATTACAATGACAGGATGTCCAAAGACGTCTACCCGGCACTTGAGAGCCGCGCTGTGGACGTCTTTTGTCCATAGTGCGGATCTCAAGTGGTTAAACAACAACAGATAACTCATTACAGAGCCCTGCAAGTGTCAATGATAAAGGTTCAGGACTGGTTTAAATAACACAGACCAATAGTACAGACCTGTGAAAGAACGCAGTGGAGGGGTCTCCCCAATACAATACCACCAGCACTGGTGTACCTCTCCACTAGTCCTCCCCCAGCTCTCAGGAACAGCAATACTGTACAATAGACTTGTGCACACTGAAATATTTTGTTTCGGATTTTCGTTTTCGTCCGAAAAATAAATTTATTTAGTTACTCCCAAAATTTGTTTTTATGTGTTTCGTTGGAAATTGCATTCGTCCGAAAATCCAAACAAATTAAGGTTGAATCGGTCATTAAAGGCTTATGGTGTCTGACTGTCTGTCGAATGTTCAAAGAAGATTCGACGGAGCAGCAAAACTGTACAACGCTGCAATCATACTTTTCCGATCGAATGTTCCGCCTACAAGCTATAGTAGAATTCTAATGTTGTATGATTAGTAATAATTCTATTTATTAATTATTATTATTAGTCAACCAACATTAGAATTTTTCTATAGCCTATGGGCCGAACATTTGACCGGAAATGTATGATTGCAGCGTCGTACAGTTTAGCTGCGCCGTAGAATCTTCTTAGAACTATCAACAGAAACCATAAGCCTTCAATGACAGATTCAACATTTTTCGATGTTTTGTCGAATCTTCACCGTTCATGTTGAATTGTCAAGTTAGTTATAGCTACAGTATTTTACTGCTTCTCCTATTTGGTTACAATCAGCCAATAACATTCATCATCATCATTATTTTTATTTTACTTCCCCCACCCAATTCCACCCGCAATTTTTTCTCTCTATAAAGTCGAATCTTTTCGCTCTATAATGTCAAATCTTTTCTCTCTATGTAGAATAATTTTGGACTAATAGGCCCGGATTCACGTAGAGCGGCCTATATTTATGCCGGGGTAGCGCATCTCATATACGCTACGCCGACGTAACGTAAAGAGGCAAGTACAGTATTCACAAAGCACTTGCTCCGTAAGTTGTGGCAGCGTATCGTAAATAATTCAAAGTAGGAAGGAGGTGGGCGTGATCTATTTAAATTAAGCGTGACCCCATGCAAATGAATGGCCCAGAATTACGTCGCATATACTCCCTAAGATACAAGGGCTCAATGCCTACAACGTGAACGTAACCTACGCACAGCCTTATTCACGTAGTACTACGTAAACGGCGTACGTGACGTAAAATTCAACGGCGTAGTTCCCTGGCCCATACCTTTGCATTACCTGCGCCTGCTATATGAGGGGTAACTTTACGCCAGACGTAAGCCTTAAGCAAATCGCATATATGAAGCGGCCGGGCGCATCTGCGTTCGTGAATCGGTGTATATTACTCATTTGCATATTTAAAATGGGAACGCCGAATGCGTCCAGCGTAACTATGCGCCCACGATACGCCGGCGTAGGCAAGTTACGTCGGACGGCTGAAGCCTTGTTTTACGGCGTATCTAGATTCACGAATCGGCGTAACAATACGACGGCGTACATTTGTACTTACGGCGGCGTATCTATAGATACGCCGGCGTAAAATGTTCGTGAATCTGGGCCAGTGAGTTTAGGTTAGGCACATTCAACTAACGAAAGCGAAAATAAAGCATTTGTTTATGTCAGATCATTCGGTTTTCGTATTCTGTGCGTTCAGAAAATACCTGAAATTCGGACGAAAATGTGTTCGGACGAAAACGAATGCACATGTCTACTGTACAATGAGTATAAAATAATTATGCTAGGTATATAAGTCTATAACTCTTCAGCTCCCCCTAGCGGGAAGTTCTTGGACACGTGTTCTACTATGATAGATCAGTTAGGCTGCATTCGCACCTGAGCGTAGTGTTTTGCGCGATTTGCCGCGATCTTTGCTGCGTTTTTTACCGCGATTTTGGACAGGTCTATGGTCACCAATGTTAAAAGCAGAAAAACGCCCAAATCCGCCCAAAAAAAGTCCCAGAATTTGTTTGAGCTTCAGGCGTTTTTGAACTTCTGGCATCAGGCGTTTTGTAGTGGAGATGTGAACCATCTCCATAGAGAATAATTGATTTTTCTCCCCTTCAGCGTTTTGTAGCTTCAGGCTTCAAGCTACAAAACGCTCAGGTGTGAATGAGTTCTTAGTCAGACTGAATCCTGTAATCATTTCCTCCGGGTTAACTGAAGTCTTCGCTAGCATTAGTTGGTGCACGTTAACAATTTGTAATCCAATAGGGGTAAAGAAAATGGAAACGAACACTCAAAGTAAATATGGCGTGTTGGCGACACAATTGCCAATTCCTTTCATGCACAGTCACTGCCGGTTGCAATGTATCCCTGCACATGACGTGTTAACCTCCAAACAACAATGGAGAGTCTATACGATCCACCTTTCTGCAATACAATTATTATATCGTTGGGCAGGTGCCCTTCTCACCCAATGAGGCTTCACCTCTCCGGTATGCTCCATCTGCAGTGTCCCGGTTCTCAGCCTCTCCGCAACTGGCAGTCTTTGGTCCTCCGTGCAGCCATCACAAAGTGCTGGTGGACAGACGACCCTGGTTGCAGTGGAATGTAGGCCAAACACTGTGTCAAGGATCCCCCCTCAGGATAGGTGACCCGCGCTGGCGACTGTAGGCCCAGGCTTCTGAGGCCTAGGCTTCCTTGAGGCAGCCCTCAGCACAGGCTTCCTGCTTGCTAGAAGTCGCCATCCCAAGAGGTCGATGCAAGCTTCCCCTTCTTTTAAGTAGCTTCTTCCAGAAGGCCGTGCATGATGCAATGCACTTTGGGTAGCACTGTGGGCATTGTAGTCTGTTAAACATCCAAGGCAATGGAGTCTCTATCTCCCTGTACTTCAAGTTCCATAATGCATTGTTGTGATGTAATAAAACCAAACAAGTGGTAGCAGTATAATAATTGACCACTGGAGGGAGCTGAGTTCCTTCTTATCACAAACTGTAGTCTATCGGCCACAATGCAAAGTGACACCTTGCTACACTGCCTATTTGCATGTTGCTTGGAGGACACGATGCCTGAGCACCCACCTGTGAACTCCACCCGGCCTGTTGGTATTCCCATGTTCAGAGCGCTGCACCTTTCTGTTTGTATATGATGCGGCCTCTGGTGTAAAGGGGAACTCTGATGTAAGGGGTGCTCTGTAAACCCCAATTTACCTTAGTGTACTCACTCGGAGGCAGATGAGAGAAGGGGGAGAGTTCAGTCACAAACATTGGATTGCTGGTGAGCTCAGTCACCCCTTGGCAGTCAGCACCTCTCATCCAGATGTATCTGAGGCTGCTGGACTTCAAGTTTCCAGCCCCCACCTTCCTTTTCCAATGCACAGAGCTAGGCATTAGAGTGTGGGCAGATACAAAGGGGTAGGGGTGGGAGCAAGAGGAGTAGATTGAGCCCTCTCTCCTCCGTGTGGGTAGGTGGGATCTTTAGTGATGACTTTGGGCAGTGTAAAAAATGCACTCTCGGCTTACACAGCTGCAGCCAACAGCCCTGCTGGGAAGTCATAGTCCGGTCTGAATAATGAGTCCGGGTTTCAAGCTGTCTGAAACCCGGACGCATGATTCCAAACCCGAACTATCCGGGTAATTCCAAGACAGTTGGCAACCGTAATGAACACCCAGTGACACTGATAAGGCAGTACCGCCAGACCTCCTCTACCGGGCCCCATTAATTCAAAAGGGGGCCTGGGCAATTGCATACAGTACATGCAGGGGCGGACTGACCATTGAGGAACCTGGGCACTGCCCGAGGGCCCCATGCCACTAGGGGGCCCCATCAGGGTTGCCAGGCTTATTAAAACCAGGGACAGTATGTAAAAATCTGTGTTTTTTTTACATCTGTCCCTGATATGTCCAAAACCTACATGCTTTTGATGTAAAAATCCTGAGATTTTAGCTGCCCCGCCTCTTTACTGCCACCTGGCTTGGTGGCCATCTGTAAGCCTGGGGGCCCCATAATCTTCTATTGCCCGGGGCCCCATGAGTTGTCAGTCCGCCCCTGAGTACATGCCAACAGTCCCAATTTCCCCAGGACATTCCTAGTGTTTAGAGCCTTGTCCCGGTCTTGCCGTTTCTCTGGAAAAATCACGGGAAATTGGCTTTGTCCCGAATCTCGGTGTATCGCCAGAGCTGCGGAGGCGATAGAGGTCCGGGCCGGCACTGGTGATTGGACCCATTTTACAGAAGACCAGCTCTCGTGAAGGCGGAGGAGAAGAAACAAGAGGCGGGCCCAGGTGGCTGCTAATAGAAATGAAGCGGCCACCAACTGTCCGTGACCGGTTGTGGTAAAGACCGTGTGGAGGGGGGTTGGCAGCAGCTCCAAATTGGCAGATACCTGGGATCTGCTTACTTGGTTCTTCATCTTGGTCTCCAGGAGAGCTGGTCTTCTCTGTAAAATGGCGGTTGAGATCAAATCACCAGTGCCGGCCCCTGGTGACAAACTGCATTCTGGTAACAAGCAGTGCTGCATTGTGGTGACAAGCTGCATCTGATGGCAGGCGACATGGCAAGTGACAAGTTGCATCATGTGGCAGGTGAAGTGGCAAGTGACAGGCTACATCTGGTGGCAGGCGACGTGGCAAGTGGAAGACGGCATCTTGTGGTATGCAACAGTGGCAAGGGACACGTTCAGGGCTTCCACTGATTCTGCAATATACTGAGTTGAACTAATTAATCTGAATTGAGTTTCACCAAGTTCCAGCTGAAAAAAAGCCCTGGAAATAATGCTCTTCAATCATCCTGACACCATATCAACCATGGTGACGGGATAATTGAAGTGCTAACACCAGGTATTTGGAGAATATTTTATGCTGATTGATAAACTTTCTGGAATATACTGTACAGATATATATATATATTTTTTTTTTAAAGAACAGATACTACACTTGATCTTAGCCAAAAGGCTGAGAAGCGATGAATACTATTGTGGTGTTGGATCTGGGCCTACTGTCCCTCCATCCCTCTTTTTTTTTACCTTCTCTCTCCTTCCCTCCCTATCTCTTTCTTTTCTTCTCTCTCCTTTCTCCCTTTCTTTCTCCTTCCATCCCTCGTTCATCTCAGACTCTAACCACATCCCCTTTAAGTCACGCCCAATATTTTGTTTAACCACTTAACGCCCGCCGCACGTCTATGTACGTCCACAGAATGGCACATACAGGCAGATGGGCGTATATATACGTCCCTGCCTTCTAGCGGGTCGGGGGTCCGATCGGGACTCCCTCCGCTGCGTGCGGCAGGTGGCTTACCTTCGGGAGTGATCCGTGCTGAGGGGGCAGCTGCTCGACTCTGTCCGCCCCCTCGTGATCGCTCCCAGCCAATCCCGTGAGCCTCCGCCGTGTCACTTCCTCTGCCTGTAAAATATGAACACTGGCAGAGGAAGTGATGGAGCTCTCCTCTCTGCGTTTTTTTCAAACTGCCGAGAGGAGAGAAGACTCACAGTAAGTCGCACCAACACTACACTGACACCAGTACATAGGCACATTTAACCCATTGCGATCACCCCCCCTGTCACACTGTCACTGATTGCAGTGATCATATATTTACTGATCACTGCATTTAGTGTCAGTGTGACAATTACTGTGACAGGCAGTTAGTGTTAGGTCCAGGGTAGCCCCGTACCCCCCTAATAAAGTTTTAACCCCTTGATCACCGCCCTAATTAACCCTTTCACCCCCTATTGCCAGTGTCACTAAGCGATCATTTTTCTGATTGCTGTATTAGTGTCGCTGTTGCCGCTAGGTAGATACATTTTTTTTTATTGCAATTTTTTTTTACTAAAGACATGTGGCTGAATACATTTTGGCCTAAATGTTTGACTAAAATTTTGTTTATTCAATTTTTCTTATATCAAAAAGTAAAAAATATTGTTTTTTTTTCAAAAATGTTGCTCTATTTTTGTTTATAGCGCAAAAAATAAAAATCGCAGAGGCAATCAAATACCATCAAAAGAAAGCTCTATTTGTTGGAAGAATAGGACGCAAATTTTGTTTGGTTGCCACATCGCACGACCGCGCAATTGTCTGTTAAAGCGACGCAGTGCCGAAATGTAAAAACACCTCTGGGCATTTAGCAGCATATTGGTTCGGGGCTTAAGTGGTTAAACCACGCCACATTTTTTCACCCCTCACTCTTATAAATAAATGCCCCCCTACAGACAAAAACATTTTTTGATAATGTTGGCAACTATGCAACTGCCAAGCAAGAGGGCCAGCTATACTGCTCTATTGCTTACACCTCTTGTGGCTCCCCCTGCAGCGATTCCTCTCCTCTTCTCTCCCTCTACGGCTGAAAGCAGGGGGATTGGTTCTAGTAGTTCTAGTATCTGCACCCCATCTCCCTTCCATCACTCTGATCATCCCCATCCCCCTTTCATCTGTTGTCTGGGCCCCCCTGTGTGCCCTTCCAGCTTCCTTCCTCTACTCTCCATTCCGCCGGCCTCTGTTGAGGGCGCACAGGGAGGTAATTTCAGGGTGGAGACTTCATTCGCACACAGAACATTTGTTGTGTTTGTGTCCACTAATCACGATTTTAGTGTATTTTTTTGTGAAAATATCATTTGATATTTTTGGAGGGAAGGGGGGCGTCAGGAAGGCTGTATGGGAGCTCATACCAATTACCACTTCTCCATACCAACAACCAACCTTCAGTAATAAAGCTAAGCATGGGCTGCACAGAATGCAGGGTATGACCGGATCATACTAATAGTGGGAGGGTCTTAAAGGGGCGTGGTGGACAGAAAACCTAAGTCTAATACAAGCCATAAATTATTTGATTCTTTTTCTTCCACCATGGGTGGAAAGGAAAGAAAATCACTCAATACCCCCCATCAACACATTAAGTCTTGAGGGGGAAATCCCTTACACAGCGCTAACGTATTTTGCTGGCGGGGAGCATTCCCCGCCGCTAGAACACAATGGTTAATGCTAAAGGGCTATAGCCACCGACAGTAATCACATGTAAAAAAAATGCCGCCACTAATTAATATGTAAATAGTCGTGGACTGCGGCATTGATATTTAAATAGAGGTATCATTCATATGTATATCATGTACTCCTGAGGTCACATCCACCATCACTTCTGCTCAATGCTGCCCACTGGGGAGATAAAGGAGCATGCTTGAAAGTCCTGCCTACAATTGTGGTCATTAAGCCTAACATCAGTCTGTTCTGCAAAAGTAAGCAAATTGGAGGTGGAACCCTTCTTCAAAATAGCATGGTGCCACAGCACCCTGAATTTTAGTGCATGCGAATACACAGGCAGGCAGTGAGGAGATGATGTGCTGTAACCTTTAGCAACCAATCAGTGAGCAGTAATGCTGTGCACTAACCTCTTGCAACCAATCAGTGAGCAGTAATAATGTGCAGTAACTTCTAACAACCAATTAGTGATTGGTATAGATGTTCAGTAACCTCTAGCAATCAATCAGTGAGCAGCATTGATGTACAGTAATCTCTAGCAACCAATCAACAAGCAGAAGTCATGTGCTGTAACCTCTAGAAAATAACAGTGAGCCATAATGTGTGCTGTAACCTCTAGCTACCAGACAGTGAGTGATAATGAGTAGTGTTGCTCACGAATATTCGCATTGCGAATATTCGTAGCGAATATTGCATATTCGAGTATTCGCGAATAAATCGAATATTGCGGTGAATATTCGATATTGCGAATATTCGTATTTTTTCAAATTTATTTTTAAAACAGATCACATCCTAGTGATCTCCATCGACGTCTAAAAGCATTGCTGGTATGATTAGAGACCCTGGGCCGAGTAGCTGAGGCGATCCTTTTATGTTGCCGAATATTCGCAATGCGAATATTCGTATTACGAATATTCGCGAATACTTTCTCTGCCCTTCTGTGTTTTGTGTATAAAGAAAAAAAAGAAAAAAAAATTAGCTTTAGTTTAGTCATATAAGTTTGTGTAAGTAGAGTTAGTGTTTAGTGCATATTAGTTTGGTAATCCAGGAAATGATCTCCTTTTTCGCGTGTTGACGAGAATTTCACAATCAATTTCGCATTCGCATTAGCGAAATTTCGCAAAAATTTTTTTTTTGATAAAATATCACGAATATTCGATATTGACGAATATTTCACGAATATTCTTCTATATATTCGTGAAATATCGCGAAATCGAATATGGCGTATTCCGCTCAACACTAATAATGAGACACTGTAACCTCTAGCAGCCAGTCAGTGAAGCCGCGTACACACGCAGGGACATATCCGATGGAAACGGTCCTCGGATATTCATCAGATATGTCCACCGGGCTATTTTGGTCCGATGGCGTGTACACACCATCGGATCAAAATCCCCGCCGGCAGACATCGCGGTGACGTTGACGCCGCCACGTCACCGCACCAGGAAGTAAACAACTTCCACGCATGCGTCGCATCCATACGACGCTTGTGTGGGCAGATACACGATCGGATTGGTCCGCTGAACTGGTCCGTCGGACCAGTTTCAGTGGACAAATTTGATTGTGTGTACGCGGCCTGAGTGGTAATGAGACTAACCTCTGGCAACCAATCACAATCGCTGCCTGATCTGATTAATTAAACTGATTTTGAGTCTAGCTCCTATTTATTGTATGTCTCAAAAGGGAGGGGGCCCAAAAAAATGTTTGCCCAGAGTCCGATCAATAATAAAGACGACCCTTCCTGTGACGATGGTTCTCAGAAAGGATGGAACCCGGTCACACATGGTAATGAAATTTCCATCTATTTTGCTTTCTGTTTGTCAGCTTGTGCGCCACAAACGGGGAACAGATCTTCGCTAAGTCTGTCACCGATCTCGTGGCAGCATTTGTCGCACTCACTTGATCGTGTCTGCTTGGCGACGGCCGACCCGAAAATGGATCATACGTAATCGTTTCCTTCCCGTCACCAAGCGTTTGAACCAGTTGTAAAAACGTTTTCTGCTCATGGTTTCCGTCTCGTACACTTTCACCGACATTTTATGCAACTCCGTCGCCATTTTCCCCAAGTTGTAGCAGAACTTGATTTTATCTCCCTGCTCCAATGCACTGTGACCCCTACCCCTCACACTGAATATGTTCAACTGCCCTCAGCGCGTTTACCTTGATGGTCACATGTACTCCACGGTAGATGGCAGTTCTTGACATGTCTCTGGATAGCCATGTGTATGCGGCAGGCAGGCAAAGTACAGAAGAGAAATCCACCCGGCTATGTCTCCCGTCCTCAGCTATGAGTTTTAAGAGCAGCAGTGGTAGGAGAAGAGTTCAGGCTGCTAAATGCCCTCCGGCGTGCTAAGGTAGGACTGTGGAGGGGGAAGAGCTGTAACTGCAGTGGAGACTATGATTTTTTGTTGGGGGGGCTGAGTTTGTAAGGGATCACTGTCTTTAGAGGAGCTTTGATATGGGGGGCTGTTATGTGAGCTGGGGAGCAGTGATATGAGCAGGCTTGGAAGTGAGAAGGGGAGCAGTGATATGGGGGGCTGTGATGTGAGGGGGAGCAGTCATATGGGGGGCTGTGATGTGAGAAGAGAGGGAGTTGTGATGTGGGGGGCTGTGACTTGAGAGGGGAGCAGTCATATGGGGGGCTGTGATGTGAGGAGGGAGGAAGCTGTGATACAGGGGGCTGTGATTTCAAGGGGGTTAGTGATGTTAGGGTGGGGGCTATGATGTATGGAGGTTCTGATGTGAAAGGGGGGCTGAAATGGATGGAGACGCTGTGGTGTGAGGAGAGGGAGCTTTGTGATGTGAAAGAGGGAACTGAACTCACTGATGTAAAGTGGGCTGTTTTGTAAAGGGGGGGTCTGTGATGTGAAGGACCTGAGTGATACAACAAAATGAGTATGGGCCTTTCCACACAAGTGGCCGGCGGGCCATAAAAAAAATCTCAAAAAAGATCAACCACCTGTTTTTACTGCCCCTCAACTGCAAGTGTAAACTAAGCCTACACACTATACAACTTTTGTTGTTTAATTTCCTTTAGATTTACCTTCAACTATGTAGTGAAAGGACCTGCCTGGTTGCATACATATTATAGGGGTTTAGGTTTGACCTCCTATGATATGGTTTTGGTAAATCTAAAGAAAATTGTATAGTGTGTATCCAGCTTAAAGGGGAGTTCCGCCGAAAAAATAAATATAAGTCAGCAAATACTGCAGCTGTTGACGTTTAATATTAGGACACTTAGGCCCCTTTCACACGTGTGGACCGTATGTCCGCTTTTTCATCCATCTTTGTACGTACGGATGAAAAAGGGACATACATTGGTCCCTATGAGATCGCAGGTGTCAGCGGATGAACATTTTCCTTCCGTCTGTGGATCGGATCGGGTGAACACGGGATCGGGTGAACACGGACAGGCGGTCTGTGTTCATCCGATCCCTCCATAGGAGAGAGCGGACAAAAGCGGGGACCGCCTTGTCATCCGACGGCTCAGCGGGGATCAACGGAGAGGTAAGGGCCCTTTCACACGTGGCGGATCAATACCTGTCCTGGGCACCCGCGATGTCCTCACCCAAAGCCGATCTGTCCCTCGGCTCCCAGGTGGAGGCGCCACCATCTTCGGTAAGGGAAGCATTGCGACTTCGCGATCTCACTGGTCCCTGCCGTCTTCTGGGAGGGGGGGGCAGAGGAGGGGCCGGATATGGCATAGATATCCACGGATACTGAAGCGATATAGTAAGAGCAAATACAGTGAAGCCTTGGATTACGAGCCTAATTCGTTCCAGGAGAATGCTCGTAATCCACAGCACTTGCATATCAAAGCGAATTTCCCCATAATAGTCAATAGAAACAAAAATAATTTGTTCCGCATTGACGTTTACGGCATGCAATACCGTCTGTGGCCAGAGGTGGGGGGGGGGGGGCTGGAGAGACTCAGAATTACTCTGAAAGGCTCAGGGACAGCCCGGCTGAACTCGGAAAGGCTCGGGAACAGAGTTTTTCAGAGTATTTCTGAATGGCTCAGATCGGCTATGCTCGGCTCAGGCGCCCCCGCATCTCTGGCCAAATGCGGTACTGCACATTGCTGTGACTTGAATCCTGCTCGTTTTGCGAACTGAGTCAGTATTTTTTTTTTTTTTTTTAATGCTTTTATAGCAAAAAGCTTGTTAACCGCGTTACTCGAAATCCAAGGTTTCACTGTACCTGTATTAGATAGGTCTCTGCCCCCCCCCCCTCCCTTAAAGGTGCCAAATGTGACACTGGAAGGGGGGAGGAATCCGAAAAGCGGAAGCTCCATTTTTGGGTGGAACTCCGCTTTAAAGGGGTTGTAAAGGTAAAAAAATATTTCCCTAAATTGCTTCCTTTACCTTAGTGCAGTCCTCCTTCACTTACCTCATCCTTCCATTTTCCTTTTAAATGTCCTTATTTCTTCTGAGAAATCCTTTGATTTGATTTGTGTTTTCGGTACCCTGGCTGTATTTTGTACTCTGATTTTTCTTTTTTCCCAATAAAAAAAAAACGTTAATGATAAAAAAAAAGAGAAATCCTCAATTCCTGTTCTTCTGTCTGTAACTCCACACCGTAATGTAAGGTTTTCTCCCTGGTGTGGAGAAAGCCTCTTGAGGGGGGCGGGGGCAAGCAGGAGTGTCGGGAAACTCTCTACTATGCAGATAGAGAAAGGAGCTGTGTGTTAGTGGGCATCCTGACACTCCTGCTCTCCCCCTCAAGAGGCTTTCTCCACACCAGGGAGAAAGCCTTGCATTACTGTGTGGAGTTATAGACAGAAGAACAGGAAGTGAGGATTTCTCAGAAGAAATAAGGACATTTAAAAGCAAGATGGAAGGATGAGGTAAGTGAAGGAGGACTGCACTAAGGTAAAGGACGCTATTTAGGGAAACATTTTTTACCTTTACAACCCCTTTAAGGCTGATCATTCACTATGCAATCTGATTGTACAAATATACTTTAGATCTGCCATCAACTATTTAGTGCAAGTGCCCACCTGACTTGGTATATAATGAATGCATTATTTAGGTTTATTCTCATATTTCATCATTTTGGTAAAACGAAAGTAAACTGTACAGAGATTGTACAATCAGATTGTATAGAGTATGGTCAGCTTAAAGGGGTGTTCCAGCCTAGTTATATGTTTATTAAAAGTAAGCAGCTACAAAAAGTGTAGCTGCTGGCTTTTAATAAACATTCACTTACCTGCTCCTGCGTTCCAGCGACGCGCCGGCCGGGGCTCCGCTCCTCTCCCCCCCTCCCCGGCCGGCATCCTCATTGCGATTGTGGGCACCCGGCCGTGACAGCCTTCGTCTTCACGGCCGGGCACCCACTGGTGCGCGAGCGGCGCAGCTCGCCGCTGATTGGACAGGCGATCGCATGGGACCTGTCAGTGTCCCATGCGATCGCCTACAGGGAGGGGCTGCAGTAAGGCGATTAAGCTTAATCGCCTAACCAGTCCCTCGGCGGAAGCAGGAAGTGGGACAGGAAGTCCCACTCCTCCTGAAGCCCCCACTCCCCCCCAAAAAAAATTACATGAATGAATAAATGAAAATTTATATAGCGCTGCACATGCAAACTGAATCGCCTCTGGGCATGTAAGGGGGTGAGGAGTGGATCTAGCGGAAGTTCAAATTTTGGGTGGAACTCCGCTTTAACACTTTCCTACTCCAAAACAAACCTGTTTTGGCTTTAGATACATGGAAATATCTGTAAAATAAGAAAATCCGGAGTCTTGGACAAATCCTTTATGTATTTGCCTTTGACTCCTCCATAAAGGGCTGCAGACATCTCCTAACACCTGGAGCGGACCACTCAGGATATTCAACAAATCGCTCTCGTTTCCTAATTCCATGACTAAGCATACGGCAGTTCAATAACGAACGCCCTTGTGTTTTTTTGCGAAACCGCACCGCGTCATTCCAGCTTCCTTCGCAGCCTCTGTTCGGGGGGCTTGGTTCAGGGTGGAAGTTGGACATGACGGAGGACGAGAAGCTCGCCTGGCACACGGAGAGCTGGCAGCAGTTGTGCTTAAAGCAATTTATGCTCAGTGTAGTTTCTGGGGTAGAACATATTTTCCAGGCTCCGGCTGAGACAGTGGGCATTAATTGAATAATTGTTAATTCCTCTGCAAGAGCCATCTGCCGAAGTCTGCTGCACGCGCACAACGGTGTGCTCACAGCGCCATCTACATGGTCTAAGCCTGAACTTTCAGGTGATAGGAGAGTTTTTTTGTTAAAGTACATTTTTTTTATTAGAGGATTTATAGACATACAGTGCCTTGAAAAAGTATTCACCCCCTGGCTTTTTTCCTATTGTGTTACATTAAATCTTTTAGTTTAATGTTTTGTTTTTTTAATCTGAATTATATGTGATGGTTCAGAACACAATAGTCTAAGTTGGTGAAGTAAAATTAGAAAAATATATACATAAAACTATTTTTCAGAAATTAAAAACTGATAATTGGCATGTAGGTATGTATTCACCCCCTTTATTATGAAGCCCATAGAAACTCTGGCGCAACCAATTAACTTCAGGCCACGTACACACGATCAGACTGGTCCGATGAAACTGGTCCCAGGACTGTTTTCATCGGACCAAGCTGAAGTGGTCTGATGTGCGTACACACCATCGGTCCAAAAATCCGATCAGACCAGAACGCGGTGATGTACAACACAACGACGTGCTGAAAAAACAAAGTTCAATGCTTCCAAGCATGCGTCGACTTGATTCTGAGCATGCGCGGGTTTTTGGTCCGATGCTTTGGTGTACTAACCATCGAATCTGTCTGATGGTCAGGTGTCCGTCGGACAGATTTTAAAGCAAGTTTTAAAACTTTCGTCCGACAGACAACATTCCGATGGGCCGTACACACCATCGAATTGGTCCGATGAAACTGGTCTTCGCCCTGGTTCACACTGGGCTGCGGGAGTGAAGCCGTGCGAGTTCAGCTGAACTCGCACGATTTCACTCCCGCTGGCAGTCCCGATTTCAGCCGCGATATAAGAGACATCTGTGCAGGTTTCTGTATGTAAATCGCGTCCTGAAATCGCAAAAAGTAGTACAGGAACTACTTTTTAAAATCGGTGCAGCGCCGCAGATGCGTCGTCGCACTGATTTGGATGGTGTCAATGCCGGAAAATGCCACCGATTTGAGATGCGATTTCACATGTGAAATCGCATCTCAAATCGAACTAAATCGTGCCCAGTGTGAACCAGGGCTTCAGACCAGTTTCATCGGACCGGTCTGATCGTGTGTACGCGGCCTCAGAGTCACATAATTAGTGAAACTATGTCCATCTGTGTTCTAAGGGCCAGATTTAGGTAGACTTACGACGGCGTATCAGTAGATCAGTAAATTCCTACTTTCGGAAATACGAATTTTGCAATTTTGAATTTTCGAATCTCAAATTTTTTCCTTTTTTTTATTTTCTAATTCGAATATCTGAATTTTCGGAAATATGAAAATTATTTTAGATTTTCAAATTTTGCAATTTTGCAATTTCGAAATTTGGATATTTGAATTAAAAAATTTACAATTTAAAAATTAGAGATTCTAAAATTCGAAAATCTAAAATTCGAAAATGAGAAATTTCCAAATTCCAAATTTTTAGAATTTCCGAAAATTCTTTTTTTTTTTTTTTTTTTTTCAGTTTCATTTGTTTTTTTGTTTTTTGCTCATTTCGGAAATTCGAAAAATGTGGTGTTTTCGTTTATATTCGTTTTTTGCTTTTTCAGAAATTCGGAATTCGTAAATTCCGAATTTTCGAATTTCCGAAAAAAGCAAAATAAAAATAAAAATAAATTATAATTACACTCCCCCACTCCGCCATGCCTACTAGCATAGGGGGGTTGTATTTTTTCTATTATCTGTGCCCCTTTCTGATGATCATGTGCTGGTCGGAGTGGAGGGAATATTTCTTCAGTTTCGGGTGCATGCCCATTCAGTTTCGCTTGCATGTTCTTCTGCCTTGGCTCAAATCCTGGCCAGCCACCTGCCTATCTCCTTGCCTTCCCTGGCGGAATGATCTTCCTCTGCTCCCCATCCAATAGTAGCCGAGGCCTGAAGTGTAAGACTTGAGAGGCTGTGAGGCGGGCGGCAACGGGCAGAGAGTCGCTGATTGTTCCTATTATTAGTAAATAAAAAATATGTCCCCGGATTTCATTTGAAAAATCTGGTCACCTTACAAAGGTGTTCTATCGTGTTGAGGTCAGGACTCTGTGCCAGCCAGTCAAGTTCCTTCACCCCAAACTCGCTCATCCATGTCTTTATAGACCTTGCTTTGTGCACTGGTGCGCAGTCATGTTGGAACAGGAAGGGGCAATCCCCAAACTTGGGAGCATGAAATTCTCCAAGTTTTTGTTGGTATGCTGACACCTTAAGAGTCTATTTTTTATCAGGGAAAGGTTCTGGAGCAGTAAGGAAAATGCAGGGACACTACATCCTTCCTGGAAACCTCCCCATATTGGTACAGACCGGCCAGGTCACTTTCCGCTCGCTCTTCGAGGCAGAGGTTGTCATTTTTTCTGAGATAACCATCTTCTGTTACATCTTGTGAGTGTTCCCGGTCAGGTTGTCCTCCCGCGGTGCCTGTTCTGTATTGCTCACAATGCGTTTTTACCCCTGTTTTCTGAGTGTTTTCTGCCAGCCGCACCATGCTGCATCTACCCACATGCATGTGAATGTGATCACCGTAAAGCTGAATTTGAGGTATGAATGTTTTTTCATAGATACATTGCTCCAAGCTGGACCAATGTAATTATGTACTGTATATATATATATATATGTTGCTTTGAACCCGCCCCCTAGCGAGTGTGCCGTGGTCACCCGCGGGACCCGAAGACTCGATGTCCGCCGGTGTTCTGCGATCAGGTCATGGAACGGCAGAACGGCTTTGTAAACAAGGCATCTCCCTGTTCTGCCTGGTGACACAGCACTGATCGTCTGCTTCCTGTCATCGGAAGCAGCGATCAGCGATGTGTCACAGTAAGCCACGCCCCCAAACAGTTAGAATCACTCCCTAGGGCACACTTAGCCTCTTCCCGACCCCTACTGGTTAACCCCTTCACTGCCAGTCACATTTATACAGTAATCTGCACTTTTATAGCACTGATCACTGTATAAATGTGAATGGTCCCAAAAGTGTCCGATGTGTCCGCCATAATGTCGCAGTCATGAAAAGAAAAATCGCAGATCGCCCCATTACAAGTAAAAAAAAAATGCCATAAAACTATCCCCTATTTTGGAGGCACTATAACTTTTGCGCAAACCAATTAATATACGCTTATTGCGTTTTTTTTTTTAACCAAAAATATGTAGAAGAATACCCGCTGACCCCACTGCTTATGATTTATATGCCTGATTCACCAGCTGAAATATGAGTGTAAACTTTTACTTTTTGCTGCCGAGTAAATTTTATACAGTTTTACACTATGTCCATCTCCTTTTTTCTTCCTTAGTTTATTACGGTCTGAACTTCTGGATTTACTGATTTTGAGCCTTACCCGCTCATTACTGCTGGCTACTGTCTAATATTGGTCCTTACGGGTACATCGTATATTACATCATATTGGAAAGCATCCTCCGGTTTGTCATTCAACTTACCCTGAAGCCAGGACATCACTACCATTAAGCCTTTGTGACCTAATAGGTGTATACTTATTTAGGTCCATAATATCTGGTAAGCCTCCGATTTACCCTGGTAGTGGACTCACTATCAAAATTCAACTTCACTTTCCTCTCAGCACTAAGTGACTTTTTTGTTGGAGCAACCAATATTGAACTTTAATATTGAACATTCTTTTTTCTAAATGTTGTTATTTTTTATCAATTCATATTCACTTTGATTGGTTCCCTGTGGACTTCATGCATGAGGTTTTCACCTGTTTACAGTTTATTTGCACGTATAGTTAGCGCTACACTTTTTTGTTTCTTTTGCTTGTTTTTTCAGAATTGATCTAGTTCTGTAATGTTGGCTGCCATTTATATGTTTGTACTAGTAGCGCGGTGATTTATATACATTTGTATATTGTTTTATTTTTGTGAAGAATACGTATCGGCCTAAACTGTGAAAAAATTTGCTTTAAAAGAAAAAAGAAATGGGGATATTAGAGCAAAAAGTACAAAATATCTTTTTTTTTTTTTCAAAGTGTACGCTCTATTTTTGTTTGTTAGTGCAAAAAATAAAAACCGCAGAGGTGATCAAATATCACCAAAAGAAAGCTCTATTTGTGTTTGGTAGCCATGTCGCACAACCGCGCAATTATCAGTTAAAGCGAATGCAGTGCCGAATCGCAAAAAGTGGCCAGGTCAATTGGCAGCCAAATGGTCCGGGGCTGAAGTGATCAATGGAGTGCGGCTGTCCAGCTATTTCTTGCGCTTTCTATTAGGGTTGTCCCGATACCGATACTAGTATCGGTATCGGGACCGATACCGAGTATTTGCGCTAGTACTTGTACTCGCGCGAATACTCCCGATGCCTAAATAGAATACTTATTTTTTATTTTTTTTGAGTGCGGGGTGGAGTGCGGAGCACTCAGAGGGACCATGGCTGACCTCAGAGGGACCGTGGCTGAACTCAGAGGGACCATGGCTGAACTCAGAGGGACCATGGCTGAACTCAGAGGGACCATGGCTGAACTCAGAGGGACCATGGCTGAACTCAGAGGGACCATGGCTGAACTCAGAGGGACCATGGCTGAACTCAGAGGGACCATGGCTGAACTCAGAGGGACCATGGCTGAACTCAGAGGGACCATGGCTGAACTCAGAGGGACCATGGCTGAACTCAGAGGGACCATGGCTGAACTCAGAGGGACCATGGCTGAACTCAGAGGGACCATGGCTGAACTCAGAGGGACCATGGCTGACCTCAGAGGGACCATGGCTGACCTCAGAGGGACCATGGCTGACCTCAGAGGGACCATGGCTGACCTCAGAGGGACCATGGCTGACCTCAGAGGGACCATGGCTGAACTCAGAGGGACCATGGCTGAACTCAGAGGGACCATGGCTGAACTCAGAGGGACCATGGCTGAACTCAGAGGGACCATGGCTGAACTCAGAGGGACCATGGCTGAACTCAGAGGGACCATGGCTGAACTCAGAGGGATCATGGCTGAACTCAGAGGGACATGGCTGCATTTGGGGACACGTGGCTGCATTTAAAAATTATCGGTATTCGGTATCGACGAGTACATGAAAAAAAAAGTATCGGTACTTGTACTCGGTCCTAAAAAAGTGGTATCGGGACAACCCTACTTTCTATGCTACTTGCAGAGCCTGCACCTGTATTTTGCTAGCAGGAGGTGTAACCTTGGGATGGTTTGCCTAGAGCGGTGAGTTCTTACATCGATGATATATAAGCTATATACGTTTTTTACTCACTCACTCACAAAATAAGATGATTAACACAACATAAGCACATTTACAGCACCACTGAAATAATTAGCTGTTCAGTTTTCCCCTCAACTGCCCATAATCACTACAGGTGAACAACAATCCCACAAGCAAGGCGAACTCCTCTCCGCAGGACAGTTTTAGCAAAACCCGAACAGCTTATACATTGGGTCAGTTCAACATAACAAGGAGGCCAAGGAAATAATTACGTACAGTTTGGTTAACACGCGGCTAAAATGTTCCGAAGTGAGATTAAAGACGGCGTCTGATTACTCGGGGGGTGCTGCCGATTCTAGACGAAAGAATAACCTACTGCTTTTTAATACGAGTGTTTTATGATCGAGTGCCAGATTGACTGCAGTTTACGTATTGTTCATAGCGCTGCCTATGATGTGTGCAATATGAAATCAAAAGGCGATGCAAGCTTCAAATGAAGACAAGAACATTATTGAAGTAAGTCCATGTAAGCGGAGTGACTCACTTCCAGGACGTGTGACCAGCAAGTGCTGCTGAGCTGCTTTCTACAGACAGAGCTTCTGGGCCTGCCATTGGACCTGCCACCAAGCTCATACCCTCTTTACATGCACAGATGTGGCCGAAAAGGCCTCCCCAACTCATGACACTGGTCCATAGTCTTATTAACCCCCTATCACCAGGAACACTCTTCTCACTGCGCCCTGTGATTACTCACATGGCTCCCTACCAGTGGCGGCTGGTGCTCAAAATTTGTGGGTCGGCGCAAACAAACAAAAAAAAAACAATTGCAGCCTCACTGTGCCCATCAAACGCAGCCACTGTGACCATCAAACGCAGCCACTGTGCCATGCTATCAATTGTTGCCACTGTGCCATCAATTGTCGCCACTGTGCCATCAATTGTCGTCACTGTGCCATGCCACCAAACGCAGCCATTGTGCCATCATTTATCGCCACTGTGCCCATCAAACGCAGCCACTGTGCCATCAAACCCAGCCACTGTGCCATCAATTGTCGCCACTGTGCCCATCAATTGTCACCACTGTGCTATGCCAAACGCAGCCACTGTGCCATTAATTGTCACAACCGTGCCCATCAATTGTCACCACCGTGCCCATCAATTGTTGCCACTGTGCCTATAAATTAGCTCAACTGTGCCCTGTTAAATGCTGCCACTGTGCCCTGTTAAATGCCCCCCCCCCCCCTGTCCGTCCGGAACTTACCTTTCTGGGGTCAGCCATCCTGCTTCCACCGTCCCTCGATGTCTTCTTCCGCCCTCGATGATGCTTCACCCAATCAGGTTACCGGTAACCACACGCAGGGCAAACTCCTCTCAACATAACAAGGAGGCCAAGGAAATAATTACGTATAGTTTGGTTAACACGCGGCTAAAATGTTCTGAAGTGAGATTAAAGACAGTGTCTGATTACTCGGGGGGTGCTGCCGATTCTAGATGAAAAAATAACCTACTGCTTTTTAAGATGAGCGTTTCATGAACGAGCGCCGGATTGGGCCTCGATCAATTGTCGCCACTGTGCCCATAAGTTAGCGCCACGGTGCCCATAAATTAGCGCCACTGTGCCCTGTTAAATGCTGCCACGGTGCCCTGTTAAATGCCCCATCCGGAACTTACCTTTCTGGAGTCAGCCATCCTGCTTCCACCGTCCCTTGATGTCTTCTCCTGCCTTCGATGATGCTTCAGCCAATCAGGTTACCGGTAACCAGAATAGGTGAACCTGATTGGCTGAGACGCCTGTCAGTGTTAGCCAGGGAACGCACCCCCCTGTGCTTCCCCTGGATAAGTATTTGGAAGCCGATTACAGCCTGAGGGCTGTAACTTGAAAGCCTGTCAGAGCCGCTGGCCAACCAGCTGCCGTTGTTCAGATTGCCGGTGCTCACCAGGGGGCCGGCCACCTGAATAGTGGGCGACAGCGGCAATACATAGATTCATGCAATGCATGAATCCATGTATTGTATTCAGTGGCGGTGCAGGAGCGAGAGGGGGCGCACTCCTGCGCCCTCTATGGATGCACCGCCACTGCTCCCAACTGTCTCTGATTTGGAACAATGTCCCTCTGTCTCTCATTACTCCTCATTTGTCCCTCATTTTGGTCTGATCTATATAGATGTATATAAAATGCACTTTTTATCTATCAAAAAGTGTTTCCCAGTGCTAAACCTTTCAAATACTTTATTTCAACCTCCAAGGGCAAGTCCAGGTTCTCATAACAATCATATGTACACAATAACACGACAAATTCATTGGAGTGATGAAACAATAATAAGTAAGCACTCCCTAGGAACACATTTAACCCTTTGATCACCCCAATGTCAACCCCTTCCCTGCCATTGGTGTCATTAGTACAGTGACAGTGCATATATTTTAGAGCTGATCACTGCAATAGCGTCACTGGTCCCAAAAAGTGTCATCTAGTGTTTGATTTACTAAAGGCAACTAGACTGTACACTTTGCAAAGTGGAGTTGCACTCTGCAGGTGCAATTGCTCCAGAGCTTAGTAAATGAGGTGACGCTTCACTTTGCAAAGAATACCCAATCACATGCAAGGAAAAAAAAAAAAACATTTTTGCTTGCACATGATTGGCTCGTGGAAGTCAGCAGAGCTTCTGCTCATTTACTAAGCTCTGAAGCAACTGCTCTGCACAAGCAATTTGCCTTTAGTAAATCAACCCCTTATGCCTTCTACACACGATCTGAATTTCCGATTAGACATGTGCACAACAAAAATTTTCGTTTATTTCTGTTTCGTTTCTGTTCGTTTATCGTGATTCGTAATGAGTCGTAATTTCGTAAGACGTTAGTTATCGTATTCGTACTCTTTAGTATTTTCGTAACACTTTTTTTTCCGTTTCCGTTTTTTTATGTTAGTTTATTTTTCGTTGATTCGAGATTAGTATTTTCGTTAAATGTTGTATTCTGCCTCGTTCGTATTTTTACAATGAATTTATTCGTTTTTACGTTGGTTTATTTTTCGTTGTTTTGATATTCGTATTTACATTATATTTTCCATAATGCCGCGTTTGTATTTTCGTAAGAAATAAATCTTCGTTGCTTTATGATCATTCGTATTTTCGTGTCTAATTTCACTTGATTATAACAACGTTCTTTTGTAGATTTTATTGCATTCGTAATTCTGTTAAAATACATTTTACGTTTATTCGACACACTACTCGTCGTAATTTTGTAAAACATCGTAATTTACTGCGATTGACTAACACAGATAAAGACACAAGGTCAAGGAGCCACATAAGAAAGAAGCTCTTCAGGGGAAGGGACAGCGCTGAGTGGCTATTGGTCACAGTACTAATGAAAGTGAATTTACATTATTTCATTTCCGTTTTCCGAAGATTCATAATTTATTTTTCATTAGTTTTGCTTTTCGTTTTTTATTCTTTGTTCGGCATTTCGGTTGTTTTCTTTTCGTTCTTCAAATATTAGTAAGTTTGCATTTTCGTTTATTTTTCGTAATTATGATTTTTTTTTTGTGTTCGGTGTTTTCGTTATTTCTATGTTTTCGTTTCTTTTTTCTTTTAGTAGTTTTACATTTAGTAGTTTCGTATCTTCGTAGTTTTCCATATTCGTTATTTTTGGAAATATCGTTATTCGTTATTATTTGCGCTAAACCATTCGTTTATTCGTAGGTTAACGAATCAACGAAAATAACGAATAATGACGGAAAACGTATTCGTAACGAAAAAAATTGCACATGTCTATTTCCGATGGAAAAAGTCAGACAGACTTTTTCCATTGGATATTCCGATCATTCCGTAAGCCCCAGTTTTTTCATTGGAAATTCCGATGAATTCCATCAGAGTTTAGATATAGAACATGTTCTATTTTTCTCCTATGGAATTCCGATGTGATTTGGACAGGCAAAAGCCTGATCGTGTGTACGCAGCATTAGTGTCCATTTTGTCCACCGCAATGTTGCAGTCCCTGAAAAATCCATAAATCTATCCCATAGTTTGTAGACGCGATAACTTTTGTGCAAACCAATCAATATACGCTTATTGGGATTATTTACCAAAAAATATGTAGCAGAATACATATTGGCCTAAAGTCATAAAGAAATTCGATTTTTAAATGTGTTGTAAAGGTACAATTTTTTTTCCTAAATAGCTTCCTTTACCTTAGTGCAGTCCTCCTTCACTCACCTCATCCTTCCATTTTGCTTTTAAATGTCCTTATTTCTTCTGAGAAATCCTCACTTCCTGTTCTTCTGTCTGTAACTCAACACCGTAATGCAAGGCTTTCTCCCTGGTGTGGATCGTCATGCTCGCCACTCCCTTGGACTACAGGAGAGTCAGGACACTCTCTACGTTGCAGATAGAGAAAGGAGCTGTGTGTTAGTGGGCGTCCTGACTCTCCTGTAGTCCAAGGGAGGGGGCGAGCACGACACTCCACACCAGGGAGAAAGCCTCGCATTACTGTGTGGAGTTACAGACAGAAGAACAGGAAGTGAGGATTTCTCAGAAGAAATAAGGACATTTAAAAACAAAATGGAAGGATGAGGTAAGTGAAGGAGGACTGCACTAAGGTAAAGGAAGCTATTTAGAAAAAAAAATTGCACCTTTACAACCCCTTTAATTTTTTTTTTTGGAAATATTTTATAGCAGAAAGTAAAAAATATACATATTTTTTATTTTTGGTCTTTTTGTTTATAGAGAAAAAAATAAAAACCGCTGAGGTGATCAAATACCACCAAAAGAAAGCGCTATTTGTGGGGAAAAAAGGGTATACATTTTATTTGGGTACAGCATCACACGACTGAGCAATTAAATAACGCAGTGCCGTATTGCAAAAAATGGCCTGGTCATAAATAGAGTAAACCTTCTGGAGCTTAAGTAGTTAAAAAAAAGTAAAATTGTATTTAACCACTTAAGGACCGCCTAGCGCCTATATACGTCAGCAGAATGGCACGGCTGGGCACAATCACGTAAGGGTACATCCCCTTTAAGTGCCCAGCCGTGGGTCGCAAAGCTCTGTGAACCTGGCCGCGGGACCCGTGGACCCGATCGCCGCTGGTGTCCCGCGATCGGTCACAGGAGCTGAAGAACGGGGAGAGGTGAGTGTAAACAAACCTACCTCGTTCTTCATTGTGGCAGTGTCAGTGATCGTCTGTTCCCTGATATAGGGAAAGACAATCACTGATGACACATGTCCAGCCCCGCCCCCCTACAGTTAGAAACACATATGAGGTCACACTTAACCCCTACAGCTCCCCTAGTGGTTAACTCCTAAACTGCAATTGTCATTTTCACAGTAATCAGTGCATTTTTATAGCACTTTTATAGCACTGTGAAAATAACAATGGTCCCAAAAATGTGTCAAAATTGTCCGATGTGTCCGCCATAATGTCACAGTCATGAAAAAAAATCGCTGATCGCCGCCATTAGTAGTAAAAAAATAATTATTAATAAAAATGCCATAAAACTATCCTCTATTTTGTAAACACTATAAATTTTGTGTAAACCAATCGTTAAACGCTTATTGCGAGTTTCTTTACCAAAAATATGTAGAAGAATACGTATCGGCCTAAACTGAGGAAAAAAAATGTTTTTTGTATATCTTTTTTGGGGATATTTATTATAGCAAAATGTAAAAAATATTGCATTTTTTCCAAAATTGTCACAATATTTTTGTTTATAGCGCAAAAAATAAAAACCGTAGAGGTGATCAAATACCATCAAAAGAAGGCTCTATTTGTGGGGAAAAAAGGACGCCAATTTTGTTTGGGAGCCACGTCGCACGACCGCGCAATTGTCAGTTAAATCGACGCAGTGCCGAATCCCAAAAAGGGGCCAGGTCCTTTACCTGCATAATGGTCTGGGTCTTAAGTGGTTAAATAACATGCGTGGGGGGTTCCCTGACTCTGCTTGTGAAGTGGTGCATCTGTACAATGTATATAAAAAAAGGAAAGGTTGTGTAAATTGCTGGCAAAATGACAGCTCCCCGCAGCTTCATTCTGTTTGTAAACAAAGCAGCCGGTGATTCCATTCATCTATACCAGACCCTTATCCCTCCTAACATTGGACTTAGGATCTCACCAGTAAAACAAAATTGCCTGAAGCCACCCTTGTTCAGAAGTACATGAATACGGAACAACTGAGCTGAACACAGAAGGCCAGAACCTTACTTGAAAGGACAATATTGTTATTTCTCTATCCATTCTTCCACCAATACACAGACGTGCTTTTCTACTGCTGAGCTAGCTGTGCCGCTTTTCTCCTTTTCCGGGAAACTTATGCCGGGAACTTTTACTGATTGGCATTTACCGCTTGCAGCTTTCATCATGGGGAAGTACAATACAATACTTGTAGTTAGGGCAATCCAATCACCAGCAGAAACCATTTTAATCAAAGCACTCGCTGGCATCTACCTGTGGACTGATACCGAGCTTTAGCCTGAAAACTTTCCGATATTAATTCAGGATGATAGATTTTGAACTTTATTTGTCCACTGTCTGTATTGTTTTTAAAGGAAATCTATTGTTTTTATAAAGTTTTTTTCAATCAGTGTCACATGAAGATAAGCAACGAAGTAACACAGAAATAGAAAATAATGCAAACAATCTAAATATTGTAAAAAAAGAAACCAGGCCACAAGAGGCTTCAATCGGGAAATCCACCAGAAGCAATAAAGGCATCGCACCCAAATGTCGGTCCTATGTTGCTCATGTGCAGGGCTTTTTTTCAGGCGAAAACATGGGGGAACTCAGTTCCACCACCTCTGACTCAGACCCTTTGGTACCTGCTTACCACAATCACTTGTAAACACAGAAGTCTGGTTTCTGTGTTTACAAGTGACAGCTCTGCACTCTGTGTGTAACCCCCCCTGAACTCTACACTCTGTATGTAATACAATCCTGGTATTTAATGCCCCTTTAAGACCCTCCTACTGTTTGTGAAGTTTGAATGGGGTCGTGGTTGAGTTCCTGCACCTATTATTTGAGAAAAAAAGCTCTGCTCATGTAGCATTAAAACCCAGAGCCACGTTCATGGGATGAGAAAGACTTTCACCCTTTTTGAAACAAACATGGATCAGAGAATTTGACCAGAAACCGATTTATAGAACTGAGATCTGAACTGGGACTAATATAAGGAGTAGTTGTTGAGTGGGGGTGTTGGAATACATTTTTCATGTATTTTGTGTAGCAATTACATTAACTAGTAGATGTAGTGGCGGCTGGTGCTCAAAATTTTTGGGGGGGCGCAAACAAACGAAAAAAAAACCCCATCAATTGCAGCCTCACTGTGCCCATCAATTGCCACCACTGTGCCCATCAAACGCAGCCACTGTGCCCATCAAACGCAGCCACTGTGCCATAGAATTGTGGCCACTGTGCCATACATTTTTTGCCACTGTGCTCATCAATTGTCGCCACTGTGCCATGCCATGAAACACAGCCACTGTGCCATCAATTGTCACCACTGTGCCATACCATCAATTTTCGCCACTGTGCCATGCCATTGTCCCCACTGTGCCATGCCATTGTCGCCACTGTGCCATGCCAAACATAGCCAGTGTGCCATGCCATTGTCGCCACTGTGCCCATCAATTGTCGCCACTGTGCCCATCAATTGTCGCCACTGTACCATGCCAAATGCAGCCACTGTGCCTTCGATTGCCGCTACTGTGCCATGCCAAACGCAGCCACTGTGCCCATCAATTGCTGCCAGTTTGCCCCTAAAATGCCGCCAGATTGCCCCCCCACCTGGTACTTACCTTTCTCAGTCAGCCATCCTCGGATCGATCCCTCAAAGTAGTCCCGCCCTCGATGTCGCTTCAGCCAACCAGGTTACCGGTATCCAGAACCGGTGAACCTGATTGGCTGAAATGTCTGTCAGCGTTAACCAGGGAATGCACACCCCGTGCATCCCCTGATTTAACTATTTGGAAGCTGATTACAGCCCGCTGGCTCTGATCGGCACTTCCAAAGCCAACCAGCTGCCATTATTCAGATGGCCGGCGCTCACCAGGGGGCCGGCCATCTGAATAGTGGGCAGCAGCGACAATACATAGATTTATGCAATGCATGAATCTATGTATTGTATTTCAGTGGCGGTGCAGGAGCGAGAGGGGGCGGCACTCCTGCGCCCTCTATGGATGCACCACCACTGAGTAGATGGCAGTTTTTATAGGTTTGTACCTGCATCTATGGTATGTTCTGTGTTTTTCCTGACTAAAAGTTTCCTGTTTCCTGTCTGCAGTTAAGCAGCAAAGCCCATGTAGGCGGTACACTGGTAGTTCTGTAGGGCTAAATACAAAATTGTCAACAGTGTCAGCAGCTGTAACAGGACATTATGAGTAAGACCTGGTTGTGGACTTTCAGGTGTGTATGTGAAAGACGCAGGGCTATCAAACTCAATTTCATCGTGGGCCGCATCAGCATTATTATTGCCCTCAAAAGGGCCGGTTGTATCTGTAAGATTAGATGTCCAACACATCCCCTCCCCTTATATTAGATGTCAAGAGCCACCCCACCATCAGAAGTTGAGTCCCCCACTCTCCCTTACATCACAGTGCACCCCCCTTTCCTTATGCTGCTGCTGGGAAGAAGCTGGATGCATTGCTTGAAAGCAGAAAGTAAAAGTCTGAAGGAGGATCAGAGGAGGGCTGGAACTCTCCTGCAGCTGCAGGAGAGGTGCGAAGGTCACGTGAAATGGCCTGGAGGGCCGGATTCGACCCGCAGGCCTTGTGTTTGACACCTGTGTGCTAGAGGGAATTGAATGCCAGAGATTACTGGATGGACTGAGTCTGCTCTTACAGAGACCTACTGTAAAATTACTGCCCATTTCTTGCTACGTCAAGGCTGTTCGAAGGGGATGTTGTAAGATGATTTCTGCTATCGTTTTGGAGTTTCCTGAACCCGTAAATCTCCTTCTCCTTTCTTCTAATAAAATCCAAAAAAGATATCCCTTATGCCGTGTACACACGATCACTTTTTGTGATGAAAAAAAAACTATGTTTTTCAAACTTCATTTTCCAAAACGACGTTGCCTATACACCATCGTTTTTCCAAAATGCTCTAGCAAAGCGTGGTGACGTACACCACGTTTGACGGCACTCTGTTCCATTGAAGCTCATAACTTGCTTCTGAGCATGCGCGGGTTTAAAAACATCGTTTTCAACATTGTTTTGCCCACACACCATCATATTTTATGACACAAAAAACAACGTTTTGAAAAACGACACAAAAAATTCAAGCATGTTCAAATATTTTTTTTGACGTTTTTTTGAAGACATAAAACGACGTTTTGCCCACACACAGTGATTTTAAATTACGTTTTTTAAAACGTTGTTTTTTTTCATCACAAAAAGTGATCGTGTGTACGCGGCATTAGACTGAGCCTGTGTTGTTGGTGTGCCTGGAACTGTGTCTGTGGCAGGCAGCCTCTGTATTGGTAAAGGAGGCCATATTCCCAGCAGCCCCTCCAGGGGTGGGCACTACATTCAGTTAATAGGTAAAGGACACCATGATTACTTGGTAGCCAAAATATGACAGTTGCCTGACTGTCATTACAAGGTGCATACTTTAAAGAGGAACTTCCCTAGAGCATTCGAAACATAAAAGTCAGCAGCTACAAGTACTGTAGCTGCTGACATTTATTAAATAAATGTCACGCATAATATAAGGTGACCAGATTTTTAAAATGAAATCCGGGGACATATTTATTTTTTACTAGTAATGGCGGCAATCAGCGTCTCTCTGCCTGTCGCCCACCTCCAGGGAAGGCAAGGAGATAAATAGGCAGGTAACTGGCCGAGACTGGAGCCAAGGCAGAAGAAACATGCGAGCGGATCTGAATGGGCATGCACCCGAAACTGAAGAACTATTCCCTCCACTCTGACCACAACATGATCATCAGAAAGGGGCACAGATACTTTAAAAAAATACCCCCCCCCCTAAGCTAGTAGGAGCGGGGGGTGTAATTCAGATTTTTTTATTCTGCACTGACTGTCTTTGAAATTGCCCAGCCCCTGTTCAAATGCAATCCGGGGACAAAACCGGGGACAGACTTGGTCTGGGGACAGTGTCCTTAATCCGGGGACTGTCCCCAGAAACCGGGGATGTCTGGTCACCCTAGCATACTAGCCCATGTGGTCAACATACTAGCCCACACAGCCAAGGCTTCTCAGGGCTTATTATCTTCCAAGCTGACTGCTGTGAAATTGATCCTGTAGCCTTCTAGGATGTGTTACATTATCTAAGGAGGCTCTGAGTGAGGAGAGGTGGAGCAATCAGAGGCAACATCACTCTCACCTAGGCAAGGAATGAGGAAGTGGTTGCAGATAAAAAAACAAAAGCCCCCCCCCCCCAAAAAAAATATACTGAAATTTTGTTTTAGGCTGGGGGGTGGAGATTATGAAGGGGATGTTCATTTTCATGTGATGGTCTGCTTTAGGTGGGACCTCCAGAAAAAAGCTAAAGGACATATGTTTTTCTTTTTTTTTGGATAGTATAGGCATATTTAGTTTTTTGTTTGGGGGTGGTTGGTGTTTGTGTTCCGTTTAGTATTTCCCATTAATTCCTGTTTAAGATACACAGCAAATGAGACCTAACCTTTCCAAACTGAAGGAAATTTTCTCCACCTGTAAAATGCTGGATATCATATACAGTGGAACCTTGGATTACGAGCATAATACGTTCCAGGAGAATGCTTGTAATCCAAAGTACTTGCATATCAAAGTGAATTTTCTTATAGAAGTCAATGGAAAAATAAATTAATTCATACCACATTGACTTCAATGGCATGCGGCCAGAGGCCTGGGGGCGCCGGAGGGCCTCAGAAATGGGCAGAAAGGCCAAAGGACAGTTCGGCTGACCTCTGCAAACCTCGGAAAAACTCTGTTCATGAGCCTTTCCGAGGTTTGCCAAGGTCAACCGAACTGTCGTCGGGCCAGCTGCAATTGGCGCCATTCGGCTTTAGTGCCCCCCCACCTCAAGTGAAAAGCGGTACTATACACTGCTTTGGCCTGAATCCTGCTCATTTTGCGAGACAGCACTCGCAAACCGAGTTAGGATGTTTAGAAATACAGTGCCCGTATTGCAAAACGATTGTTAACCGCATTACTCGCAATCCGAGGTTCCACTGTATATATATATATATATATATATATATATATATATATATATATATATATATATATATATATATATATATATTATTGGCATATATATCAACAAATACCTGGATTTTAACAGTTTCACACTACAACAAAAAGGGCTACATATACATTTTGAGGCCGAGTTCACACTTATGCGTATTGGATGCGGATTTCCCAGCATCAAATTCACATGACAGGAGAGTGTGACCGGCTCTTGTGCGGTGCGGACCACCTCCATGGCTGTGGTCCGCATTTGGAAAGGGTTCTGTGTGTGTTTCACTCCGATTCAGGTGCAAATTCAGGCAGAAATTTTGACCTGATTGGCACCTAAATTGGTGAACTGGGACGCATTAAAAAAGGGATTTTTAATAACAGCTTACCTGTAAAATCCTTTTCTTGGAGTACATCACGGGACACAGAGCGCATAGCCATTACATATGGGGTTATATGGAGTACCTTCAGGTGTGGACACTGGTGTAATCAACTTCACAGGAAGTTCCTCCCTATATAACCCCCTCCCACTGAGAGTGCTTTAGTTTTGTAGCAAGCAATTTCTCTGAGGTTACACAATGTTCCCACAAAGAGGGGTGGGAGCTCTGTGTCCCGTGATGTACTCCAAGAAAAGGATTTTACAGGTAAGCTGTTATTAAAAATCCCTTTTTCTTGATCGTACATCACGGGACACAGAGCGCATAGCCATTACATATGGGATGTCCCAAAGCAATGCTCTATGAAGGGAGGGAGACCGTAAGGCAAAAAATAGCCAAACAGAAACTATATCAGGAGGTAAAATAGCTCCACCAACAGAAAAAGGGGGCGTGAACCGGGCCAGAGGATTCTATACTGCTGCCCGTAGGACCGCCTGCCCAAATGCTGCGTCCGCAGCCTTTGTGACGTCCAACTTATAAAATTTAGTAAACGTATGTACGGAAGACCAGGTTGCCGCTTTGCAAACCTGTGCCATAGAGATCTGATGGTGTGCCGCCCAAGAGGCACTCATGGCCCTCGTAGAATGGGCTTTAACTGATAAGGGAGGTGGAACGCGCTTCAGACCATAGGCCTGAAAAATCAGCTGCTTAATCCACCTAGCCAAGGAAGACTTGGCAGCCGGCTGACCCTTCTTGGGGCCATCCGGAAGAATGAAAAGCACATCTGTTTTCCTAATCTTTTCTGTAGCCTTGAGATAAACCCTCATGGCTCGGACCACATCCAAAGTATGAAGCAATCTTTCCTCTCTGGACTGGGGAGTAGGAAAGAAGGATGGTAGGACTAGGTCCTGATTCAAGTGAAAACTGGATATGACCTTAGGAAGGAAAGAAGGCTGAGGCCGCAGAACCACTCTGTCCTTATGCAGAATAAGGTACGGTTCCCTGCAAGACAAGGCTGCCAGCTCGGAGACCCTTCTGGCCGAAGCCATAGCCACCAAGAAAACCAACTTTCGGGTTAGCAGCACAAGAGGGATTTCTGTCAGAGGTTCAAACGGCTGCTTTTGTAAAGCTGACAAGACCAGATTTAAATTCCAGGGGCAGAGGGGAGCTCTAATAGGGGGATTTACATGCAAGACCCCCTGCAAAAAGGTTTTTACAAGCGAATGTGTGGCCAAAGGCCTTTGAAACCATATCGATAAGGCAGACACCTGCCCCTTTAGAGTACTAAGAGCCAACCCCTTGTCAACGCCAACCTGGAGGAATCGCAAGATCCTGTCAATAAAAAACTTGCGAGGATGCCCTCCTTGAGACTCGCACCACTCCACATAGGTTCTCCAGACTCTGTAATAGATATTTCTAGAGACTGGCTTTCTAGCTTGAATTAACGTAGATATGACTTGGGCCGAGAGGCCTCTGCCCTTAAGAATTTAGAGATTCAGCCGCCAAGCCATCAAATTTAGCTGCTGTGAAGCAGGGTGGTAGATCGGGCCCTGAGACAGCAGATCTGGGCGCAGGGGGAGTGGCCACGGTGCCCTTACTGACATCCTCACGATGAGTGCGTACCAAGCCCTTCTGGGCCAGGCTGGGGCCACCAGGATCACCGGCCTGCGCTCCACCCTGATCCTTCGTAGAAGGCGGGGAATCATCTGTAGTGGAGGGAACGCATACAGGAGAGAAAACTGGTGCCAGGGGCAAACCAACGCATCGGTCCCGTAGGCCGAGGGGTCCCTGGCTCGGGATACAAATTTGTCCAATTTCTTGTTGAATCTTGTTGCCATGATGTCCACATCGGGAACTCCGAATCTTTGGCAAATCTCTTGGAATACCTGGGGGTGAAGAGACCACTCTCCCGGGAGCAACTGTTGACGACTCAAAAAATCTGCTTGAGAATTGTCTATCCCTGGGATGAACACTGCTGAGATGCAGGGTACATGGGCTTCGGCCCATGCAAAAATTAGGTTTACTTCCCTTTGAGCCGCCAGGCTCTTTGTGCCCCCCTGGTGGTTTATGTATGCCACCGCCGTGGCATTGTCGGACTGTATCCTTACTGGCAGACCCTGCAGGGGAGAGTCCAGGCGACCAGGGCCAACCGAACAGCTCTGATCTCTAGGACATTGATGGGAAGCAGACTTTCTGCCTCTGACCACTGTCCCTGCTGGGTCCGTTTTCCTAAGATTGCCCCCCAACCTGTTAGGCTGGCATCTGTGGTTACTATTTTCCACGAGATGGGGCAAAAGGTTTTCCCTTTTGATAATTTTTGAGGGATCAGCCACCAGTACAGGCTGTGCCTGACTTCTGGAGAAAGAACTAATGGACGGTCTAATGCCTGTATGGACTTGTTCCAAGCAGAGAGAATAGCTGCTTGCAGAATTCTGGTATGGATCTGGGCGTAGGGCGCTGCTTCGAAGGCGGCCACCATCTTCCCCAGCAGTCGCATGCATAGGCGAATAGTCGGCTTCTTTTTGCCTAAGACTATTTGAATCGTTTGAATCAACGACCTGATCTTCTCTTGAGGTAAAAATACCTTCTGGCATTCTGTATCTAACCGAAAGCCTAGATATTCCAACTGTCTTGTGGGATGTAACCTTGATTTTTCTTGGTTCACAATCCACCCGAACTCTTCTAGATGCCGCACTGTGCGGACTACTGCATGATTGAGGTTGGAAGCTGAACTGTCGATAACCAGGAGATCGTCCAGGTATGCTAGGACCAAGATGCCTTCTGTCCTTAGGACGGCTAGTACCGGGGCTAACACCTTTGTGAATACCCGTGGAGCTGTTGCCAACCCGAAAGGGAGGGCTACGAACTGATAATGACTTTGGTTTATCGTAAAACGAAGAAACTTGTGATGTGCTGGGTAAATTGGCACATGCAGATATGCATCCTTTATGTCTATAGATGCTAGGAAGTCGCCCTGATGCAGGCTGGTTGTCACTGAACGTATGGAGTCCATACGGAAGGTCTGAATCCTTAGAAAGCGATTTAGGCGTTTGAGGTCTAATATAGGCCTGACGTCGCCATTGGGTTTTGGTATAACAAAAAGGTTGGAGTAGAATCCCAGACCCCTTTCTTGGGTTGGTACTTCTACAATTACTCCTTGGAGCAAGAGGCGATCCAACGCCTTTACGAGAGAGGCCCTCTTTAACGGGTCGCTTGGAAGACTTGACCCCTGAAAATGAGGAGGGGGGATTTCTCGAAACTCTAGTTTGTAGCCTGAGGCTACTACGGACCGAACCCAAGAGTCGGGAATTCTGGCCTTCCAGACTTCGGAGAAAAACTGAAGTCTTCCCCCCACCCAAGAGAGTGGGGGCGCCCCTTCATGAATCTGATTTGATGACTGGTTTAGCCGGCTTGCGAGACCAGGGCCTCTTGTTTGCCGCGGCTTGTCCCTGTGGGCGGCTATTAACTGTTGAACGCCCGGGAGGCCGTCGATACTGACGGGAAGTCGAAGGGGCCGAGCCTGCAATGGCCTGTCGTTTAAACGTGGGCCCACGCGGTCTTTTCTTGACCGGTAAGGAAGTACTTTTTCCACTTGATATGGTGTGGATATATTTATCTAGGTCTTCCCCGAATAGTCTTCCCCCATGAAAGGGAAACCCTGCTAGAAGCTTTTTGCAGGGTGCCTCTGCTGACCAGTTCTTTAGCCACAAAAGACGACGCATGTGAACCATCAGTAGAGATAAACGGGATGCCTGTTGGATGGAGTCCTTAATAGCATCTACTGCAAAGCAGAGAGCCCTAGGGAATTCTGCTAATTCATGAGTATGCTGAGCCGGCATGTCCTTCAATATATGCTTTGCCTGATCCTTCAAGGCCTGACAAACACCAATGGCTGCTACTGCTGGCTGAACCATGGCACCTACTGAGGTAAAAGCTGCTTTCAGTAGGGTCTCGAATTTCTTGTCGACCGGATCCTTGAACATATGGACATTTTCAACCGGACAAGTCAGGGATTTATTCACGCAGGAAATGGCTGCGTCCACTGTAGGGAGAGCCCATTTCTTTACATATTCCTCTTCCATAGGGTAGAGAATAGAGAATCTTTTAGGAGGGACAAAGATTCTATCAGGTCGAGCCCAATCTTGGTAAATCACGTTCCGCAGAAGGGGGTGCATTGGAAAGGATGCACCAGTTAATGGGGCCTTTAAAGAACCCAATGAGGATACCTCCGGGGCTACTAGTTCTGGCACTGGAAGTTTAAAGGCAGTGCGAACCATATCTGTCAAAGACTGGATCCACAGGCCCTCCGCTTGAGAGGCCGAAAAATATTCATCTATAGTGGAATTTTCCCTGTCTGAACCGTCGGGACTTGGGTCTGCCTGATCCCCTTGTGGGTCCCGTTCCTCTGAAGAGGAGACCTCCGCATCTGAAAACCCCACACTGGGTGAAGGGGATCTAGCCCGCTTGCTACTTGGGCAAGGACGGGAAAACAACGCAGTTAACCTTTTCTCTAGCCCACACATGGTGGCTGCTAGCATTTCTTCCGTCACGTAAACGGGAATGGGTGGATCGGGGGCCGCCTCTGCCCCCAGCACCCCCAATGGCTCTTGTACTATGCCACTCGGTGTCCTGACTGGCGAGGGTGGGGCCGTAGAAGCCTGGCCCAAATCCTCTGACCCCGATGGAGACCCCTTTTGCTTTTTGGTACCTTTAGCAGCCTTGGCTGGTCCAGATCCCTTTGGAGCCATTGTACAACCTTGGGTCACCCCTATAGCCAACACCTGACTGTTGTAGCTAGGAATAACCAATATGAGGGCAGGTATGAGAGAAAATGAAAAAGAACTAATTTCTCTCTTTTTCTTTTATATTTCTCTTTTTTTTTTTTTTTTTTTTTTTCAAAAAAATCTTTTTTACCCGCCTGGGAGGTGGCAATACCGAGGAAGCCTGTGAGTATTGACACACCAATGCCCGTTAGCCGGAGTCCAAGGTAGACTCAGATACTGCTGGATCTAAGGCTGAGTCCCTTTAAGCAAAAAAACCCTTTTTTTTTTTTTTTTTTTTTTTTTCTGGTCTATAGTGGACCTAAGTCCTAGACCTGAAGATCCACTAAACCGCCACTAGGTGTCCCTGTGTGGCCAAAAGACCCAGCTGCACGCTCTGTATCCTTTCTTCCTCTGCCTCCAGGAGGGAAAGACCAGCCAGAGAAAAGTTTTTCCTTTATACAGACCCTGACGCTGCTGGCCCGCCCCCCCGACGCACGCCGACGCTATAAAAGGCGGCGTGCACGCGCGCGCGTATGCGCGCGCACACACGCGCGCATGATCGCGCGCGCACGATCGCGCGCACGATCGCGCGCACCACGCCGAACCCACATGGAGGAAGCAGAGCAGAGGAACAACATGGACCAGCGTTATGCAGCACCAACAGACACCAGGTAAGCACTAATCTTATTGTAGTGCACACACAGCGAGGAAGCTGTCCCCATGGGCTTCCTAAGAAACAGGAGTTTTAACCAGCAATTTCCTCTTTAAAAACATGTGGGGTTGCAGTATCAGTGTTAACAGGCAGACCTGGGGTGAGTAGCAAATATATAACTTACACAAGTATACATATATCTACATGTTATCTGGGTAAACATTAGAATCCCATCCTGCCTCAACAGACATAGTGGAGATAGTGGCTGATGCACAAGCATACCATTAGCCAACCCAGAACCCCCAGGGGGATACCTACTGTCGAACCAAGTCCCGCAGGTTCCCTCTTACCTGCTCCACGCCGCAGGGTATTGCAAAATGCAAGAGGCCCAGCCTTCCCCCATCTCCGTGGGTATTGTCTTGGACCTTCAGGGACCGGGGTCCTGTGTTAAGGAACCCACACCCCTGGACCTATATAGCATCCTGGCATCAGTAACTTTTAGTTCTTGGAAGAGACTAAAGCACTGGAGCCCAGAATCCAGCCCTCCAAGGAGAGGCATTATAGGCAAAACCCCACTCCAGCAGGGCCCGGGTACCGTACATCTTGGCTCTGAAGCACTTCGGACGGATCCGGCTAGCTATCCTGGGTCCCGAGACCTCCGAGGGACAGCTAGACGTGACCAACACCTAAGACACTGGCGGAAAAACTAAAGCACTCTCAGTGGGAGGGGGTTATATAGGGAGGAACTTCCTGTGAAGTTGATTACACCAGTGTCCACACCTGAAGGTACTCCATATAACCCCATATGTAATGGCTATGCGCTCTGTGTCCCGTGATGTACGATCAAGAAATTCCTGCTGTGAGCTGCGGCCGCAGCATATGTGAACCCAGCCTAAAGTTCAACTCTGAGTTCCTGGCTCCATGTTTCTCTTCACTCATAGTATGTCCTCAGTCTTCCAGGTTGAGTGATGCAGGGTATCATTTAACTCAGAACACTGAGGACATCTTGTGGTGAAGAAGAGGAACTGCAGAAAACAGCTTTATAGTGAAGGTGGAATTTTTCTTTTTCTTTCACAGACTGGGGGGCATTTTATTTTTAAATTGGGCTTTAGACTCGAGTTGGGGGTTTCCAATTACTTACTGAATGGGAGATGACTTGGTTCAGAGACCCTGACCTCTTTATCTTCCTCTGGAGTGTCAGGGGTTGTTTTTGTTCTCTGCCACTACCTAGAAACAGCCAAGGAAAGACTGAATTAAATTAAATTTAGCCTTACACAGACTTCCCCAGAACAGCTATTCAGACTTCAAACAGCCCAACACTGAAGGACTCCTATTTATGAGTAATTGGGAAGAGTTTTCCTGGAGAACCTATTTAATATTCACTGTCAAGTGTTTTTTGCCCTGCAATAAGGATCAGACACAGACATCAGTGAGACAGATGATGCTGTTAAGTAGAAAGCCATTTACAATATCATTTATTCCTATAACCCTTATTTAACAGACAATGGATTTAACATTATCTATCACAGGTATCGGCGGACGATATGCCGAGGGGAACGCATTGAATAGACCCAAGGCTTTTCATTACTTGCTCACACCGGTTTTTACTGCTGATGGTTCATGCAGAAAGAGATGCTGGAACCTTGAAATCGAATATTTGGCTTCTGGTGATTCCAGAATAGAGACGGGGCGACAGGTTCATTAAACAGCGTATATCACCGCCAGTCTCCATAGGCCACGTTTTTAAATGAGCGCCTTCAGGATTCGTACAACCCATGGCAGCATTTTGCTGTTTTAGAAAACAAACAATAAATCACTTTTCTACTAATAGAAACGGGAATGTGTAAGTGGCTCCGGCAACGTAACATAACGTAAGTAAATACCATTCATGCAATTTGACTTTTGTAGCACTGAATTATGGGTAAATGGCAAAAAGACGTAACAATACATGCCAAAGACAGGTTTACTTGGTTATTAACAGAGAACTCTTGTAACAAGGATGCACACAAAATACAATTTATAAAATTGCCCCTTTGCTATATATATATGGTGAAACTGTAGGAATTATAAGATGAACAACACGCCAGGGACCCATATATCTCCATCTGGTCAGCTCTGCCCTATGTGACTCCCTCCCCCCAACCAGATGTTCTAATGTTATAAATGTCACTACCGACTGGGACACCGACTGATTAGTGATCTCAGAGATGTTACAATATGAGATGTATTGAAAGCTTTATTTACCTGTTGTCTTATTCTGCACAAGTTCTTGGGAAGAACAAGAAACAGATGTACCGTATTTTTCAATAAGACGCACCTACCTGACCATAAGACGCAGCTAGGTTTTAGAGGAGGAAAAAAAATGTACTAAAAATGTATTCATTTTTACCTGTGCCAAAGAAATACAGCCTGACCTGTGCCAAAGAAATTAAGCCTTACCAGTGCCAAAAAAATGTAGCCTTACCAGTGCCAAAGAGATGCAGCCTTACCAGTGCCATAAATGCAGCCTTACCGGTGCCATAAATGCAGCCTTACCGGTGCCATAAATGCAGCCTTACCGGTTCCATAAATGCAGCCTTGCCAGTGCCATAAATGCAGCCTTACCAGCTTTACCAGTGCCATAAATGTAGCCTTACCATTGCCATAAATAAAGCCTTATCCAATGCCATAAATGCAGCCTTACCTGTGCCATAAATGCAGTCTTACCAGTGCCATAAATGCAGACTTACTGGTGCCATAAATGCAGCCTTACCAACTTTACCAGTGTTATAAATGCAGCCTTACCAGTGCCATAAATGAAGCCTTACCAGCCTTACCAGTGTCATAAATGCAGCCTTGACTGTGCCATAAATGCAGCCTTATCGGTGCCATAAATGCAGCCTTTCCATTGCCCAAAATGCAGCCTTACCAGTGCCATAAATACAGCCTTACCAACTTTATCAGTGCCATAAATGCAGCCTTACCAGTGTCATAAATACAGCCTTACCAGCCTTACCAGTGTCATAAATGCAGCCTTGACTGTGCCATAAATGCAGCCTTACCAGTGCCATAAATGCAGCCTTACCAGCTTTACCAGTGCCATAAATGCAGCCTTACCAGTGCCATAAATAAAGCCTTACCAGTCTCACCGGTGCCATAAATGCAGCCTTACCTGTGCCATAAATGCAGTCTTCCCAGTGCCATAAATGTAGCCTTACTGGTGACATAAATGTAGCCTTACTGGTGCCATAAATACAGCCTTACCGGTGCCATAAATGCAGCCTTACCAGCTTTACCAGTGTTATAAATGCAGCCTTACCAGTGCCATAAATGAAGCCTTACCAGCCTTACCAGTGCCATAAATGCAGCCTTACTGGTGCCATAAATGCAGCCTTACCAGCTTTAGCAGTGTTATAAATGCAGCCTTACCAGTGCTATAAATACAGCCTTACCAACTTTACCAGTGCCATAAATGCAGCCTTACCAGTGTCATAAATACAGCCTTACCAGTGTCATAAATGCAACCTTGACTGTGCCATAAATGCAGCCTTACCAGCTTTACCAGTGCCATAAATACAGGCTTACCATTGCCATAAATAAAGCCTTACCAGCCTCACCGGTGCCTAAATGCAGCCTTACCGGTGCCATAAATGCAGCCTTACCTGTCCCATAAATGCAGTTTTCCCAGTGCCATAAATGCAGCCTTACTGGTGCCATAAATGCAGTTTTCCCAGTGCCATAAATGCAGCCTTACTGGTACCAGTAAGGCTGCATTTATGGGACTGGCAAGGAAGATGCAGATTAGGAGATCTGCCTAGTAACAGCCACTTCTGGTAAGTATATAAAAAAAAAAGCCTGTTTGCCTATTTTTATTTTTTTTTATTTTAGGGTGGACCTCCGCTTTAAGTATCTGCATTATGTTAGTAATCATTTGGCAGGAAATAACAGTTTTTACACATTTTGCATCTGTGTATTTAGCCATTCGGCTGAAGAAGACCTTTACAATTATAATAAAACACAGAGAAGGAAATCCACAATGAAAAGTGCCTCATCGCCTTTTCATTTTCCAGTGAATATCCTCGAATCAATAACTTAAAAAAAATCATTATTTTAGTCCTTCAGAAGCCAGTCTATCTAGCCAGTCATCGGTGCTACAAGACTGGACATATCTAATTACACACACAGCATTTCCTGCAGGGGATACCCGACTTCACACCGTCTCACAGAATGCGTCTTCTATAAATCCATCCCCATCGCAGATTAATAAGCGGCACATTTAAGAGCTGTTATTCAGCATGAAAATAATTCATCACCACCAGTATTTGAAGAAAATTTGAATTTGATTCTATTAAAGAAATACATTTAATGGACCATTGAGAGGACCAGCTGCAGCTTGGAAGTTCTGTTTGAAGAAGCGACTCAATAAGCAATTCTCTTCAAAAAGCTGTAAACTATTTATAATGTTAAATGCATACTAAACAGTCGCAGTTTGAATCTCCCACTAGAAGTTGCATCTTAAATATTGGTTTTCTATTTTTATTTATTTGAACTACAATAGTACAAGTGATATGAGCTTGTTTTCTTCTGCCCTGATTTGTATACCCAACTGTGAAGGACTGGCGAGAAGTTTAACCAGGCGAACCTCTCCATCTATCTCAAACAAAAGTTTTATTGAGCAAATACTAATAAGAACATACAGAACTCCAGAGCATTTTTTCAACCAATACCACAATGAATGATACACATATAAAGCATCCTAACACAACGTCAAACATCATTTCCCGTTGCATGGTCTCTATCACCTTCTCTCCCCCCCATCTCTCCAGTGGATGCCTAGAGATAGCTAAAGATCACGTTATCAGGGGTCCTAAAATAGACGATCCCACACAAGATCTATCGGAGCCAAACCTGGAACATTGAGCCACGGGGCCCATAACTTTTCATATTTACCACTGGCCCCTCTTCTCTGATACACCACCTTCTCCAGCCTCAACGTGATCCCCATCTGCTTAATCCACTCCTGTACCTTAGGCGGTTCAGTGTCCTTCCAGTGTCTCAGTATCATTAAACGAGCCTGAAACAGAGCCCTGCCAATAGCCTGCTTCGGGATATCCCCCGCTAGCAAACCATCCGTTATCCCCAACAGGCAGACCTTGGGTTTCCAATGGAACCTGTATCTGGAAGGCCCCGCTAATAGTGTCAACAACCCCTGTCCAATATTGGTGAAGCTTTGGGCAGCGCCATAGCAGGTGGATGAGATCTCCGTGGTCCCTGCAGCATCTAGTACAGCAGGGGTCTACCCCCAAACCCATATGCGCTAATCTAGCAGGTGTGTAATGTGTCCTTAGAAGAATGTAGAGCTGTGACAGTCTGTGCGCCACGTTCAGGGAGCATGTAGGAACCGCCTGTAAGGCTTCCTCCCACTGCTCCTCCTCGAACGCACCCACATCCCGTTCCCACCGGGCCACCGCCTTGAGAGGGGTCCCCGGCAGAAAGAGGTTCAGCAGCATGGCATAGCAATTAGATATGAAACCCTTATAGGTAGACACATCCGACAGGAAGTTAAAGACCGGTGCCAAATCCATGGACCATATCTCCGCCTCCCTCTGAGCGTCAAATGCGTGTTTAAGCTGCAAATAGTAAAAATACATGGATGCTGGCAGCTGAAAGTCCTCTCTGAGCTGCGAGAAGGGCCTCAGCCCACCCGCTCTAATTATATGTGATAACAGGGATATCCCATACTGTTTCCATTTCTGCCCATACGGTAATTTAGCTATTTCTTGATAGTGCGCGTTGTCCCAAATGGGGCTGTATTTAGTGTACCCTATCACTCCCTGCATCATCCTAGCCTTATTCCAGACCTTCTGCATGAGGTTGTACGTGGGGAACCGTTTGTTAGATTTAGCATATTGCAAGGCCTCCAAACCCTCCATCACTTCTCCCCCAGTAGTGAATCTGAGCAGTCGAGCCGAGGAGTCCCTCAAGTTCAGCTGCAAGTCACGTTGGGGTCCCGCCGCCCTTGCGATATGTTGCAACTGAGAGGCCAGGTAATAGAGCCATGAATTGGGCAGCGCCAATCCACCGGCTAACCTCTCCATCTATAAAGTAGCAACAAGAAAATACCACATAGAAATCTTCAAAGCCAAGAAAAACTATTTTTCCAAGGCTATCAACAGCGCCTTAAACCGCCCCCGGGAACTCTTCAAGCTGGTCTCGCAGACCATAAATCCAGGCTGTCTTGAAGCCCCCAACTCAGACACCCAAGAATTTTGCAATGAATTGTCGGATTTCTTCATCAATAAAATTGAGAAGATCCGGGAAAGCATTCCGCAAAACAATACCCCTGAGCAACCACACAACACCCAGAGGAATATTCTACAACCAACAGCGTTCTCTCTGGAACCCATCTCCATCGATGTCACAGAAAATATCATCGGCGCTTTGCGTAACAGCACATCGCCTAATGATATCATCCCCACTAAGCTGCTAAAGGAATGTGCCGATATCCTGGCGCCTCCCATTACGCAGCTTATAAACCAGTCATTTAAAGAAGGCATAGTGCCCTCCCTGCTGAAAGAGGGCATAATCCAGCCCATCTTGAAGAAACCTACCCTGGACCCCAAGGACCCGACGCATCGCCGGCCCATAACAATGCTAAACGTTTTCTCCAAGGTAATGGAGAAAGTAGTGGTACAACAGCTGCAACAGCATCTAGATACCCACAACCTACTTGACCCACTGCAATCAGGATTCCGCCCCGGACACGGGACGGAGACAGCACTGCTCAAAATATGGGACGAAGTTCTTGAGGCCGCAGACGAAGGAGAATCTTCTCTCCTGGTTCTGCTGGACCTAAGTGCAGCCTTTGACACGGTAGATCACAAACTGCTACTGACTCGGCTGGCTGAGGTAGCCGGAGTCACAGATGGTGATTTACCATGGTTTTCCTCCTTTTTGGAAAACCGATCACAAACCGTGAAATTGGGACCGTTCACTTCTGGAAAACGCACGGTGTCATGTGGAGTCCCCCAAGGATCACCCATGTCACCGGTGCTTTTCAACATCTATGTTCATCCTCTCTTTGAAGTCATTAGTAGTCAACAACTACTTTATCACTCATATGCAGACGACACACAACTGTATTTTCGCATCTGCAATAGAAAGGATCATCATCTCAGTTTAGAGAATTGTCTCTCTTCAATAGAAAACTGGATGACTAAGAGTTATCTTAAACTCAACAATTCCAAAACAGAACTTCTTCTGTTTCAGGCCAGTCGGAAGAGTCAGCTGGCAACAACCTGGACTCCCCCGCCCATTTTGGGCCAAATCATCACCCCTAGCGCCAAAGTCAAAAGTCTCGGGGTCATCTTCGACACCCACATGACAATGGACGCACAAATAGGGTCAGTAGTCAGCGGATCTCACCATCTGCTGCGCCTACTACGCAGACTTATCCCATTCATTGTGTAGAGAAGAGTGCACAAAAAGGGGGGGCACAGTCAGAGGGAATAGTTAGTGCACTTCTCGGCGCCAAGGACAAAGATTACTTAATTAGAGGAATAGATAAATTAATTAAAATAAAATAATATATATTTAAAACCTCAGAATTAAATTAAATATTAATCCCACTGAGAGCAATTAAGCAATATATATAAATGAGCAGCTGTTTAAAATAAAAGAAATAAATTCATCTATTCAAGGTATAAAACAAAGTATCAAAAAAATTAGCCAAAACTGTTATCTGGTTAAAAATGATAAAACAGCGCATAACATAAAAGTCCAATGTAGATAAAGTTGTTGGAAGAAAGTCCATAGATCAGTGTATTTAGGCAAAGTGACTTGAGGAAAGCTTCATGGAATAGTAGCACACCCTCCACCGATTTCCAATATCCACCAAACGTGAGGCACACTTCCCCGCAGGGGTTCAAACTCACCAGAAATTCAAAGAAACAGGCCTTAAGTATAAAACGTCCTGATCAAACCTCCAACATCATTCCAGAAGCAGCAAGGGTTAATGAATCAAACTCCAATAAAATGGATCATAGAAAAAAGCAAAAAGCACCAAAATAGTGTAATATTGCTTTTAATAAATAAAAGACACTCCCGTATAATAACACCCCGCTTCCTATCTACGTACATTAAAAACACTGAAAATGAACAATGAACATAAAGAGTGTAATTCACCGCTCTCCTCCGCACACAGGGGGTCGCGCTTGTGCCACAATGCACGCTGCTGAAGACTCCTGTCTTGGTAGCGATGATGCAGCGGTGGAACGCACTCCTAGTGTTTCCTGGATACGCCGTCGTAGCCACGCCCTGACGCGTTTCGTCACATCCGACTTCAACAGAGGGCGTGGCTACTCGGCGTACATCACGTCCATATGAAGTCCTCCAACGACGGCTATTGGATATCTCCTCCGCGCTAGCCCGCTCCCATTGGTGGATCAGGGAGCGGAACAAGTAGCGGACGTAAGCCGTGTCTGATCGTCGGGACAACGTCACAAGACGTGAATGAATAGGCTGAAATAACTTAGTACTGCACAAAGTACATAATAAAATAGCAAATCTTATTGATCATTTACCGCAAGGTTATATACCGAATGTAGGATTACATTTTGAAGCACGCCTCCATTCGTGTAACACAAGTGTCACAGCATCACCAAAGAAACTGTGTTTAACTCGTGGGCGGCTGGTACAAAAAGAATTATACCAAAAGATCTCCGTGACATTATAGCAAATGGGACAAAAACCACAACAGTCATGGACTTGACTGTGATTAACCCTTTGAATGTCAGAACATCCATTAACGCTTTCGGGTCAATAGAAATTATATAGCGGTACATATGTAGATTTATACACTCATATATAAACCTTATTGAGCCACATAAACATTAACATATAAATTAAAGAGATTAAGGAACCGCTACACATTAAGGGTTCTGTGTGGGATAGAATATTAAAATTAATTAATCAAATTCCTTAAACGTCATCAAATTACTTAAAATTCATTAAATTCATTATAAATACATCTAAGGTTGGAGAAAATTTTCAAAAATATATATAAAAAAATATATGTATTAAAATCTATATATATAAAAAATGAATATATATATATATATATATATAAAAAATATTTTCAAAAATTATTCTAAAGTAAAATAAAATAAATAAAGAAAATGGATATATATATATATATATAGTAAGAGAGAGAGGGGGGAAGGACTAGAATATATCTATGCCACGTCAGTAGTCACTGATGAAGCAGTTGATATCTAGTTCCACGTTTAACCCTTTGGGTACCAGAGTATCAACAGAATATATCCATTCAGTTTCGAGCTTGGATAATTCTCTCACTCGGTTAAAGCCCCTCCAGGATGGTTTTAGATGGCGAACACCCCAGAATTTGAGGCCTGCTGGATTTTGGTCGTGAAAGAGTTTAAAGTGTAGGGAAACATTATGGTCCTTGAACCCCAGTTTAATATTAGCTATATGTTCTGCTACCCTCACTTTCAATTCTCTCTTTGTGCGGCCTATATACATGAGCTTGCAGGGGCACTCTAAAATATAGACTACATACGAAGTGTTGCACGTGATGAACTCTTTTATGGGGAAAGTGATGTTGTTAGTTGTAGATGTAATGCTTTCAACACCTCTCATTAGTTTTTCAACCTCTCTACAAGGAAGGCATTTACGACATGCAAAGAATCCATCTCTATCCCAAAATGTGGGGAGTTTTTTTGGGGGGTCCAAGATTTTTCTTACGACCTTATCCCCAAAATTCTGTGCTTTTGTATAAATAAACCTTGCGGTAAATGATCAATAAGATTTGCTATTTTATTATGTACTTTGTGCAGTACTAAGTTATTTCAGCCTATTCATTCACGTCTTGTGACGTTGTCCCGACGATCAGACACGGCTTACGTCCGCTACTTGTTCCGCTCCCTGATCCACCAATGGGAGCGGGCGAGCGCGGAGGAGATATCCAATAGCCGTCGTTGGAGGACTTCATATGGACGTGATGTACGCCGAGTAGCCACGCCCTCTGTTGAAGTCGGATGTGACGAAACGCGTCTGGGCGTGGCTACGACGGCGTATCCAGGAAACACTAGGAGTGCGTTCCACCGCTGCATCATCGCTACCAAGACAGGAGTCTTCAGCAGCGTGCATTGTGGCACAAGCGCGACCCCCTGTGTGCGGAGGAGAGCGGTGAATTACACTCTTTATGTTCATTGTTCATTTTCAGTGTTTTTAATGTACGTAGATAGGAAGCGGGGTGTTATTATACGGGAGTGTCTTTTATTTATTAAAAGCAATATTACACTATTTTGGTGCTTTTTGCTTTTTTCTATGATCCATTTTATTGGAGTTTGATTCATTAACCCTTGCTGCTTCTGGAATGATGTTGGAGGTTTGATCAGGACGTTTTATACTTAAGGCCTGTTTCTTTGAATTTCTGGTGAGTTTGAACCCCTGCGGGGAAGTGTGCCTCACGTTTGGTGGATATTGGAAATCGGTGGAGGGTGTGCTACTATTCCATGAAGCTTTCCTCAAGTCACTTTGCCTAAATACACTGATCTATGGACTTTCTTCCAACAACTTTATCTACATTGGACTTTTATGTTATGCGCTGTTTTATCATTTTTAACCAGATAACAGTTTTGGCTAATTTTTTTGATACTTTGTTTTATACCTTGAATAGATGAATTTATTTCTTTTATTTTAAACAGCTGCTCATTTATATATATTGCTTAATTGCTCTCAGTGGGATTAATATTTAATTTAATTCTGAGGTTTTAAAGCGGAGCTCCACCCAGTATAACAACATTTTACAATGTTGTTTGAAAAAAAAAAAAAAAAAAACCTGAAAAAAAAAAAAAAAAATACTCACCCGAAATAGCTGTTGCTATGCGGAAGTCCGTAATCTGCCTCTTCCTAATCCGCGGTGTGTTTTCTTCTTCTTCTTCTCCTTGTGAATGGGCGCGCTGCTTCCTGGGAACTGTGTGTGTTCTCAGAGAGCAGCGCGCCCATTCACAAGCCAGCGTGAGACTCGCGGAGGCGCAGTAGGAAACGGGCAGTGAAGCCGTACGGCTTCACTGCCTGTTTCCCATATTGTGAATGGCGGCGCGGGACCCGGAGCGATCGTGGGACCGGCATCGGGGGGCCCATCAGCGCGGGCGCCTAGGACAGGTAAGTGTCTTTATTTAAAGTCAGCAGCTACACTGTTAGTAGCTGCTGACTTTAAAAAAAAAATGTTTTTACCGTGGCTGGAGCTCCGCTTTAAATATATATTATTTTATTTTAATTAATTTATCTATTCCTCTAATTAAGTAATCTTTGTCCTTGGCGCCGAGAAGTGCACTAACTATTCCCTCTGACTGTGCCCCCCCTTTTTGTGCACTCTCCTTTTTTTTTCTCTGGCCGACATGGACGCCTTACTTTTTCTAAGCAATAGGAATTTAGATATAGATACTATTTTTACTGTAAATGAACAAACTACTGCACAGGTTAACTATAATTCAATTATGACCGCTCTGGGGAATACCCTAGAAAAACAAGTGAGAACTTGGTGGGATATATGTACCCTTGAACAGTATCAAAAAGAGCGGATCATTATTAGAAGCTTAAGATGGGACGTAGTTCCCCAGGACGGTCTTGATGACTCAGACTCTGCGAAGGAATGGTTAGAATTCTTCAATGGAGTGGGGTTTAAATTACAGGACCTAGTCCTAAAAAGAAAGAAAAGAAAGATGTTACTTTTAGAAGGTAAGATCAAGGAATCTCAGCTATTACTAGATCCTATTAAGGAAACACAACAAGTTACTGATTTTAATATACGTATTAAGAAAAGGTTGGAGAAAATTGATAAAGAAACCCAGAAAAAGAAAATTAAGAAATTTCATCGTGATGTGGGAGACTTTAGAACAAATTCTATATACTTGTGGCAGCAGACAAATACACCTGCCACAAGAGAAAATGATACTAACGCCATGGATACTCATCAAGAGGTTACTGACTCTAGATCCCAAACAGTCAGTAATACTATCCCAAATGGTCAGTCTCTCCCAAATACCAGAAGAGAGACCGGTACACAACAAGCCCCAGTGAATCATTCAACACCTATGCGGTATGAATCAAATCATAATAGGGGAAGATTAAGGAATGGAGGTACCATGAATGCCAACCAACGTCCTGCACCCCCTGGGGACTATTATAATGTACCAGTATACAACAGCTATGGACCTTTATGGGAAGAGAATAATACGCCCAGGTACCAGTCACCCCGTCCTTTTTTAGGGAAAGGCCGGGGTTGGCAGAAGAGGGGCAGAGGGTCATCTACCCAGAGGGGGAGAGTACCCACATACCCACAACAAACATCACAGTACAGGGACCCTCATGTCGACCAAAGACACAGAGATCCCCAATGGAAAGACAACACTTACTGGGATCGAGAGAGATTACCCCAATTGGGGGCAGGGAGAGAAGAAAGAGGGGATGCCGGGCAGGGAGAAGGACCCAGCAACAGAAAAAGAAGAAGGAAGGAACACGAGTAGGTGGTATTTTTAATCTAAGCAATACGATTTTAACAACTAAAGAGACTAATATTCTCAATCTAGGTCTTAAATGTGGCCTCAACCGTCCAATAAATAAATTTAATATCTTCATAGACGTACATAAGTACGTAAGAAAGTTGAACATGAAGAAATATTTTCTAAATAAGAACTCCAATCCATCATCAGGAATATCAGCAGTACCCACAGATAGTGGTCTCCGGAACAAGTCTCTATTCAATCCCATGATGGGTACTAACCAACCACTAGAGGTGTTTAAAGGTTTAGTATTACGTGATCTGGAGCACATAAAACCGAAGAGAAACGTGAACCCAAGACATATTAAAGAAGGGATACAATCTTTGGAAGAGCGAAATGAGATCGTTATCAGACCAGCTGATAAGGGAGGAGGCGTGGTCATCTTATCAAAAGATTTTTACCATACACAAATGATGGATATGCTAATGAACGGATCCACCTATAAGAGATTAACAAGAGACCCTACCCTACAATATGAAGAACAGCTTAAATACCTGGTAGAAGCGGTGTACCGAAATCGAGCTCTTTCGATGAAAGAACGCAAATTTTTGGTACCTAGCAGTAGTAGGATCCCAACGATCTATACTCTGCCTAAAATCCACAAGGACTTGAATTTTCCTCCAGGCAGACCAATCGTGAACAGTATTGGATCTCTTTCTTCACGTTTGGGGCAATTTTTAGATCACTTTCTACAAAAAAGTGTGGTCCAGACTAAAGCCTATCTAAAGGATACAAAGGACTTACTTATACTGCTGCAAAGCATAGATCTGTCAGAAAAAGGTGACGATGTGTTTTTAGTCACAGCTGATGTATCCTCCCTATATACTGTGATCCAGCATGATGATGCTCTACTAGCCTTGAATTGGGCACTGTCGAAGAGAGATGATCTATCCCATAATTTAAAAATGTTTTTACGCAATTCATTGGACTTCTGCCTCGGTCACAATTACTTTTGGTATGATGGACAATTTTATTTGCAAAAAACAGGTGTTGCCATGGGAGCAAAGTTTGCTCCGAGTATAGCAAACCTTTTTATGGCAGTGGGAGTATAAGACCATTTTTAACACCAAGAGGGATCAACTGATCGTATATAGGAGATATATCGATGACCTGTTTTTTATCTGGGCAGGATCAACTTTATCACTAGAAGAATTTTTAAAAGAACTCAATGCCAATAAATGCAATATTAGTCTGACAAGCGAATTTAATCGAGACAGTATCCACTTTTTAGACTTAAATATTTATCGTAATGGCAATAAATTGGGAACCAAGGTTTACTTTAAACCCACAGATTCTAATAGTTACCTGCCCACTATAAGTGGCCACCATCCTATGTGGCTACGTAACATTCCAAAAGGACAGTTCTCAAGAGTTAGACGGAATTGCACTAATGATGATGATTTTATCTCTCAGTCATGTATATTAAAAAATAAATTCCTGGAAAAAGGATATAAAGATAAACAACTAACAAAATCTATAGAAGATCTTCTATTGGTACCAAGAACTGACTGTCTAAGAACAAAACCACCTTCCACCAATGGAAACATGCATGAATGGAGTTTTCTTTCTGGCTACCACTCCCAGTATAAGGAAGTTGAAACAATCTTTGCATCACATTGGCATGTCTTGTTCCTAGACAAAATACTAAGAACTGTCATCCCCATTAAACCCAGCTTTATTTATACAAAAGCACAGAATTTTGGGGATAAGGTCGTAAGAAAAATCTTGGACCCCCCAAAAAAACTCCCCACATTTTGGGATAGAGATGGATTCTTTGCATGTCGTAAATGCCTTCCTTGTAGAGAGGTTGAAAAACTAATGAGAGGTGTTGAAAGCATTACATCTACAACTAACAACATCACTTTCCCCATAAAAGAGTTCATCACGTGCAACACTTCGTATGTAGTCTATATTTTAGAGTGCCCCTGCAAGCTCATGTATATAGGCCGCACAAAGAGAGAATTGAAAGTGAGGGTAGCAGAACATATAGCTAATATTAAACTGGGGTTCAAGGACCATAATGTTTCCCTACACTTTAAACTCTTTCACGACCAAAATCCAGCAGGCCTCAAATTCTGGGGTGTTCGCCATCTAAAACCATCCTGGAGGGGCTTTAACCGAGTGAGAGAATTATCCAAGCTCGAAACTGAATGGATATATTCTGTTGATACTCTGGTACCCAAAGGGTTAAACGTGGAACTAGATATCAACTGCTTCATCAGTGACTACTGACGTGGCATAGATATATTCTAGTCCTTCCCCCCTCTCTCTCTTACTATATATATATATATCCATTTTCTTTATTTATTTTACTTTAGAATAATTTTTGAAAATATTTTTTAATATATATATATATTCATTTTTTATATATATAGATTTTAATACATATATTTTTTTATATATATTTTTGAAAATTTTCTCCAACCTTAGATGTATTTATAATGAATTTAATGAATTTTAAGTAATTTGATGACGTTTAAGGAATTTGATTAATTAATTTTAATATTCTATCCCACACAGAACCCTTAATGTGTAGCGGTTCCTTAATGTCTTTAATTTATATGTTAATGTTTATGTGGCTCAATAAGGTTTATATATGAGTGTATAAATCTACATATGTACCGCTATATAATTTCTATTGACCCGAAAGCGTTAATGGATGTTCTGACATTCAAAGGGTTAATCACAGTCAAGTCCATGACTGTTGTGGTTTTTGTCCCATTTGCTATAATGTCACGGAGATCTTTTGGTATAATTCTTTTTGTACCAGCCGCCCACGAGTTAAACACAGTTTCTTTGGTGATGCTGTGACACTTGTGTTACACGAATGGAGGCGTGTTTCAAAATGTAATCCTACATTCGGTATATAACCTTGCGGTAAATGATCAATAAGATTTGCTATTTTATTATGTACTTTGTGCAGTACTAAGTTATTTCAGCCTATTCATTCACGTCTTGTGACGTTGTCCCGACGATCAGACACGGCTTACGTCCGCTACTTGTTCCGCTCCCTGATCCACCAATGGGAGCGGGCGAGCGCGGAGGAGATATCCAATAGCCGTCGTTGGAGGACTTCATATGGACGTGATGTACGCCGAGTAGCCACGCCCTCTGTTGAAGTCGGATGTGACGAAACGCGTCAGGGCGTGGCTACGACGGCGTATCCAGGAAACACTAGGAGTGCGTTCCACCGCTGCATCATCGCTACCAAGTCAGGAGTCTTCAGCAGCGTGCATTGTGGCACAAGCGCGACCCCCTGTGTGCGGAGGAGAGCGGTGAATTACACTCTTTATGTTCATCGAGTGATCCGCCAGCGTAACATTTTGAGCAGTGTTTTTAACTGAGTTTCGCCATCGTAGATTTACGGTTAATGAGCGGAAATCGGCAATTCACGATCGAATTCTGACGGTACGACGTATACGCGGCGCATAGATATACCTACATGGGGCTGGAGTATCTATGTTAGGTATAGGCGTCGTCATTAAAAGTCGCTTGCGTAAAACGGTCATGAATGGGAATGTGACACGTATTCACAGATTGGAGCATGCGCACGGGGATTTTTGACACTTGCGCAGTTCGGCGGCGGGATCTAGTTAGCATACTACACGCCCCGTTTTGAATTCCGCCGGCTCATTTGCGATGCGCTGCCGCAACTTTAGGAGCAAGTGCTTCGTGATTTGCTCCTAAAAATTCGGCAGCGCAACGCAAATTGAGCAAAGATGCTCTGGAATACGTGAATCTGGCCCTAAATGTTCATTGTTCATTTTCATTTTCAGTGTTTTTAATGTACGTAGATAGGAAGCGGGGTGTTATTATACGGGAGTGTCTTTTATTTATTAAAAGCAATATTACACTATTTTGGTGCTTTTTGCTTTTTTCTATGATCCATTTTATTGGAGTTTGATTCATTAACCCTTGCTGCTTCTGGAATGATGTTGGAGGTTTGATCAGGACGTTTTATACTTAAGGCCTGTTTCTTTGAATTTCTGGTGAGTTTGAACCCCTGCGGGGAAGTGTGCCTCACGTTTGGTGGATATTGGAAATCGGTGGAGGGTGTGCTACTATTCCATGAAGCTTTCCTCAAGTCACTTTGCCTAAATACACTGATCTATGGACTTTCTTCCAACAACTTTATCTACATTGGACTTTTATGTTATGCGCTGTTTTATCATTTTTAACCAGATAACAGTTTTGGCTAATTTTTTTGATACTTTGTTTTTTATCCCATTCATTCCCAAAGAAGACGTAGCAGTCGTGGTAGGAACAATCGTGAACTCCAGACTGGACTATGCAAATGCCCTTTACCTCGGACTCCCAAAGTACCAAATCGCTCGTCTGCAAGTCGTCCAAAATACGGCCGCCAGACTGGTGACTGGTAAAAAACCATGGGAATCAATCTCCCCTTCTCGGAGATCCCTCCACTGGTTGCCTGTAAAAGACAGAATTGCTTTTAAAGCTCTCTGTCTGACTCATAAATGCATCCATGGAAAAGCCCCGCAATATCTTTGCGATAAAATAGAAGCCCACAATCCCAATCGCGTTCTGCGATCCAGCGACCAAAATTTGGTCAAAGTACCCAAGGCCAGATTTAAGTCCAAAGGAGAAAGAAGGTTTGCGGTCAAGGTCCCAGACTATGGAACGCTTTACCAACCAGCATTCGGTTGGAGGAAAACCACCTGACCTTCAGAAGACAGATTAAAACTCTGCTCTTTTGAGGTTTTGAGATACGGGAACAACGAGCGCCCAGAGGCGATTTAGTTCGCATGTGCCACGCTATATAATTTTTCATTCATTCATTCATTCAACCACTTCAGCCCCGAAAGAATTGGCTTCCCAAAGACCGGGCCATTTTTTTAAATTCAGCACTACGACAATTGCGCGGTCGTGCGATGTTACACCGAAACAAAATGTGCGTCTTTTTTTTTCCACAAATAGAGATTTCTTTTGGTGGTTTTTGATCACCTCTGCGGTTTTTATTTTTTGCGCTATAAACCAAAACATTTTTGTTACTTTTTGCTATAATAAATATCCCCAAAAAATAAAAAAATAAATCCTCAGTTTAGGCCGATATGTATTCTTCTACATATTTTTGGTAAACAAAAATCGCAAAAAGTTATAGCATCTACAAAATAGGGGATAGTTTTATTATAAAAAAATGTTTTACTAGTAATGGCGGCGATCAGTGATTTTTATCGTTACTGCGATATTGCGGCAGACACATCAGACACTTTTGACACTATTTTGGGACCATTGTCATTTATACAGCGATCAGTGCTATAAAAATGCACTGATTACTGTGTAAATCAGTGTTTTTCAACTCCAGTCCTCAAGGCACACCAACAGGTCAAGTTTTCAGGATTTCCCTCAGATGAAAAGTGAAGCCCGGAGTGACAAAGACAGAGGCAAGATAACGCAGGGCTGGCATGACTGGGGTGGAATCAGGGGCAAGAAAGGGTTAAGGAATGAGGAGGTGCCTTCAGGGGAGTGGCTGTAGGATTAGCCAGGGGAAGGGGAGGAGTGTCATATATAGGGGGGGCGGAGACGGCGCCAAAAGCTCAGGCAGAGTTGAGGGAGACACAGGGAGGCAGTTTTTTATTCTCTGCTCCCGGAAGGTAGGCCAGCATGGACATAGACATTCTTTTGGCGCGGCTGCGGGCCGCAGCGGCAACTCGGGAGCCTGGATGGCTGGAGGCGCAGGTGGGGGGCCTGATTGAGGATGTGGCGGGGGGGTCTCGGGAAGGATCGCGGACACCACGCGCTCGGCGGTCGCACCCGCCGGAGCGTTACTCGCCGACCCCCACCGCCAGGGCCCAGCGGCATAGTCGGAGCCCGCAAGGGGACCTGTCGCCTCCCCCGGCCAAGCGAACGCATGCTACGGCTGGGGGTGATGGTGGACGGCATCCGCCGCCCAGCCTGGGCCCAGTGGGCGGGGCTTCGGGCAGCGATGGCGCCCGGACCCCGGCCACATGTCGGAGCAGCAGGGAGCGGCCGGTTCCCCCCCAGAGCGTGGGGACGGCAGGGGGGGGATCCCAACGAGCCAAACGCGGGGCAACAGCCGGAGGGTCCTCCAGGATCGGGGCCGCCGGCTCCCAGGCAGGGGGGAGGCCGGAGTCCCCAGAGCGCAGGCCCAGCCGGGGCAACACAGTGGCAGAGACATCCACGGCCGGGTCCAAGGGTAGAGGACGATCCGCCGGGAGGCTGGGATCCACGGCCTCCAGGCCTCCTGCGCCTGGGAGGCAGACGTCGCCAGTGTCGCCGGCCTCGGAAGATCTATCCGGGGATGAGGCATCGGAATCGGAGGAGGTGTCGCCCGCGGTGGAATTGCCGGTATCGGCTGTGAGGGACGTGCCCGGCCAGCCTGGTAAGCCATCTTTCAATTCTCATAATGACTTTGCTACTGCTTTGTGTGCACTGTTAGGGGTGGGGGGTGGGGGTCCTCCTGGGTTGCCATGTAATGCTTTACCTACTGTAGGGTCGCCGACCGGGGGCCCCGGGGTGGCGGGGGTTTCGCCTGCTGCCCAGGGTTCCCCTGGGGGGATGCAGGATTTGTTGGGTGGGTTGCAAGACCTGTTGCACCGTTTCGTTGGGGGGGGTACGCCGCCTCAGGCGGCACCATGGGTGGGGGGTCCAGCTGGGGGGGGGCCCCTGGGGACGGTGGGGCGCATGCCCCGGCTGGGGTGTTGCCGGATAGTGGGGCTGGCAGTGACACGGGGGGCGAGAAAACGGGGGGGGGGTCAGGACAGACGTGGTAAGGATGGATGATTCGGCAAAAGGTGAGGTATACGTTTGCTATGAGGGGCCGCTGGGGGCCCACCTGAAGCAGGAGGTCAGGGATAAGATCCAGAAAGGTGAGTACGTGGAGATTTTTTCCCTGTTGCCGTTGGAAAAATTTAATTTGGATAGGGTGAAGCCAGATAGTTCAAAAAAGGAGGATGAGGAGAAGAGGCGTTACAGGTTGATTCCCCGGACGTTCAGCAACTGGTTGCAGGCATTTGCGATCATGGCCAGCGTCATAGGTGAAAAGAGCCCGGAACACTGTTCTGCGCTCTTTGGCTATATGGACGCCATTGGGGAAGCTTATCGGGTTTATGGGGGGACGGGGTGGTTGAGGTACGACGAGCAGTTCCGCCAGCGGCGGGCTGTGCGTCCTACGTTGCGATGGGATCACAAAGACATCGTCCTGTGGATGCGGATGATTTCCGCGCCCCGGACGAATACTCAGTTTTTTCAGGGCGGGGCCGGGGGTACAACCACCTCTGGATCGCCGGCCGGAAAAAGATGGGGTGTGTGTTGGCAGTATAACGAGGGTTCCTGCAAATTTGGGGGTACCTGTCGTTTTAAACACGAATGCTCCGGATGCGGGGGGACTCACCCCCTGTCCCGATGCTTCAAGAAAGGAAAGCGGACGGGGGATGCTGCTAAAAAAGGGGACAACGCCGGTGAAGGGGGAAAGGATGGAACCTTTTCTAAATAGGTACCCGGACAGGGCCGCGGCGCGGCTGCTCGCTGCCGGGTTTTCCGAGGGTTTTGTCATTCCCTGTTCTCTGTCGAAGGTGCCTCCCTTGGCAAGGAATCTGCGGTCTGCCTTGGAGAACCCGGACGTGGTGTCGGCTAAATTGGCGAAGGAGGTGGAGTTAGGTAGGATGGCGGGTCCGTTCACAGAGATGCCATTGCCGGATTTGGTAGTGTCGCCTCTGGGGGTGGTGCCCAAGAAGGAGCCAAACAAGTTTCGCCTCATTCACCACCTGTCCTTTCCAAGAGGGGGGTCGGTGAACGATGCAATCGATCCGGAGGCATGCACGGTATCGTACACGTCATTTGACGCGGCGGTGCGGTGGGTGCGTCGCTACGGAAAAGGGGCCTTGATGGCAAAATCAGACATTGAGGCTGCGTTCCGCTTGCTACCGGTACACCCGGACAGTTTCCGGCTGTTGGGCTGTCGGTGGCAAGAGGGGTTTTACGTGGATCGCTGCTTGCCAATGGGCTGCTCGATTTCCTGCGCACTGTTCGAGACGTTTAGTTCCTTCTTGGAGTGGGTGGTCAGGGATGTGTCTGGCTCGGACTCTGTCATTCATTACCTGGATGACTTCCTGTGCGTGGGCCCTCCGTCATCCAGGGTGTGCGCAATTTTGCTGGCAACATTGCAGCACATGGCGGATAGGTTCGGGGTGCCACTGGCAGCCGACAAGACGGAGGGCCCGGTCACAGCATTGAGTTTCTTGGGGATCATGATTGATTCCGAGGCGATGGAGTGCAGGCTGCCAGTGGACAAGGTGGAGAATCTTCGGCTGGAGATTCGGGAGATGCAAGGGCGGGACAAGGTTCAGTTGCGGGCCTTGCAGTCTTTGCTGGGCAAGCTGAATTTTGCTTGCCGCATCATTCCCATGGGCAGGGTTTTCTGCCGACGGCTGTCGGCAGCTACAGCGGGTGTTAATGCTTTGGAGCCCCCAAAGCATTACATCCGCCTAACAAGGGAAATGAAGGCTGATTTGCAGGTGTGGCATACGTTTCTAGAAACGTACAATGGGAGGGCTATGTGGATGTCTGGGCCCGTCAGCAACTTCGATTTGGACTTGGCCACGGATGCGGCCGGGTCCACGGGCTATGGGGCTTTCTTTAAGGGAAGATGGAGCGCGGAGGCGTGGCCGGAGTCCTGGGTGTCAGCAGGTTTTGTTAGGAACCTCGTGCTGCTAGAACTATTCCCGGTGGTAGTGGCGATAGAGTTATGGGGGGCGGAATGCAGAGATCTGAAGATCAGGTTGAACTGTGACAACATGGGTGTGGTGGAGGTCATCAATCGGATTTCCGGCTCTTCGTTGCCGGTGGTACGACTGCTGCGCCACCTCGTGTTGCGCTGTTTACAGTGGAATATATTTCTGTACGCGGTGCACATACCGGGGGTAGAGAACAGACTCGCTGATGCTTTGTCTCGATTCCAGTGGGACAGGTTCAGGGAGCTGGCCCCAAGGGCGGATGCAGTCGGGGTCCCTTGCCCGGGGTGGATGTGGGGACTTGCATTGGAGTAGCAGCTAATTGGATCAGGAAGTCGGTGAGTGGGCAGACGTGGACCGCATATTCTAAGGTATGGGAAGAATGGGATGGTTTTAGACGGCTGGCGGACGCCAAGCTGGGGGAGAGGGAACTGGGCTGGTTGGTGATGTACTTTGTGGTGAGGCAGATGGAGAAGGGCGGGTCTGTTTCGTCCTTGGAGAAAAAATTAGCGGCCTTGGCATTTTTATTCAAATTAGAGGGGCGGGAAGATCTCACGAAAATATTCTGGGTAAAACAGGCGGTTAAGGGATACAAGAAAGGGCGGCAGTGCAAGGATGCGCGGAGACCAGTGTCGTTTTCTATTCTTTGTAGGATTTTTGAAGTGGTGGGGGAGGTTTGTTTATCGCGATACGAAATACAGTTGTTTCGGGCGGTTTTTTCGGTCGCATTTTTTGGTGCTTTTCGGGTGGGGGAAATAGTCAGTACTTCAAAGCGGGTGGCCGGGGGCCTTTTGAGGGAGGACGTCAAGTTGGCAGAGGACAAGGTGAGTTTTCGACTGCGGCGGTCAAAGACAGACCAAAAAGGTAGAGGGGTAGACGTAGTGCTTTATCCGCTGCCGGGTTCGGAGGTGTGCCCGGTGCGGGTGGTAAGGGAATTTCTAAGGGGGCGGCCAGTGGGTGGTGGGCCGTGCTGGATACATGAGGATGGTTCTTTTCTGTCACGTTTCCAATTCATAGCGGTTTTTAGGAAATGTCTTCAAAAAACAGGGTTGGACGAGCGATTGTTTGCCTCGCACTCCTTCCGCATCGAGGCGGCCCGGTGCGGGTTGGATGAGGCGGCAGTGAGAAGGATTGGGAGATGGGAATCGAGGAGATTCCGTTCTTATGTGCGCCCGCATATGGTGGTGGAATAACAGGTTTGGGGGGTGCATTGACTGACGTGCCAGGATGGGATTGTGGGGGTGAATGTGGTTAGTCATGCTTGCTGTTTTGTTTTTCAGATGGAGAGCAGGCGTGCCTCGTGTGGATCATGGGGCATTCTTACGTTTGTAGGGGGGCCCGTAGAGCGGATGCCAGGCCTGGAGGACGGCAGTTGGGCATTTCTAGGCGGGAGGCGACGATCAGGTGGTTGGGCATCCCCGGGATGGGTTGGCGCAGGGTGCTGCCGGAAGTGCAGCGCTATGCTCAGCTCGACCGACCTCCGGATGTGTTACTGTTACACGTCGGGGGGAACGACCTGGGGATTCGGCCTATAGGGGACTTGATGTCCGCAGTCAAGGCGGATGTCTTGACATTGCGGGCATCTTTCCCAAAGATGTTGATTGTCTGGTCTGACATTGTTGCGCGAACCACGTGGCGCATGGCAAGGTCAGTCGACAGGGTCAATAAGGGGAGGGTAAAAGTGAACAAGGTTTTGGGGAGGTTTGTGGCACAGCACGGGGGGTTAGTGGTGCGACACAGGGAATTGGAGATTAATGTGGGGATGTACCTACTCAGGGATGGTGTTCACCTAACTGATGTAGGTACAGATTTGTGGGTGCTAGGTTTGCAGGAAGGGATTCAGAGGGCCCTGCGGGTGTGGAGGGGCCTGTAAGGAAAAGGGAATTTTCCTTCCGGGCTGTGGCGGTGTTCTTGGTCTTTGATGGTGAAAGTTAACTGAAAATGGAAATGGTTGGGAGGCTCATCGGTGGGATGGGCTCCTTATGGGGTTATTGCGGTGGAACGGTGTCCGCTACAATACGGTGACGGTGCACTGCGGTGTTAAAAAGGGGTGTCTCAGAGCTGGAGTCGGCTGGAGGCCTGGGTATGGTGATGGTACGCAGTGTGGTGGTGAAGAAAAGGTTAATGGGGGATTACTGTCAAAGACCAAATAGGACTGGTGTTAAAATAATAATAAAAATGTTTGGTATTTATATTGTTAATAAGTACAGTTGGAATTGTTGGAAATTCCTAGCATCAAAAAGTGTGGTAAAAAAGTTTGGTTAATTATTTAATTTTTGGTTACAAAATAAATGGCTGTTGTGGCCAATTTTATTCCAATTCTAATGTGTCGGTCTCGTTTACTGGGTTTAGGTGGCATGGGGGGGAAAAGGGGTGGTTTAAAAGGGATTGATATGGGGGTAGGTTTAAAGTTATGGTTGCACATTGAGACTACGCTAGTCAAGTGAAGCCCGGAGTGACAAAGACAGAGGCAAGATAACGCAGGGCTGGCATGACTGGGGTGGAATCAGGGGCAAGAAAGGGTTAAGGAATGAGGAGGTGCCTTCAGGGGAGTGGCTGTAGGATTAGCCAGGGGAAGGGGAGGAGTGTCATATATAGGGGGGGCGGAGACGGCGCCAAAAGCTCAGGCAGAGTTGAGGGAGACACAGGGAGGCAGTTTTTCCCACCCACCCTCCCTTGTTTTGTTCGATGTGGTGTGTTGTGCGTTTGTTTTCTTTCTTTCAGATCGGTGGAGAGGTGTCAAGACAGCGGAGGCGGTGTTCTTGGTCTTTGATGGTGAAAGTTAACTGAAAATGGAAATGGTTGGGAGGCTCATCGGTGGGATGGGCTCCTTATGGGGTTATTGCGGTGGAACGGTGTCCGCTACAATACGGTGACGGTGCACTGCGGTGTTAAAAAGGGGTGTCTCAGAGCTGGAGTCGGCTGGAGGCCTGGGTATGGTGATGGTACGCAGTGTGGTGGTGAAGAAAAGGTTAATGGGGGATTACTGTCAAAGACCAAATAGGACTGGTGTTAAAATAATAATAAAAATGTTTGGTATTTATATTGTTAATAAGTACAGTTGGAATTGTTGGAAATTCCTAGCATCAAAAAGTGTGGTAAAAAAGTTTGGTTAATTATTTAATTTTTGGTTACAAAATAAATGGCTGTTGTGGCCAATTTTATTCCAATTCTAATGTGTCGGTCTCGTTTACTGGGTTTAGGTGGCATGGGGGGGAAAAGGGGTGGTTTAAAAGGGATTGATATGGGGGTAGGTTTAAAGTTATGGTTGCACATTGAGACTACGCTAGTCATGGCTGTGGTGATTACTAAGGCAGTGAAACTGATCAAATCACCTGTGCAAAATAATGGAAAGCCTGTTGGTGTGCCTTGAGGACTGGAGTTCAGAAAGAGGGTTAACCACTAGGGGGCGAGGAAGGTGTTAAGTGTGTCCTAGGGAGGGATTCTAACTGTGGGGGCTGGGCTACAAGTGACACGACAGTGATTACTGCTCCCGATGACAGAGAGCAGTAGATCTCTGTCCTGTCACTAGGCAGAACAGGGAAATGTCCTGTTTACATAGGCATCTCCCCATTCTGCCTCTCCGTAACACGATTACGGGACACTGCGGACATCGAATCCACGGGTCCCGCGGGCACGGTCATGGAGCTTGCGGCGGGCACGCGGTAGGTGGCAGATTCAAAGAAACGTACCTGTACTTTACTGACGTATATCTAAGTTAGGCAATTTGGCAAGTGGTTAAGCTTCGTGTTGCTCAGGAAAAGCCAGCAAAAATGCAAATACAAATTGGAGTCACAGAGAGGTTGTAATTGCTAACCACTCCTTCTCAAAATGACAGTTTTCTTGACTGACATATTGGGCCTCTGGCTTTAATACTTTTAGATACAGACCCAGAACAAGACGGCAAATGAGGACATTTCTCTTCTTGGTTGGGTCTTGATCTTCTGTATCTGTTGGGTGACTCAAGAAAAACTACTATTTTCTTTTAAAAATAACTGTTAGGTGCCCCTTTCCCCCAATATGGTAAGGGTCTAAGGCGGCGTACACACGAGGGGATATGTCCGCTGAAAACGGTCCGATGGACCGTTTCAGCAGACATCTCCGCTCGTGTGTATGGGCTAGCGGACAGATTTCTCCACCCGACAGATTTCAAAGCATGCTTTGAAATCTATCCGGTGGGAATCTGTCCGTCCGACATGTCTGCTGGTTAGTACACTTACCAGCAGACATGTCGGCCCCCACCGCCGCCGCGCCGCTGCCGAATGGATTCGGCGCATGCGCGGAAGTGTTTTACTTCCTGGTGCGGTGACGTGGCGGTGACGCGGCGGCGTCAACGTCACCGCCGCGTCACCGCCACGTCACCGCGCCGTCCGGCGGCGGGGAATTTGATTCGATGGTGTGTACACGCCATCGGATCAAACTCCCGATCGGACATATCCGATGGAAATGGTCCGCGGACCGTTTTCATCGGATATGTCCGATCGTGTGTACGCCGCCTAATGCAGTGGTTCTCAACCCTGTCCTCAAGTACCCTCAACGGGGCCATGTTTTGGGAATTTCTCTTAGATAAAATGGCTATCCAAAATACCAAGCCATTGCTTCTGATTTAAAAGCACCTGTGCAAGATAAAGGAAAGCCTGCAAACATGGCCTGTTGAAGGTACTTGGGGACATGGTTGAGAAGCACTGGTCTAATGCTTGTTTAGTCTAGGGTAGTGTTTGTTATTTTACAAGGTATTGCCACCCTCAACTGCAGCCCCTCTATATATATATATATATATATATATATATATATATATATATATATATATATATATATATATAAATCAATAATACAGTATATTTAAAGCTTTAGGAAACTGCTAAAGACTGAAAGGGTCATTGACAGTGTATACACTGTAGGTGTGGTTGAAGAATGGGGGACAGTCAGGGTGTCAGGAAAACTATGGTTGCATTCCTACCCATGAGCATGCACCTTAGTTAGATTTTTGGCACCCAATGGTCCATTTAAAGCACTAAAAGGCTCAAAATATTTGTGGTTGTTAGCTCCTGTGATCCGTGGCCAGACCCCACTTGTGAAAAAAAAGGAGATGAGATAAGAAATCTCTAGGGAATTAATCAGGGGGAACTGCTAGGTTAGACTACAGTTATGTTATTTAACATTCACATATGAAATTATTTAATAAATATTGAAAATAAACTACACACGTATCTCCAAAACACCATTAAAATAGACACTAGTCAGGATAAGGACACAGGTTGCCAACACAACCTTTCGTACCACATTCACCGCCTCCTGCAGAAGTGTTGCAAGCAGTGGCAGCTGGTGCTTAATTTTTTTTGGGGGGGCCTAAACAAACGAAAAAATTAAAAACATCAATTGCAGTCTTACTGTGGCCATCAATTACCGTCACTGTGCCCATCAATTTCCGCTACTGTGCCATGCCATGCCATCAAACGCAGCCACTGTGCCATAAAATTGTCGCCGCTGTGCCATGCCATCAAACGCAGCCACTGTGCCTTGCCATCAAACACAACCACTGTGCCCATCAAACGCAGCCACTGTGCCATAAAATTGTCGCCACTGTGCCATGCCATCAATTGTCGCCACTGTGCCATGCCATCAAACGCAGCCACTGTGCCCATCAATAGTCGCCACAGTGCCATGCCATCAAACGCAGCCACTGTGCCCATCAATTGTCGCCACTGTGCCATGCCATCAATTGTCGCCACAGTGCCATGCCATCAAACGCAGCCACTGTGCCCATCAATAGTCGCCACAGTGCCATGCCATCAAACGCAGCCACTGTGCCCATCAATTGTCGCCACTGTGCCATGCCATCAATTGTCGCCACAGTGCCATGCCAGTTTCGCCACTGTGCCATGCCATCAATTGTCGCCACTGTGCCATGCTATTGTTGCCACTGTGTCCATCAATTGTCGCCACTGTGCCATGCCAAACGTAGCCACTGTGCCCACCAGTTTGCCCCTAAAATGCCGCCAGATTGCCCCCCCCCCCCCCTGCCTGGCACTTACCTTTCTCGGTCAGCCATGCTCGGATCCTCCTCCACAATACCTCGATGTAGTCCCGTGAAGAATATTATTAATATTTCATATTCTTGTAGCTCAAGGGCGTTTCTGAATGAATAGCATTCATAGTCGGGTTGACTTGAAAATTACGTGTGAGTTTATTAACACACAGGTGGCATCATAAGCACAATGAAAAATAGTATAAAGTTCAGTTTAGCGTAGATGAAAATATATAAAAATAAATCAATTATGCTGTAGCAAGCTTAATGAAAGCATGTGTGCTGTCTCAGGCCATCTTGCCTGATTCCAAGTGAAGAAGATGCAGGAAATGACGTTCTTAGACTTCTGGTATCAGCTGTTCTCCTTGTCAATACGTCAGCATGTCAGTGTTGTCTTCCAAAGTGTGTGTGAGAGAATCTGTGTGTGTGTGAGCGTCATGAAAGTGTGTGGTGTGTGGTGTCAGCGTCGTGTAAGTCTCCCGCCTTCTTTAAAGCAAAGCATATATATATATATGTTACAAATGAACGTCATGACCTCACACCGTCCAGACGTAGACCCTTGTATGGCACAATATTCTTCTGCTAGGTTCAGCAATATGAAGATCTTAGCACAGAGTCATATGGAGTTTGATTGACAGGCACACATGTGACACTCTATACTTAGAGTACTGTGCTAATGTAACGTCATAACCTATATGAACATATATTAATATTACCAGCTATACCTTCATATATACTAATACATATTAGTATGACTAAGACTTCACTTAAAAACTAACTTAACAATAGATATAAACAAGTATATTATAAGTAGCTTAGTTACGGATTCTGATTTTAGCTTTAAAACACGTGAAGACAGTATTTCTTGGTTCAGCTCTATGACACATGAACTCTGTGTATTCTTATCTGTGAGCCTGCTGACCTGCTGACCTCATGTCATCCCTTGATACTGGAGAGACAGCTGCGTCAAAATCCTGACACTCAAATCTTATGTCACTCTCAAATTGGCTGACCAGAAATATTATCACTGCTCAGTTTTTAGATGGAAGAATTATGTCATATCAATTGATCAAGGCCATTCACTCATACCTAATTACTATGATTAATCATAAATCCAAATATGTTTTGCAAGCTTGCCATAAATTATGAATTGCCGAATTATGAATTTGAAATAATATTCTAACAATCCCCCCTGAATTATGATTAATCATACTAAAATTTAATTCACACATACAAACATTTGTATCTCAATTGCTCCGCCTTATATCAAATGATCGGCACAATATTCCTCAGAACTGAAGCAGCTAGAAATATTTCTCCTTCTAAATGCTTTAGTTACTTTTAACTCCTCTTAGATCTGTCTATTCAAAATTTTTAAATAATGGTATAGATTTTTACAAATGTAAAACATAAAGATGACTAATATCAATAATTAATAATAATAATAATAATAATAATAATGAAAATTATTATTATTAAAATAAGTAAATAATGCAATGATATATTTCCATATATGTGCTCAAAATAATATTTTAGCTCTTTGAAGAAATATACTATACTTTCTAAAACTTTTCATAACTTTTCCCCCATTGTTCTATTAAGAGTGATATATTTCCTAAGTTATGAACAATAAATGTTCTATTAACTTAGAATGATTGTGCTAACATTCAATATGTGAATTAAGAAAAATAAATAAAAATAATAATAATAATCCTAACTTAATGTAAACATTAATATCAGAATAATTGGATGATCAAAAAATGTATATGTATATGTGGACAAATGTTTCAGTCCTAAATTGTTTATCTATAGTAGATAAAGTTCCTTCTGATTAATTTTTCTTCATGAAATGTCTTTAAAATGTCTTCTTCAAGTTCTGTTAGGTTAGAAAAACCTTGTTGAATAAGATAAAATAGTTCATAAATATGAATTATAAATCTTTTGTCAAATATTCTTCCAAAAAGGATCTCTTCTTTTAACTTTGATTTTCTCTTTGCTCTTTATAGAACCTTGTTATCCTCCATATTTGTTTGATTTTAGATGCCATATCTGTAAAAGAGAGGCAGTATCATTACTCAGGAATAAAATATTTATATTAATTCTTGTGCATTTTCCTATTTTTTCCAACAAATATTAAAACATTATGAAACAATAACTTTAGTTTAAACTATATATGAAATACTATCTTATATTTTCCTTCAAAGAGAACTTATGTGTGACTATGTACTTCTATGTACTTCTATGTATTGTCCTTATCCTGTCTAAAAATGACCTAAATTATAAAATATATGTACTGTGAAGTTTAGGTATGTCAGGACGCAATATTTCATTTTTGGTCATGATACGAATTCTATTTCTAACGAACAAAGTTAGATTTCATATCACCCCAGAGATGACAATGGACTATGCCTTTGTTCTCACCTCTAAACGATTAGAAATATGCGTAACTGTATTCTGTGTAGAAGTTCTTACTTTAGTGTCAGAGTGTTCTGCAAGTACTTCAATGTCTTTTTCAGCTCTTGCATTGGAAACCTGAGATAAAGACTTCTCAGCTACAGCTGTATAAACATGTGTTGGTGTAAATTCCTGTAGATGTCTTTCGTTCCCATCTATCTGAATGTGTATGGGCAATAAAGCTCTGAACCAAAGAGGATATATTTTCCTAATTTCTCTAAAACTACCTTCATCAAAAATACCTTTTAATGAACAGTCAGGTGTCTGTACAATGATTTTGTTTGATTTCACTATGCTCTCTGTAACTTTAATTGCATAGTAAACACTTAGAAGTTGCTTCACACCTGGCTCAAAAGTTTTTTCCAAAAATGATAAAACTCTGGAGAAATAGGCAATTATGTTCTCCTTACCTTCTTGTAACTGAAACAATGTTACTGAGATGGCATTCTCAGATACATGAGTTTTCAAAACAAACGATGTTTCAGAACAGACCTCTATTGTACTTAATGCTGGAGCATTCTGCAAATCTTTTTTCAACACTTCAAAAGCATTTTTCTCATTTGGACCCCACTGGTCAACTATATTACCTTTATTCCTTAAAAGATTATATAGTGGATTAACTTTTTCTGCAAAACAGTGTACAAACTCTTTGCAATGATTTATTTTATGCAAAAATTGATGCAATGCCTTGTAAGTTGTTGGAGTTGGGATAACAGTAATATCTCTTACTGTTTCTTGCAACAATTGTCTCTTTCCTTGACTAATTTGCATGTGAAGGAATTTCACTTGATTTTTCATCAGCTGAACTTTTGTCGTGTTTAATTTTAAACCTTCAGCTTGTAACATCATAAACAATTCAGACAAAAGAGCCATATGTTCATCGATATTCTGAGTACTCAGCAAAATCGTATCCACGTGCTGACAAATGCAATCTGGCCTAGAAAATTTAGAAAGTATCGTTGCTATAGTTTCATGAACTACACCATCACCAATACCTAGACCAGGTATTAATCGAGTGAACATATAAGTCTCTTTTCTGAATGTAAACGCAAGTTTGTATTGACAACTTTTAGTTAAAGGAATGGAAAAATGGCTATTAGCGATTTCTAGTACTGAAAACACTTTGTCCTGGGCATTCAAATTTAACTTTATGTTAGATTTATCAGGAAGCACTGGGCTATTTGTGATGTGCTTATTCAATGTTCTTACATCAACTGATAAAGAATATGAATTGTCAATATTTTTGATAGGCAAAATACAGTTATTTACCACTGATTTAGCTTTCTTTACAATTCCAAGTTGTTCAAATTCTTGAATAATGTCAGAAAGTGGACCAATTGATTCTGGTGGTAACTCACTCTGATCAAGAGGTTCTGGATCCTTTCCTTCAATATTTAATTCGCCACTTTTCAAAGTTCCAATGTCATTTTTGAACTTTGACCACAAACTTGGAAAACATTGTACCACTTCCTTTAAAGCACAATTACCATCAACATCAGGCCACTTTTGTTCTGTAGACATATTGGTAATGGAACCAACATTACTGTATACAGAGGGATCAATCAGCACTGATTTGGGCCTAGATGGATCTTTCCAAATACTTTTATTAGCCAAATCAATCACCCACTTTTGTTTGTTGATTACATCAATGCCAAGTATATTCTCTGCTTCTTGACAGACCCAAATGTTAATATTAGTTTTCACTAATCCAGGTACTTCAAATCTTACATTGGATACCTGTCTAGCAGTGAAATTACCTATATTATTAAAACCCACTATATTACACATAGGAGAATTGGGTTTCACAGGTATGTTTTCTTTGGTAAGGCTAATCTCAGATCCACTGTCAATGAGACAATTAATATGTTTACCATTTATCAAACATTGTAAATATGGCCTCCCATTCTTGTCCAAAATAATTGGTGCTACATATTGTAATGGCAGAGAAATAGAATCTGGGTGTGATTCTATTTTTGGCAATGGCAATAAACCTTCTCTTTCAGTGACAGCTCCTTTTGCCATATTGTCTGAACTACTGTGAACAGTTAAATTACTGATCTGTTTGACTTCAGTGTGATAAGGCAATTCAGTCAAAATATTATCTTGACATGAAAAACCAGGTTGTACAAAAGCTGATTTTTCATACTCCATATCTTTAGTTCTTATTTGTAAGTCACTCTTAAACTTAAAGCAATGTTTTTTCATATGGCCAGTTTCATGACAGTAAAAACACGTCACAGGGTCATCTCCTTGCCTCACTTGACTGCACCTGTCCTTGTCATTCCTGCTGAGACCTGTCGTTTCTGACACGTCTGTAACCTGACTATTTTTGTCACATTGAATAATAGAAACCTCATGTGTGAGATTGCTTTGATTCAATTGTCTCCTAATTTTGTCAATGAAGCTTACTATAGCATTTAAATTTTGACGTTCCTGTGCTATGGCCACTGAAGTTGGGTCAAGGTATTTAAATTTTTTTATGAAAGCTATTTTTAAACCTGGGTCAGTTTCATCATCTACTCCAAATATCATTTCATAAACCTTGCAAAATCTTGTTTTAAACCAAAATGGATCTTCTTCTGCAGTAGTCTGTAATAGGTCTAGCATTTCTATGGTCGGTTTTTGCTCACCGGTCATACATAGCAATAATAGTCGCAATCTATCTGTGGCGTCATTTTGTCTTTCCTGACCTTCATCATCACTAACAAGTGAATGGATTCGTTTAGCAAAATTAACAGGAATCCACAACTGAAATATGTAATTGCGTTGATCGTTTGAAAGATTAAAACGATCCGCAAACATTTCAAATAAATCCCAATTGGAAAATACAGTAGCCTCAACGTCATAACTAGGAAAGTCTTTTAAAACTTTCATAAGTTGGTCATGTATTTGCAACTTTAGTTTTGCAGTTCTACATAATAAGTTTTTATGTTTCATTTCCATTTCATCAGTAGCATCAACATTCTCTATTTCCAAACTTTCCGGAAAATAAGATTGTTGCTTTGACTTGGTTTCAGTCTTTTTGTCATCTGTATTTATTACAGCAATCTGTCTACTGTCATTTTGCAACTCTGTCAAAATCATTTTTTTAGATTCTAATTGTTCCTCAAGATTCTCTATGTAATTACAAAGAATCTCACAGTTAGGACAACTAAGAGAATCCTGGGATACATTTTCATGTATTCCTGTGTTCTGTACATTATTAGTCTCTGTCTGGTTTAGTGTACACACATTTTTGGCAGGTAAAATATTAATAATCATCTTATTAAATATTCTCACCAATTTCAATACATTACTTATTTTCTTATGTAATTTATTTACAGTAAACCTGGATTTGTCTATCCGGACATTCGAATTTAAGCATTCTTGGTACATATACAACCACAAGTGACTGTCATTTGGATAAAGAGACACATCTTTAAATTCAAGTTTACTCTCTCTAGCAAATTTATCTATAAAATTCATAGTTTTTTACTCACCGTTATTTAGATGAATTTCTCGTCTTCAACCGTCTGTTGCTGGACTGTTGTCCGCATCTGACGCAGCACAACGCCTCTTGCTTGATAGGTTCTGAACCGTCTTTTTTCTCGAGACTTGAATATTCGCAAAATTGCGCCAATCTCTCCCCCCTCATCAAGGTTCGAGATTTTCGTAAAAATAGAGAGATATGACGGTAAACTCTGGCTCGCCAAATGAAGAATATTATTAATATTTCATATTCTTGTAGCTCAAGGGCGTTTCTGAATGAATAGCATTCATAGTCGGGTTGACTTGAAAATTACGTGTGAGTTTATTAACACACAGGTGGCATCATAAGCACAATGAAAAATAGTATAAAGTTCAGTTTAGCGTAGATGAAAATATATAAAAATAAATCAATTATGCTGTAGCAAGCTTAATGAAAGCATGTGTGCTGTCTCAGGCCATCTTGCCTGATTCCAAGTGAAGAAGATGCAGGAAATGACGTTCTTAGACTTCTGGTATCAGCTGTTCTCCTTGTCAATACGTCAGCATGTCAGTGTTGTCTTCCAAAGTGTGTGTGAGAGAATCTGTGTGTGTGTGAGCGTCATGAAAGTGTGTGGTGTGTGGTGTCAGCGTCGTGTAAGTCTCCCGCCTTCTTTAAAGCAAAGCATATATATATATATGTTACAAATGAACGTCATGACCTCACACCGTCCAGACGTAGACCCTTGTATGGCACAATATTCTTCTGCTAGGTTCAGCAATATGAAGATCTTAGCACAGAGTCATATGGAGTTTGATTGACAGGCACACATGTGACACTCTATACTTAGAGTACTGTGCTAATGTAACGTCATAACCTATATGAACATATATTAATATTACCAGCTATACCTTCATATATACTAATACATATTAGTATGACTAAGACTTCACTTAAAACTAACTTAACAATAGATATAAACAAGTATATTATAAGTAGCTTAGTTACGGATTCTGATTTTAGCTTTAAAACACGTGAAGACAGTATTTCTTGGTTCAGCTCTATGACACATGAACTCTGTGTATTCTTATCTGTGAGCCTGCTGACCTGCTGACCTCATGTCATCCCTTGATACTGGAGAGACAGCTGCGTCAAAATCCTGACACTCAAATCTTATGTCACTCTCAAATTGGCTGACCAGAAATATTATCACTGCTCAGTTTTTAGATGGAAGAATTATGTCATATCAATTGATCAAGGCCATTCACTCATACCTAATTACTATGATTAATCATAAATCCAAATATGTTTTGCAAGCTTGCCATAAATTATGAATTGCCGAATTATGAATTTGAAATAATATTCTAACATCCCGCCCTCAATGTCTCTTCAGCCAATCAGGTTACCGGTAGCCAGATCCGGTGAACCTGATTGGCTGAGATGCGTATCAGTGTTAACCAAGGAGCGCACACCCCGTGCGTCCCCTGGTTAACTATTTGGAAGCCGATTACAGCCCTCAGGCAGTAATCGGAAAGCCTATCAGAGCTGCTGGCTCTGATAGACACTTCCACAGCCAACCAGCTGCCGTTATCCAGATGGCCGACACTCGCCAGGGGACCGGCCATCTCAATAGTGGGCGGCAGCGGCGACAATACATAGATTCATGCAATGCATGAATCTATGTATTGTTTTTCAGTGGCGGTGCAGGAGAGAGGGGGCGGCGCTCCTGCGCCCTCTATGGACGCACCGCCACTGGTCTTGCAAGCATCTAAATAGCCAACCCCCCTTATATTATAGATAGTTCCACTTATTGGAAGTAGGCATATAGAGTGGACTGGGGTGTAAATGTCCGTGCGGATATTGATGCTACAAATCGCTGAAGCACTAGTCACATATGGCAATGTTTAGTTAATCCAGAACGATGGTATAAAGCAACAGGGGAGGACGTATTGCTATAAGACTGTAGGTAATGGATATTAAGCCCAAGAGAGCGAGGTGCGGAATCTGCGTGGAAAGAGCCTAGTGACAGTAATAATAAACATACAAGATCACAAAAGTATACATCCTGTCAGGATTGATCGGGGAAAATACATCTCACCACACTTAGTTCTGTCCCGTCACTCTCCACTGTCCATGTTTCACGAAACCGACACTCATGGGGGTGCTGGCAGAGTGCAAGCAGCTCCTTCAGTAGGAGTACAGCATGTAGCTGTCAGATGTGTCTGGTTCAAACATGGACCAGTGAGCTGGGTTCTGGGTGATAAGCCGTTCCTCTGAGTCCAGAGCGGTCAGTGTATAGCAAAAGTTAGCGTATCGCTGGGCGTCCTCACAGTGCTAGCTAAGGACTATGCAGTGGGTAGGTATAGATGGAAAAGGTGGAATATTGGGTTGATTTAGACAAAGTCCAATTTGTCCATTGGATGAATGGTCAGTCCTGGTCTTTATCACTGATATACATGATGCTTTCATGTTTCGATTGCAGGCAATCTTCATCAGACTCTACTTGTTCCTGTGTTATCCCTCCTTTACCTGACCGTTGGCTTATTTGTTTCTCAACAAACATCCCTTGTAATAGGAATGGTTTGTGACAGGTCCTCTTTATGGAGAGATGCGGGGTCAATAAGTCCCCACATCTCTCCTCCAGGCTAGAAAGCATGAGATCGTGAAAAAAAATTCAGCGATCTCATGCTTTCAGCCACCATTTCGGCTTTGTTTTGTCATAACGTCGCGCCCGGGCCTCCGACGGCCATAGAGATGACTGGTGACCATCTGGTCACCGGAAATCTCTATCCTCCCCATCCGGCAGTGGAGTCATCCACACAGGAGGCATCTCACAGTAAAATAATCGACTGAAAATACCAAGCCACCTGACTCTCTTGTCAGTAGCACTGCTGCTCTCTTTGGTCTCCCATACCATTGGCTATTGAGGTTCTCTCAGCCTTGGTTGCAGCACCTTGCCTTACCGGCACACTCCATCCCTTTGAGTTTGATCCCTGTAGAGACTTCCCAAATCCCGCTAGCCCTCTGGACCCACTAGGGATTTCCTTACTCCCTGTTTGGCTTTGGCACAGGAAGTGAAATCTCCCCAGTGGGACCCAGATGGCAAAAATAAATGTGCCGATTTCACTGAAGTGAAACTGTCAATTTTCCTTATCCTGACTTAGCAGGAAATATACCCTGCCATGGGTCATGTCCACATTTCATCCCACAAAGTAATACAGGGGAGTGTGACACCATCATATGTCTTTGTTATGGCCACATTAGGAATAGCAGTGGTCTGGATACAGGGTGAGGAGTTTGGTGATGAGTCTTTTTCCAAAAGTGTATTGAATGCCTAATTCACGGGGTGGTACGGCTTTACTGCTTTCGCTATTGGTGGAGTATGAGGAGAACAAGATGAGTCCTCTGCTTTGGACAGCACCCTATAGCCAGTGGGGGTAGCCTCTGAATTAAGGTGACCAGATTTTTTAAATGAAATCTGTGGACATTTTTTTTTACTAGTAATGGCGGCAGTCAGAGACTCTCTGGCCGTCGCCGCCGCCGCCGCTCACCTCACAGCCTGTCAAGTCTTATGCCGCGTACATACGGTCGTTTTTTCGTGATGAAATAAAACAACGTTTTAAAAAACGTCATTTAAAATAATCGTGTGGGGGCAAAACGTCGTTTTATGTCTTCTGAAAAACTACCAAAAAAAAATTTGAACATGCTTCAATTTTTTATGTCGTTTTTCAGAAATGAAGTTTGAAAAACAGACCGAAGAACAGGAAGTGAGGATTTCTCAGAAGAAATAAGGACATTTAAAAGCAAAATCAAAGGATGAGGTAAGTGAAGGACTGCACTAAGGTAAAGGAAGCCATTTAGGAAAAAAAAAAGTTGTACCTTTACAACCCCTTTAATTCTGCCTCAGCTTCTGTTCAAATGAAATCTGGGGACAGACTTGGTCCGGGGACAGTGTCCTGAATCCGGGGACTGTCCCCGAAAATCGGGGACGTCTTGTCACCCTACTCTGAATGCTATTGTTGGATTGGATTGTGAAAGTATTTGGTGGTCCTAAGAAAAATGCCTTGTACACGCGATCGGTTTTCACGATGAGAAAACTGCCATTTTTTATATTGGTCATGAAAACCAGTCGTGTGTATGCTCCCTAGGGCCGCGTACACACGAGGAGATTTATCCGATGAAAACGGTCTGACAGACCGATTTCATCGGATATGTCTCCTGGAGATTTTGGTCTGATGTGTGTACACACGATCAAACCAAAATCCCTGCGGACGGACAGCGCGGCGATCTGGCGGTGGCGTTGACGCCGCCACGTCACCGAACCAGGAAGTGAAATACTTCCACGCATACGTCGAATCTATTCAGCGCATGCGAGGGATTTATGTCTGCTGGTTAGGCGTACTAACCAGCGGACATGTCGGACAGACGGGTTTCCAGCAGACAAGTTTTAAAGCATGCTAGCCCGTACAGACGATCGGATATGTCCGCTGAAACTGCTTTGCGGACCAGTTTCAGCAGAAACGTTTGATCGTGTGTACACGTCCTAGCAGTTTTCTCGACAAAAAAACTGCCCGCAAAAAAATTGAAACCAGTTCTCTTTTATTCTCGTCGTGTTTCCCATCAGTTTTTTTCTTGTTGCGAAAAATGGTCGTGTGTACGGGGCATTACACTGAAATCATTTCACTGCTGAAGTATCCAAGAGGCGCAGAAATTCAGCAGGTAATTCAACCAGCCAGCAGCCCCATGAAAATGTTCCAGGCAGAGCTGACCCTGTACAAAGAATCTAGAGAGATTGATTATATGTTTGTTAAAAGCAAAACACTTTTGTTCCCCTTTGTTAACTTTCATTTAAATAAACAGAACCTGTAGGTTACCATTGTGGGTTCTTGAAAGTGATTATTCATCTTTATTTTTTTATAAAGCATTGTAGCGGTGTAGCGAGATTGTTCTTGGTCAGCTTTCCTTAACTTCCCTCCTACATAGCAATGCATATTTGTTCCAATGCACTGTACATTTGCCACAGGCTACTGTAGAGATAAGTGGGTTTAATGGAGTGCAAACAAGCTAAAGTGGAGCTGACAAACCAAACAGAAATTAAGCATGCAATGCGAGTGTTTGAATTGAGTGCTACCATCGGATTTCTGTTCTTGCGATTCTATTTTTAATGTGCTCTCATTTTTAACCTTAGGCGAAAGTGAATTGTTTAGTTACATAAAAAAAAAAAAAGTTTACAGAAAATAGTTCAATTAAACAGGGATTGAAGGAAGTATTTCCCTGTGTTGAATTGATGAAATGTCAAAAAGGCTCTAAAGATCTGCAGGCATTGAGTCCATATATTGTATCTGTTTAATGAAAACTTGCTGAAAGGATCAGTCAACTCCTACGTGATATGGGTGGACAGTGCTGGAATGAATTGCCAACTGGGGTCTTGTCTTTGTAAAACTTGGCCATAGATTTAAAGTGAACCCTTACAAGAAAAAGCAACAAGCTCACTTTAAAGCAGGGGTCTCCAAACTTTCTGAATAAAGGGCCAGTATACTGTCCTTAAAGACTTTAAGGGGGCCGAACTGTAGCCATTGTAAGAAGAAATTGTCCTGGTGTCAATGGGAGCAAAGAATGCTCCATCACTGGTGATAGTGGGAAGAATATTGCCCCATTGTTGGTATTAGGGGAATAAATAGTGCCCCATCATTGGTGTCATTGGGAGGAATAGGGCCCTGCAGTTGGTGTCAGTGGAAGGAATAATGCCCCATTCTTGGGGTCAGTGATAGGAATAGTAGTGCCCCATGGTATCAGTGATGGCAATTATGCCCCATTGTTAGTGTAGAAGAAATACTGTCTCGTATCTGCAAAAGGAATAGTGTCCCAAGGGCCTGATAAATGCAGGCAAATGGCCACATCCGGCCCCCGGGGCCACAGTTTGGAGACCTCTGCTTTAACGTATAGCCAAGCACAAAACTAGGAGTAAACATGAAATGCTAGCTCCCAGCTTCTCTACAAAGATACAATGCCTGCATTAGGCCAGCTTTTTTATCCGGACAAGGTCATCCAGGGCCCAGGGCAAATATGCCAAACCGAGCCCCTGAGCCCCCTCCCATTCATAACGTACAAGCTTAGGGGATGATCATACGCCCAACAGTTTCTCGCTTGTAACAGAAGGAAGGCGCTTCTATGCCTACAGTAAACAGTTGTGCCCAGGGCAGCTGCTCCTCTTGCCCCGGTCCCAAGTGCACCCTTTAAAAGTATGCAGAATCTCTAGCACCTTAGTCCTAAACCAGGGGTGTCAAACTCAATTTCATCGTGGGCTGAATCAGCATTATGATTGCCCTCAAAAGGGCCGGTTGTATCTCTAAGATTAGATGTCCAGCGCATCCCTTCCCCTTACATTCGATGTCAAGAGCCACCCCACCATCAGAAGTTAAGTCTCCCACTCTCCCTTACATCACAGTGTACCCCCATTTCCTTATGATGCTGCTGGGAAGAAGCTGGATGCATTGCTTGAAAGCAGAAAGTAAGGGTCTGAGGAGGACCTGCAGCTGCAGGAGAGGTGCAAGGGCCACATGAAATGGCCTGAAGGGCCGGATTCGGCCCACAGGCCTTGTGTTTGACATCTGTGTCCTTAACTGTATTTATTGGGCTGAAGGACACTGACACCTGCGCTGGATGAAGTTGTCTCCAACTTCTTGGTGCCACATGAGGGATCCCTCTATCACATCCAAGTCTCCTTTCACATTAGACTCTTTCCCTTCACATCGGAGTCTACCCTTCACATGAAACTCCCCTCTTTATATCAGAGCCCCCAATCACATCAGAGACCTTCTATTACATCAGATTCCCCACTTCACAATAGAGTCTCCCCATCACATCAGAGTTAGCCCCCCCCCCCCCCCCCAGGCCATCACATCAGAGCCAACCCCAATCACATTAGACTCAGTTCATATCACATTAGAGCCAGCCCTCTTTAAATAAGAGTTCTCAGTCTAGGGTTGCCACCTGTACAGTTTTCCCCCGGACAGTCCGGTTTTTGAATGATGTGTTCGGGTTTGCTACTGCACCAGACCCGGACACATCTTTCACATGGACTGCTCCGGGAGTGACAAAGCTCCCATCTGCCTGACGCTGCCAGCAGCTTGGTTGGTTCAGCAGAGCAGAGTGTCACACTGTATCAAAGCTCCTCCTCTCCTTCTCTGTTCTGTACACACACGAGAAGGAGGAGGAGGAAGAGGAGGAGGGGGGGCAGCAGGGACGCTCTGATTTCAGGTCTGTCTGCACTAACTTTTTATTATGTTCTGTAGATGAATGAGGGAGGGGGAGAGTCTGAGAGTGTCTAGTAAGGAGGACAAAATATGAGTAACCAGGGGTTAGGAGGACATGTGCCCATATGTGTTGGGGGGTGCTTCAGGGGTCAGATATGTGCTGGGGGGTGCTCTGTGAGAGAAGAAGTGCAAGGGGGATGGGTAGGGGGTAGTATATGTGCTGGAGGGGTGTTTTGGGAAGGAAGAGAGGGGTTGCCAGATTTCAAATCTAATCCACACTTGTAGCATTGCCCCCCTCCTTCCCAAAACACCCCTCCAGCACATATCCTACCCCCTACCCATCCCCCTTGCACTGGCCCTCTTCTCTCACAAAGCGCCCCCCCCCCCAGCACATATCTGACCCCTGAAGCACCCCCAGCACATATGGGCACAGTGGCTGCATATGGTGGTGGGCACAGTGGCTGCATATGATGGTGGGCACAGTGGCTTCATATAATGGTGGGCACAGTGGCTTCATATAATGGTGGGCACAGTGGCTGCATATGATGGTGGGCACAGTGGCTGCATATGATGGTGGGCACAGTGGCTGCATATGATGGTGGGCACAGTGGCTGCATATGATGGTGGGCACAGTGGCTGCATATGATGGTGGGCACAGTGGCTGCATATGATGGTGGGCACAGTGGCTGCAATTGATGTTTTTTTTACAGAATCAGTTTGTTTGCGCCCCCCCCAAAAAAAATATATATATCTGCACACTCATCGCCACTGCCCCCCAGCACATATCTATCTCTCCCCACCCCCCTGCTAGCACTAGCCCTCTCCCCAGGACATATCTGACTCCTGCATTATGTGCAGAACACTCACAATTCAGCCACACACTATTTGTTTGCGACAAGCTACAGTCCCAGGTCTTTTACAATTTGTAGCGTATACCCCCCCCCCCCCCCCCCCCCCCCCCCCCCCCCCCAAAAAAAATGCAGCCGCTAAAGTGTTCGGGTTTGGCATGAAGAAAAGGTGGCAACCCTATCTCAGTCCCTCTTTACAAATGGAGTTCCTTCAAATCTTCACTGCAACTGAAGGAACGGAAAGTGGAGCAGGTCTTGACAGAAGCAGGACCTGTTATCTGTTTGCATAGTGTAAGCGGGCCAGCCACCAGCAACATAGCAGCAAATGACACCTTGGGGGTTATTTACAAAAGGCAAATCCACTTTGCACTACAAGTGCAAACTAAAAGTGCACTTGAAATTGCACTGAAAGTGCAGTCGCTGTAAATCTGAGCCGCCGTACACACGGCAGAGAACCTCGACGGGCAGAACACATCGTTCCGCCCGTCGAGGTTCTCTCCCGGCCGTCGAAATCGGCGACCCGCCCGTCGGGAATGGCAACCAGCAATTCATCCAGGCGGGCCGTCGAGGAAATAGAGAGCGTGCTCTCTATTTCTGCTCGACGGGCTTCCCGACGGGAAGCTCGCCGAGACCGTACACACGGCCGAGGTCCTTGCTGGAATGTGCATTCCAGCGAGGTTCTCGCTGGTTTTCAGCGAGAACCTCGGCCGTGTGTACGGCGCCTGAGGGGAAGATCTGAAATGAGGGGAACCTCTGCTGATTTTTTTTATCCAATCATGTGCAAGCTAAAATGCTGTTTTTTATTTTCCTTGCATGTCTCTCTCAGGTTTACAGCGACTGCACTTCCAAGTGCACTTTCAGTGCAATTTCAAGTGCACTTTGCACTTGTAGTTTGCACTTGTAGTGCAAAGTGGATTTTCCTTTCGTAAATAACCCTCATGTGTCCTAATCTATTCCCATTAAAACAAATGATACAGTGCAAAGGATTGGGGCAGGGCACTGTGCATACATGCCAAAGTGGCACTTAGAGAATATGCTGCTCAATCATGTGGACCTCTCGGAGTTAGAATTACCTGTACTCTGGCTGAAGTGTCTGCACACTCAGACTGTAATCTGTGCAACAAAGTAGAGCCGGCAACCAAGTGTCATCCATGGATACAAATCAAATTATTCGCTACAAGGTGAGTTACAGCACAAATAAGCTTTCCGTCAATGTGTGTCACCTGCCAGCCACTTTAATTCTGATAACAACATTACTGGTTTTGGGGGGCACATCCCACGCCAGCACTCCCTAGACCCGACCCTGGCTGGAGGCTGAAGAGAGAGCACAGTGGCCAAGTGATTAGCACTATAACTTGTAGCACTAGGGTCATAGGTTTGAATCTCAACCATGGCCCTACCTGCACAGAGTTTGCATGTTCTGCTTGGATTTTCTCCCACACTCGTAAGACATGCTGGTAGAATAAATTGTCCAGGTATGTGTCGAATAATCCTAGTAAGGTTGCTTATAGGTTTAGGTCAATTTAGCTTTTGGGCTGCTCTGCCAGTGGAGCAGGATTTGATTACTTCTGGCTGTTCTGGGTTTTGCTGGCTTTAGGTTCAACTACTCCACCCTGCATTACAGTAAGTTCTGAAATATAGTGGGTTGGGAGAGGCAGACCTCGGGCTGAACATTCATGCAGCCTCAGCCAATCCCTGGTCAAACGGGTGACCAGCAGGGGCCTGAGGTGGGCATAAATAGTCTGGGACCTGAAACAGCAGGGTCCTTGTCTTTTTTTTTTTTTTTTTTGAAAAGCCTGTGGCGTGCAAAACACAACCCAAAAACTTCACCCGGTGCAGGAAAAAATGTGCACACACATAAAGAGTGAAACACAAAAAACTGCGATGGGTGCCATCGTCAATTGGTCCTCCGCAGAGGACCCAGCTCTGATCCCCCGGGGCGTTAGGCTCCAGGCAGGGAAAAGAGTTATTGGAGTCGCAGCAGCCGAAACCACTAGGACCCCACTATGGCCCATGCAGCCGAAACCACATGGCCAAACATCCTCGGAGGGACTGTCGAGACAGAACACTCCTCGGTGAGGCTCCCCCGAAGGGAGACCCCATGAGAGCAGGTGAACTAAGCCAGAAGGCCATGTCCACCTACTCCCAAGACTTTCAGAGTCAGGCCCGAGGACCAGCACCCTACTCGCCACACATAAAGTGCACAGCACCAACCAAAAAAGGTGACAAACAAGACAAACAGGGGGTAAAATAAAAAAGAAAGTGGGGGAAAAGGAAGGTGGGAATGGTGAGTGGAAAGTGGCCATTGTGCAATACAATGGCCGGCCCTCCGGCAGGAACAAAAATTCCTCTGGTCCTAGCCAAAAGGCTCGGCCCTATAGGCAGGTGTTAAAAAGGTGTATGTGGAGATATGTGACCTAAGGTGCCACACGTTGAGTGCCCCTCAACACTCAGTGCAATGTATGGCACCCCTGGACTGCCACTCCAGGGGCACTATCTCCACAGGCTTTTCAACGGACCCTGACCCCCGGTCCGGACCGGCAGCACCCTTCCCAGCCAGGAAGGTGGGAGAAAAGGTTGGGGAGAGCCAGCCGCAGCCGACTACTACCCACAACCCCCAACTCTCCCACCTAATTACATTCGGGAAGTACTACCCGCCTCTCCCCGAAAGGATTAGCAAAGGTTCCCTCGCCGAACAACTGACTGGGGCAGACACCACCGAATCCAGGCCAAAGGCCAGGGTCCCGGCCCTTCAGCTTCGACCTCATGCCTCTCTGCCCCGATCAGAAGGCTTTCGCCTCTACGCCAACAGGCTTAGCGTCCACCGACTGCCATCCCTTTCCCCCTCGCCGAGTACTGGGGACAGTCGGTTTAGCACCACCTATTGGCAACTGATAAGAACAGATACTACACTTGATCTTAGCCAAAAGGCCGAGAAGCAGGGTCCTTGTCCTGGTAGAAAGAGACCCGACCTGGAGGAGCTGCCTGCTCTCCTGGGCTACCTTGCTGAGGCCTGTAGAAAGTTCATCGAGGTCCCAGCTCAGTGAGAGCTGGAGCCCTATTGCCAAAGCTGTGAGAACAGTCGAGAGAAAGTCTGCTGAGGATCTGACCTAGAGGCTCACGGTACAGGGTCTGGCTTGTACTGGAAGGAGGCATCTATGTACACAGGAACACAGCGAGTAGAGACCCGGAAGCTGACCCTTTTAGAATTATACCATAGCTCCCAACTGTCCCTGATTTCGAGGGACTGTCCCTCATTCCTCCTCATTTGTCCCTCATTTTGGTCTGATCTATTTAGTTGTATATAAAATTCACTTTTTATCTATCAAAAAGTGTTTCCCAGTGCTAAAGCTTTCATCCGATTTCTAAATTGGTGAAGTTGTAAATTCCAAAAGCCAATATTGTTTTTTGTACATTTCTCCTTTAAGGGGCGTGGTAAGGGGTGTCCTATGCCTGCATACTTTTTCTGATAGGTGTCCTAAAAAGTTGGGAGGCTGGTTATACTAACAAAAAAAACTTTAAAAAGTGTGCTGAAGTCGAGTGCCTTCATCTTCCTTTTTTTTTTGTACTGGTTTAGCTCTTTTAAGCCCTATTCCTTCAATGGCTTGTGTATGTTGGTTCGTTGCAACATTGTCATGATGGATTTGGCTACTTAGTGTAAGTTTCTTGGCTACTACATACAATGTTCATGACATATCCTCTGTAATACGTATAGCTATAAATAAATATGGAATATAAAAAAAAGTTAAAGTGTATGTCTAACCCAAACTTTTTTTTATTCTTTTTAGAGATTTCCGTTACTACCTGTCTTCCTTAGAATTGTATTCAACCCCCCCCCCCCCCCCCCCCCGGATCTCAATGGGTTTGGCTGGAGAGAGGAAAGGAGAGGTGAGATAGATGACTCGGTAGCACCTACCAGGCATCTAAATTACATGCGTTTTTTTTGTTTTTTTTGGAAGCGCCTGATTAGAGCTGTAGGCTCTGTGGGGCACAGTGGCAGCAATTGATATGGCACAGTGGCAGCAACTGATGGGGCACAGAGCTATAGGCTCTAATAGGCTTCCAAAATGATAAACAGCAGGCGCAATGCTGTGTGTTCGCTGTTGCTCAGTGTTGTGTTAGGGAAGCAAATAAATCACTTACCCAACACTGACCCGCCTCTCAGCCAATCAGGTTCTCTGGTCTGGTTACCTGTCACCTGATTGGCTGAAGCCACAGGGGCTGTGATTGGACACCTATCAGGCGTCCAATCATAGCAGAGGACGGGAAAAGACATCGAGGACTCGGAGCGTGGAGGACAGCTCCATGACCCGAGACAGGTAAGTGCTGGGCGAGGGGTGCACACTGGCAGCATTTAATGGGGCACAGTAGCGGCAATTGATGGGGCAGAGTAGCGGCAATTGATGGGGCACAGTAGCAGCAATTAATGGGGCACAGTAGCGGCAATTAATGGGGCACAGTAGCGGCAATTGATGGGGCACAGTAGCGGCAATTGATGGGGCACAGTGGCGGCAATTGATATGGCACAGTGGCAGCAATTAATGGGCACACTGGCAGCAATGGGGGCAGCAATTAATGGGAACACTGGCAGCAATTGATGGGTACAGTACCTGCGTTTGATGGCACAGTGGCTGCGTTTGATGACACACTAGCAGAAATTGATGGGGCACAGTAGAGCCAATTGATGGGCACACTGGCAGCAACTGATGGGCACACTGGCAGCAATTGATGAGGCACAGTAGCGCCAATTGATTGGCACAGTGACAGCAATTGATGGGCACACTGGCAGCAATTGATGGGTAAAGTAGCTGCGTTTGATGGCACAGTGGTGGCAATTTATGGGTACAGTGGCTGTGTTTGATGGCACAGTGGCTGCGTTTGATGGCACAGTGGCTGTGTTTGATGGCACAGTGGCTGCGTTTGATGGCACAGTGGCTGCACTTGATGGGCACAGTGGCTGCACTTGATGGGCACAGTGGCTGCACTTGATGGGCACAGTGGCTGCACTTGATGGGCACAGTGGCTGCACTTGATGGGCACAGTGGCTGCAATTGATGGGCACAGTGGCTGCAATTGATGGGGTTTTTTTGTCAGTTTGTTTGCATCCCCCCAAAAAATTGGAGCACCAGCTGCCACTGTTTATCATGTGACCACTTTGTCAGATCTGACATAGTGATCACATAGTCTGAAGGCTTCATTGACAAAAATGAAAGCTATTAGCCTGCAGATGAACCTATTACTGGTGTAACTGTCAGAATCAGTAGGAAAAAAAATGAATACGTAAACATAATTTCCCAATTGCTTCCAATGCTTGGGGAATTTTGCATGAAAGCGAAGATTCTTCGTTTTTTGTTTTTTTTTCATCCCTATTCATTAGCAGGTGCAGCATCATTTACTTCTACTGCTATACAATTGTATTTTAAAATTTATAACAGTTTTTGGCATCATACTAAATTACGAAACAGACCTGGCCTGAGAAGACAACATAATAAATCTATCACAGATAAAAAAAACACCTGTGTATTTATATAAATTGATAGATCTGTTAAAATGAATGTAAGGTATGCTCTCTGTGATATCACATGTTGGGGGGGAGCAATAAATACACCAACTCCACAACCGTAATTCACTAAAACCAGGCTTTAGTAGGACAGGTTCAAAGGTTTATCAATAAATCAACTAATGTTATAATTTATAGGTTAAGGCTGACCTGCTGTGTGACACCTGCTATTGCACAGCGCTGCCTTATTATTTATCCGGTGTGATCGGTAGAATTAATGATTGAGAGTGTGAACAGGACCCTGCATGCTGTGCTATTACATACTGCAGCAAAGCCGCTGTCGGGGAGGAAGATAAGGATTAGGGATGAGCTACACTGAGAGCTTTCTGCAAATATCAGACAATTTCTGTAAAATTTGGAAAAAAAAATTGAAGTTACATAGCTCCCAACTGTCCCTGATTTCGAGGGACTGTCCCTGATTTTTAGCAATGTCCCTTTGTCCTCCTCATTTGTCCCTCATTTTGGTCTGATCTATATAGTTGTATATAAAATGCATTATTTATCTTTCAAATAGTGTTTCCAGAGCTAAACCTTTCATCCAAATTGTAAATTTCTGCATTTGTAAATTTCAAAGCCAATAAAAAGGAATACTAGTAGTGAAAAAAAAGCCCTAGTGGGTTTAACTATTCTTTTTGGGGGGATTAATTCTCCTTTAAGGGGGCGTGGCAGGGGTGTGCCCTATGCCTGCATGCTTTTGCTAGTAGGTGTCCCTCATTCCCATCTCAATAAGTTGGGAGGTATTGTAAACGATCACCTTGTAAAACAAGCCATTCAGTTTAAAATAAAAATCAAAGGCGAAACATTTGTGTTTAGATATAATAAAAAATATATATATAATTACATTTTTTTTCCTTTTTTTTTTTATAAGTGTAGCGCTACTAGGGTGACCACGTGTCCTGGATTGCCCGGGACAGTCCCGCATTTTGCAGGTCTGTCCCTGGCACATTCATTCCAGGACAATACAGTGTCCCAGAATGAAACTGACACAGCCACTACCCTGGGCCAATCTGATACCCCCAAAAAAGGCCACCACATCACTACTTTACTCACTGACAGTACTTATCCTGGCCGGGCATGCCTGGAGGAGCACAATCCCGCCCCTCTTGTGTCCAATCACTGTGCTGTAATTCGTTACATTACAAGATGATTTTTGGGAAGGGAGGGTGTCCCTGAATGGAAGTTTGGAAATATGGTCACCCTAAGCGCTACCCCCGAAGGAGCCACTGGTTAAATACTGGGATTGGCACACCAAGTTACCCTGGTGATGTCTAGGGGTGAAATAACAGTAGCGGAGCAGCGAGCGAATGTCCAGACAGTCAAAGTTTCTTTCAATGACTTTTTATTTTGCAGCCAACAAGGCAAACATCATCTTCAGTTTAAATAAAGGAAAGCTGATGAAGGAAGGATAAGAGAACCTTGTGGTATCAGACCTGGATGTGAACAGGGCAGGCCTGCCCTCGACAATAGTAACAGTTGAGCTCGTCACCACTCCCGAATGGAGTGGGTAAAGTGCCCACGGACAGGTTGCCCACACTAACCTGGCAGCCGAGGTGTCACTTCGGATCGCTGGGAGGAGCAGATCTCTCTATCTCAGACCTGGTTCTAAGGCCCTTGTAGCCGGCCAATTGCTTCAGTAAGTTAGATTCAGCTTGTCCCTGACCACGCTTGCTTGCCTGTGACTCCGACCTTTTGTCCCCTGATTACTCTGTTCTGCCAGTTACCCCGACCTTGGCTTCCATCACTACCAGGGCCGGACTGACCATTGAGGCACTCGGGCACTGCCCGAGGGCCCCATGACACTAGGGGGGCCCATCAGGGTTGCCAAGCTCAGTAAAACCACAGACAGTATGTAAAAATCTGTGTTTTTTTTACATCTGTCCCTGATATGTCCGAAACCTACATGCTTTTGATGTGAAAATCCTGAGATTTTAGCTGCCCCGCCTCTGCACTGCCTCCTGGCATGGGGGCCATCTGTAAGCCCGGGGGCCCCATAATCTTCTATTGCCCGGGGGCCCCATGAGTTGTCAGTCCGCCCCTGTCCCCTGATCACTACGCTTGTCCTGCTGACTGCTTCCCCTCTCACCTTGTGGAGCGTGACCCAGGGGATTCCAGGGGTCGCGGCCTGGATCCAGTTGCGGCGAAACCCATCCTCACCACAAGAGGCTCTGGTGAAGACAAGCTGGGTCTTAGATTCCGCGCCCTGGGGGATCCTGGGTTCACGACTCCTCCCAGATCGCAGCAGTCGGCTAAGGGTTCACTACCCTGTGGTGCATCCCTGTCTCCTACGGGGTGCACTTGTCACCGTGCCTCAGGTGACGTGACAGTTTGAACAGCCATGAACCCGGCCGACGTGCCGCTACCTGCAGACGATCCATTACAGGGCATAGTTCACAGACTCGAGACGCATGAAGCTAATCAGGCTCAGGTAATGCGTTTCCTTCAGGATCTAGCTTCCCGCCTTGATCAGCTTCAGACCTCTTTGGCGAACCCCGAATCCGCAACCCCAAGTACAACCAGCAGCTGCGCCTGTCGCACCAGTCGCAGAGTCGCATTCACTGAAGCTACCACCTCCAATCCGTTTTTCTGGAGACTCCAAGGCCTGCAGGGGGTTTCATAGCCAGTGCACCATCCATTTTGAACTTCAGCCTCAAAACTTCTTGTCTGATTGGGCAAAGGTAGCCTATATTATTTCCCTCCTTTCCTGCCTGGAAACTGTAGATTGTCCATAGCAACCAAAAAGTGTCCCTTTACATCAAAAGTGCTTTTAGAGCAGCTAGAAAATAGTGATAATAAATTAGAATCACTTGCAGAATTGAGCGATAGCGATTTGTGGGGAAATTCGTCATACAAAAAAAAAAGTAATGACAGCGACAATTCTGCAACTGAGCACATTTCAGTGATTTTGATTTGATTACATTATTGAATCATTTTTATTATATTTACATTATTAATTGTTATAATTATTTATAGTTATTTATTATATTATAATTTATATTAAAAAAAAAATTTAATTCATACCCGGAATGCCTACTAGACTCTTGTTTGGACAGATTTAAGTGAGTTATTCCTAAGAATTGCAGGCCTACAGTATAAAACGCCAAATTTCCTTGCAAAATAACGATACCGCTTTCAGCACCTAAAATCTGAAATAATCATACCGCCAGGGAAGTTAAACTTTTTTCCTAGTCACGCAGTTAAAATCTATTTTATTGCAACCAGAAAAAATATCTCAGGTCAGCAGCATACACTGTAAGTACTTTATCTCCCACAACAATTGATGGAGCACACCAGGTGGTTTAATGATCGGTTCACTGAAAAGGCCAGTTTTTCTAAACGGTTTGTCCATAAACACAAATGGGCAAGCGTGCATACATATGCAATGAGAAGACAATGGCCTCATGAAAAAAAAATAGTGATTGTTCTGAAAAAAATCAATATGATTTATTTATTTATTTTCCCATCAATTTACTATTTTCTGCAGTTCATAATTTGGTTCCCAAACAATGGCTTGCTGCTACATCAGTTCCTCAAAAACACAATGAAGCAACATTTAACCACTTGCTTACTGGGCACATATACCCCCTCCTGCCCAGGTGAAATTTCAGCTGCCGGCACTGCGTCTCTTTAACTGACAATTGCGCGGTCGTGCGACGTTACTCCCAAACAAAATTGACGTCCTTTTTTTCCCCACAAGTAGAGCTTTCTTTTGGTCATATTTGATCACCTCTGCGTTTTTTTTTTTTTTTGCGCTATAAACCAAAAAAGAGCGACAATTAAAAAAAAAAAAAAACAATTTTTTTTTACTTGTTGCTATAATAAATAGCCCAATTTAAAAAAAAAAAAAAAAAAAAAAATTTCTCAGTCTAGGCCGATACGTATTCTTCTACATATTTTTGGTAAAAAAAATAAAAAATCGCAATAAGCGACTGGTTTGCGCAAAAGTTATAGCGCCTACAAAATAGGGGACAGAATTATTATTTTTTATTATTTATTTTTTACTAGTAATGGCGGCGATCTGCGATTTTTATTGTGACTGCGACATTATGGCGGACACATCGGACACTTTTGACACATTTTTGCCACCATTCACATTTATACTGCGATCAGTGCTATAAAAACGCACTAATTAATGTATAAATGTGACTGGCATTGAAGGGGTTAACACTAGGGGGTGAGGAAGGGGTTAAATGTGTTCCCTGTATAGTGTTCTAACTGTGGGGGGAGGGGACTGACTGGGGGAGGTGACCGATCTGTTTCCCTAAGTACAAGGGACACAGATCGGTCTCCTCTCTCCCTGACAGGACGTGGATCTGTGTGTTTACACACACAGATCCACGTCCATGTCTCTGTAACCACTGATCGCGGGTGCTTGGCAGACATCGCGGCCACCAGGCACGCGCATCGGCATCTCAATAATGCGGCGGGCATGCACTCGCGCACCCCCCAGTAGCTGTAGGCCGTATATAGACACACTGTTTTATTACACGTGTCATTTGGGAATTTTTATTTGAATTTATCCTTAGTGCTGGCTTGCATATTTTGTTTATTATTGTTTTTTCCGGCGCTGAATAGTTTTTTTTTACCTTATATAGACAGCCTCCCCGCAATTAAAGAGGGATTCCACCCGCATTTTTTTTTTTTAAAGTCAGCAGCTACTAACAGTGTAGCTGCTGACTTTTAATAAGGACACTTACCTTGTCCTACTTGCCCGCGCTGATGGCCCCCCCCCGATGCCGGTCCCACGATCGATCCAGGTCCCGCGCCGCCATCCACACTATGGGAAACAGGCAGTGAAGCCGTACGGCTTCACTGCCCATTTCCTACTGCGCCTGCGTGAGTCTCACGCTGGCTTGTGAATGGGCGGCTGCTCTCTGAGAACACACACAGTTCCCAGAAAGCAGCGCGCCCCATTCACAAGCAGAAGAAGCAGAAGAAAACACACCGTGGTGTGGAAGAGGCAGATTACGGACTTCAGCATAGCAACAGGTATTTCGGGTGAGTATTTTTTTTTTTCACGTTTTTTTTATTACATTTTTTTAAGCAATATAGGCAAATGTTGTTTTCCTGGGTGGAACTCCGCTTTAAGATCCACACTGCGGCCGTACAAAGTCGTACAGCCGTCAGGAAATGGTTAAGTTCTTAAAAATTAAAAACTTTTATCTAGGGCTGTGCAAATTAACTTTTAATTAATCGATTAATCTTAAATTTTTTTGATCGATTAAAATTCTTTTGATTTGGTACTCACCTCTCCGCCGGCTTCTGGGCCTTCAGGGAGTTCAGTCGGAGATCCGGTGACATCACGGACACCGGCAAGGCTTTCCCGCGTTCACCTGAAGGGCTCCTTTGCTGTGCCTTCATATCTGCATGCTGGTGGGACCTTACTATCTGCCACACACAAGGGCTGTTACACTTCCCTCTATCACTTCCCTCTATCACTTCCCTCTATCACTTCCCTCTATCACTTCCCTCTATCACTTCCCTCTATCAACCTGGGAATCTACAGCCATCCACTGGGAGATGTGATAGTTCCCTTCATGGGACATCTACATGTCGACGGACTGATGTTAACCCCCTCCTCATCTGGATTCAGCAGTGGTGTCGTTGTACACATTTTTATACCAGTATCATACTTAGCTACATGTTTTTATGACTGATTTTGCTACCGTTTGGTATTACTCGCACCATTTTTACAGTTTTTGTAGCTACATCGATTTTATCTCCAGTGCAATATTTATTTTGTTACCCATTTGAAGACTATAAAAGTTTTAATGCTATTCCCATGGAGTGCTGCCTTTGTGTGTGTTTTGTATCCTGCTATTCATTATTCCAGTGGTTGGGAGCTGCACTGGGAATCGGCCTGCAAGGAGATCAGCTAAAAGTAGTTGGATCTGTATGTGCGTTATAATTAATCGAAATTAGTTGATTAATCGATTAAAAACAAAAACGATTAATCGAACACAAAAATTTTGATCAGTAACAGCCCTACTTTTATCCTTTTCCTTCCACTTCACAATTATGTGCCACTTTGTGTTGGTCTATGACAAAAAATCCCAATAAAATACATTTACGTTTTGGTTGTTACATGACAAAATGTAGAAAATTTCAAGGGGTATGAATACTTTTTCAAGGGACTGTAAATAAATCTAATTACATTGACGACATATGTTTTTTTTTTTTTTTTTTGCACTTCCGGATCTCATATCCCATTTCCAAAGGCTTTACATTATGTATTGTATAGCCTCCTTCATACATATCCCTCTATACATACACATCCTCCTGTAATTACTTGGCCTTCACCTTCATAAATATCTCATTGGCATCACTGCTTGTTAAAGAAGAATCTGATTCGCCCAGCCCGACAAAACTGTTCATTATAACAGTAAATAGCCAACGTTGTAAATCTGCAGGGATTCACTTAGGAAGCTCATCCAGAATATTCTCTTTATTATTAGCACATACATAAATAATCAGTCGGTATAGATGATGCAAAATTACCAATGTGTTAATTTATGAATTTGCTATGTATTTATTCACTTCCCTTGTATATTGATCTTAGCCAATGCTCAGTTGCATAAAACACAATCTAACCTAATAAGCAATTTACGAGGAAGTCATCCAAGCAAGAGGGCAGCGCGGCAGGAAGAATCGATGATTGCTGTATAATTCCTCCTATTTAATATTATATGCCCACCGCAAAGGAATGGAAAGGGAATGAAACAATGAGATGAATTGCTGGCTAACAATATACACTGCGTACAAGGCTGATTCCCTACGCGTTACAAAGTCATTTTCGTTATGTTGGGATTTGCTTTAAACACGATAACTTAAAGCCGTATTAAATCCCCAAAAATAATGTAATCTGTTACGTAGTTGCATAGTTACATACACTATACTGTCAAAAGTATTGGGACACCTGCCTTTACATGCACATAAACTTTAACCACTTAAGGACCACCTAACGCCAGTCCGAAGCTCCGTGACCGCGGCCGCAGGACCCGATCGCCGCTGGTGTCCTGCGATCGTTCACAGGAGGTGAAGAACGGGAGAGGTGTGTGGGAGTTAACCACTAGGGGGCGCTGAAGGGGTTATGTGTGACCTCATATGTGTTTCTAACTGTAGGGGGGTGGGGCGGGGCGGGATGTGTGACGTCATTGATCGCCTTTCCCATAGGTAAGGCGATCAATGACGTCACACGCCCCGCCCCCCTACAGTTAGAAACACATATGAAGTCACACATAACCCCTTCAGCGCCCCCCTAGTGGTTAACTACTAAACTGCAATTGTAATTTTCACAGTAACCAGTGCATTTTTATAGCACTTTTTGCTGTGAAAATGACAATGGTCCCAAAAATGTGTCAAAATTGTCCGATGTGTCCGCCATAATGTCGTAGTCACGAAAAAAAAATCGCTGATCGTAGTAAAAAAAAAAAATATTAATAAAATGTTTTAATAAAAATGCCATAAAACTATGCCATATTTTGTAAACGCTATAAATTTTGCGCAAACCAATCGTTAAACACTTATTGCAATTTAAAAAATATAGATTTTTTTTTTTTAAATGTCGCTCTATTTTTGTTTATAGCGCAAAAAATTAAAACCTCAGAGGTGATCAAATACCATCAAAATAAAGCTCTATTTGTGAGAAAAAAAGGACGCCAATTTTGTTTGGGAGCCACGTCGCAAGACCGCGCAATTGTCTGTTAAAGCGACGGAGTGCCGAATCGCAAAAAGGGGCCTGGTCCTTTACCTGCATATTGGTCCGGGTCTTAAGTGGTTAATGGCATCCCGGTCTTATGCCACATACACACCATTGTTTTTCTTGTCATTCAAAAACCTGTCATTTTTCACGACGTGATTCCTCTCCAGCCTGACTTGCATACACACACGTTCATGCAAAAAAACGTCCGACCAAAGTGTGGTGACGTACAACACGTACGACAGGACTATAAAGGGGAAGTTCCTTTCAAATGGCACCACCCTTTGGGCTGCTTTAGCTGATTTTGTGTTAGTAAAAGTTTGGTGAGAGACGATTTTCAGTCTTCATGCTTTTCTGTCTGTTACAGCGTGACGAATGTGCCATTTCCATAACAAACGGTAGTTTTACCAGAACGAGGGATCCCGTCTCATTATTTGCTTCTGAGCATGCACATTTTTTCCCCCTTGGAAAAGCATACACACGACCATTTTTCGCAACGAGAAAAAGACTGACGTGAAACATGCCGAGGAAAAAGAGAGCTGGTTTCAATTTTTTTGCGGGCGTTTTTTTAGTCGAGAAAACTGCTAGGGTGCATACACACTACCGGTTTTCTCGACTAATATAAAAAATGGCAGTTTTCTCAGCGTGAAAAACGGTTGTGTTTACGAGGCATGAGTCCATAGGGTTTAATATTGAGTTGGCCCACCCTTTGCAGCTATAACAGTTTTAACTCTTCTGGGAAGGCTGACTACAAGGTTTAGGAGTGTGTCTATGGGGATGTTTGACCATTCTTCCAGAAGCTCATTTTTGGGCGCAGGCACTGATGTTAGAGAGAATGCCTGGCTCACAGTCTCCACTCTAATTTATCCCGAAGGTGTTCTATGGGGTTGAGGTCAGTCAAGTTTATCTACCCACAATTCGCTCATACATGTCTTTATGGACCTTGTAGAACAGTTGGTTCGCAATGAAAATGGGCATTTTTTTTCTTAGGATTATAGTATACCATACACCATACTGTTTTAGGTAACATAATATTTTTTAGCATTGACATTGGGTGACTGTATCTTAGCATACGGTAAACCATACTGTCTTAGGGTATCTTTGATAATCATTTATTTATTTATTTTTTCATTAAAGAGCCTTAATAAATACAGTAAAACCTTGGTTTGAGAGTAACTTGGTTTGAAAGCGTTTTGCAAGACAAGCAAATAGAGCTTTCTTTTGGTGGTATTTGATCACCTCTATGGTTTCTATTTTTTGCTCTAAACAAAAATAGAGCGTCAATTTAAAAAAAATGCAATATTCTTTACTTTATGCTATAATAATTATCCCCCAAAAATATATATATATATTTTTTTTTATCAGTTTAGGCCGATACGTATGCTTTTCTACAAAAAAGATTAAAAAAAAAAAAATCGCAATAAGGGGTAGATTCAGGTAGGAGATAAGACGGCTTATCTCCAGATAAGCCATCTTATCTCTGCGTTTTATGCGCCCAATCTATGCCACTGATTCATAAAATCAGTTAAGCATAGATTTTCCTTAGATCAGACATGCGTAAGTCTCTTACGCTGTCTAATCTTATTTTCATATTTTAGGCTGGCCGCTAGGTGGCGTTTTCGTCTAAAATATGTAAATGAGCCTATACGCCGATTCACGAACGTAAGCCCGGCCGGTGCTATTCAATTACGTCGTTTGCATTAGGCGCAGGCAATGTTAAGTATGGATGGCGTGCTGACACTTTTTTCCTGTCGTTTACGTTGTTTCCTTAAAATGTTCGCGAATAGGGTTTTGCGTAAGTGCCGTTCACACGTCAAATTGACGTCGAGATTTGGAGCATGCGCACTGGGAACCAATCACGGCCGGTGCATGCGCAGTTCGTTCGGCGCGGGGACGCGCTTCATTTAAATCATACACGCCCCCTCGGCCGGCTCTTTTACGCTACGCCGCCTCAACTTTACAGGCAAGTGCTTTGAGAATAAAGCACTTGCCTGAAAAAGTTGCGGCGGCCTAGTTTAAAAGCCAGATGCTAGGCATGCCTATAGATAGGCATTTCTACGTGAATCTACCCCTAAGTGTTTATTGATAGATTTGCACAAAAGTTATAGCGTTTACAAAATAGGGAATAGTTTATTGGCATTTTTATTATTTTTTTTTTTTTTTACTAGTAATGGCGGCGATCAGTGATTTTTTTCGTGACTCCGACATTATGGCGGACACATCGGACACTTTTGACACATTTTTGGGACCATTGTCATTTATCAGTGCTATAAAAATGCACCGTTTACTGTGAAAATGACACTGGCGGTGAAGGGGTTAACCACTAGGTGGCACTATAGTGGTTAAGTGTTCCCTGCATAGTGTTTCTTACTGTATGGGGGGTGGGATCTGTGTCACGTGACACTGATCTCCGCTCCGAGTACACGGAGCCGGGATCATTGTCACTAGACAGAGCGGGGAGATGGTTGTTTACACAAGCATCTCCCCGCTCTGAATCTCCGTGAGACAATCGCGGGGATGCCCGCGACGTTTAAGTCCGCGGGACCTGCGGTCCGACTCATGGGGAGGGCAGCAGGGTCGTGAACGCGCTGCCGACGGCGCGCGCTCGTGATCACATGGCAGGCATTTAAAGGGCCACGTACAGATACGTGACTATGCCTGTCTGTCTGTGCCATTCTGCCGACGTATATCTACATGGGCCGGTCCTTAAGAGGTTAATGAAGTCCAACATTTAGCAACATATTGCTACACTTAGAGGCGCCTCTCTTCTCTTTTATACTCTGGAGCTCCTGCTGGATTTTGCTTCTAATCCCCTTGTGGAGGCTTCCATTTGTGGATGGACATTTTATGGTTACACATTGCTACAATCTTTTTATATGGACTATAAACTAAAGGACCTATGAATAAATGGTTGTGGAACAAATCATCTGAGTTTCCATTATTTCTTATGGGAAAATTTGCTTTGATATACAAGTGCTTTGGATTACAAGTTTCTGGAACAAATTATGCTCGCAATCCAAGGTTGTACTGTATTAACATAAAAGTCACAAAAATATTATTTGATTAATAAAACTGAATCAAATTTAAAGAAGACAAGTCATTTTGTAGTACAGTGGGTTCGCAATGAAAATGAGCAACATAATCATTTTTAGCATTGCCATTGGATGGTTGTATCTTAGGCCGCGTACACACGAGGGGATATGTCCGCTGAAAACGGTCCGATGGACCGTTTCAGCAGACATCTCCGCTCGTGTGTATGGGCTAGCGGACAGATTTCTCCACCCGACAGATTTCAAAGAAAGCTTTGAAATCTATCCGGTGGGGATCTGTCCGCCCGACATGTCTGCTGGTTAGTACACTTACCAGCAGACATGTCGTCCCCCACCGCCGCCGCGCCGCTGCCGAATGGATTCGGCGCATGCGCGGAAGTGTTTTACTTCCTGGTGCGGTGACGTGGCGGTGACGCGGCGGCGTCAGCGTCACCGCCACGTCACCACGCCGTCCGGCGGCGGGGAATTTGATCCGATGGTGTGTACACGCCATCGGATCAAACTCCCGATCGGACATATCCGATGGAAATGGTCCGCGGACCGTTTTCATCGGATATGTCCGATCGTGTGTATGGGGCCTTAGTATCCCATCCACCATACTGTCACCAAGTATCCTTGACAACCATGTTTTTTTTTCCATTAAAACATAATTTCTTTATAAATAATAACGTAAAAGCCCCAAAATATTCTTTGATTATAAAAACTGAATCCAATTTGAAAAATAAAAGTCATTTTGTATTACAGTTGGTTCACAATGAAAATGGAAAAAAATAATTACTTTTAGGATTTAGTATACCATACACCATACCAGGGGCGTTGCTAGGTGCCAAAAAGACCAGGGGCTTCAGCCCGAAGCCAAGCCAAGCCAGCACCTGGGGGGTGCGGCCGGTAGAGTGGTGCAGGGTGACCTACCTGACACATACCCTGACATAACCTGCATACACTGACTGACGAGATGTGGCGTGGTGCGGCGGGCATACATCTGCACACATTAAGCCAGAGGAGGCTCAGGAGCTGTGGAGACACCGGAGAGCCCCCGAACCGAGCAGGGATATCGCATGGCGGCAGCACGTGCATCTCTGGACCCCTTTTACATTACACAGCACTCTGGACCCCTTTTACATTACACAGCACTCTGGACCCCTTTTACATTACACAGCACTCTGGACCCCTTCTACATTACACAGCTCTGGTCCACTTTTACATTATACAGTACCCTGCACCTCTGGACCCCTTTTACATTACACAGCACCGCACCTCTGGACCACTTTGACATTACACAGCACTCTGGAAAGTGGCGGCTGGTGCTCAAAATTATTTTTTTTTTGGGGGGGGGGGGGGTGCAAACAAAAAAACAAACAAAAACAATTGCAGCCTCACTGGGCCCATCAATTATCACCACTGTGCCATGCCATGCAGCCACTGTGCCATCAATTTTCACCACCGTGCCATGCCATCAAATACAACCACTGTGCCATGCCATCAAATGCAGTCACTGTACCGTGCCATTAAACACAGCCACTGTGCCATCAATTGTCACCACTGTGCCCATCAATTGTCACTGTCCAGACATCCATCCACCTCGGAGCTTTATATTATAACCTGCTGGGACTTGTAGTTCTCCATCGTCTCCTGGGGCTTCTGGACCACTTTGACATTACACAGCACTCTGGAAAGTGGCGGCTGGTGCTCAAAATTATTTTTTTTTTGGGGGGGGGGGGGGGGCGCAAACAAAAAAACAAACAAAAACAATTGCAGCCTCACTGGGCCCATCAATTATCACCACTGTGCCATGCCATCAGACGCAGCCACTGTGCCATGCCATCAAACGCAGCCACTGTGCCATGCCATCAAACGCAGCCACTGTGTCATGCCATCAAATGCAGCCACTGTGCCATCAATTGTCACCACCGTGCCATGCCATCAAACACAACCACTGTGCCATGCCATCAAATGCAGCCACTGTGCCATGCCATCAAATGCAGCCACTGTGCCATCAATTGTCACCACTGTGCCATGCCAAACGCAATCACTGTGCCATGCCATCAAATGCAGCCACTGTGTCATGCCATCAAATGCAGCCACTGTGCCATCAATTGTCACCACCGTGCCATGCCATCAAACACAACCACTGTGCCATGCCATCAAATGCAGCCACTGTGCCATGCCATCAAATGCAGCCACTGTGCCATGCCATCAAATGCAGCCACTGTGCCATCAAACGCAGCCACTGTGTCATGCCATCAAATGCAGCCACTGTGCCATGCCATCAAATGCAGCCACTGTGCCATGCCATCAAATGCAGCCACTGTGCCATCAATTTTCACCACCGTGCCATGCCATCAAATACAACCACTGTGCCATGCCATCAAATGCAGTCACTGTACCGTGCCATTAAACACAGCCACTGTGCCATCAATTGTCACCACTGTGCCCATCAATTGTCACTGTCCAGACATCCATCCACCTCGGAGCTTTATATTATAACCTGCTGGGACTTGTAGTTCTCCATCGTCTCCTGGGGCTCAGGTGCACGCGATCCACCATCTTTGTTCAGTTTTTCTCACTGCTGGTACTTGCAGTCCCATAGATGGTGGATCGCATGCACCTGAGCCCCAGGAGACGATGGAGAACTACAAGTCCCATCAGGTTATAATATAAGGCTCCGAGATGGATGGGTGTCCGGACATCCATCCACCTCGGAGCCTTATATTATAACCTGCTGGGACTTGTAGTTCTCCATCTTCTCCTGGGCTCACAGTGCATGCAATCCACAACCATCCACCTCAGAGCCTTACTGTATGTATAACCTGCTGGGACTTGTAGTTCTCCAATCTCCATCTTCTCCATGAGCCCCAGGAGAAGATGGAGAACTACAAGTCCCAGCAGTCTTACTAAAATGACAGGCTCTGAGGTGGATAGGTGGGGATCAGGCAGTGCACCCCTTTAGATTTACACCGACACCCCACCCCCCCCCGTTTCTCTCTCTCCCCCCTGCGGTAGAGTGTTTTGCTTACCTTGCTGGCGATGGAGAAAATCAAACTTGCCGCCGCGCTGTAAACACGTGTTCCACGGCCAATCAGCGCAGCACAGAGGTACCGCCGCCGGGTGTACCAAGATGGCCGACCGACCGCTCCAGAGCTAGGCCAAAGCCGCGGCCTTTCCTAAGGCGGCGGTGGCGCCGGCGCGTTCCGCGGATCTGTGACACGGACGCCAGGATTTCGCCCCCCGCAATTTTTCGCCCGGTGCGACAGCCCCCCCCGCTACGCCAGTGGTCCCTGAACGGTACTTTGGAAATGTGGTCACCCTAGTTTCCTCCCATTTCTGCTGCACAGTACACACCTTCCATACTTCCAGCACATGGATGTCTGTGCTGTCCACATCAGGGGTGGAGCTGCTGGCACAGGCACAGCAGGGATTGGCCACATTACAAGGAGGCAGGGCAAAAGTTATTGGCCACTCCAGCACCCTGCACTGTTCACTATGAAGTTGGTCTCAATATCTCACTCAGGACATTTGTGTGAGTGAGATATTGAGTGACCGTAAAGGCAGCCATAGAGAGCACTGTGCAGTGTGCACCCGTTCCCAGCCACAGACTTCTGGCTGGGAGGCGGGTGGAGAAGCTGACATTCGGCAATGATTACAGAGGCTCAGGTGACAGCCTGGACTACAATTCCCATGATGCATCACCAGTGTTATCTCTGCTGTGGCCAATGGGGAAAGAAAACGGGAATGTGGGTGTCACAGCGAATGAAACAAATTGGAGCTGCTTTCTCTTCTTCTGTTTGGCTGACAGGATAAAGGGGAGGGGGCGAGCAGGGGAGATACACCCGCAGCCCATCTCTCCCCTGTCATATCACGGCCATGTCTACTGATCACCTCAAAAGCACACCGAGAGTGAAACACACCCCGCCCCACAGGCTACTCTAAACGTCCGCGCCCCCTTCTCGTCATTGGAACAGAACGTTCAGAAGTTTGTTTCTAAAACGTTGTCCCTGTGATCGTGGCTGCTCGGCGGCACTCGGGGCTAGTAATTCTATACTTCATGGCCGGGACTCTGGGCTTTTCGGCGACCCATTCGGGGCTCCAGCCTCCCCAGCCTACCCCTAACAACGCCTCTGCAGCATACTGTTTTAGACAACATAATACTTTTTAGCATTGACATTGGGTGATTGTAACTTACCATTCCGTGCGCCAAACTGTCTTGGGGTACCCTTGATAATCAATTTTTTATATATTTTTTATTAAAACAGTGTTCCTTAATAAATATTAGACCATACTGTGTTAGGTTATTCTTGATAACATGTTTTTTTTTTTTTTTTCTCAGTTAAAGCACCTTAGCATTGACATTGGGTGTCTGTATCTTAGCAAACTGTAGCTCACAGGTGGAAAACACAAGGCCCACGGGCCGAATGCGGCCCTCCAGGCCATTTCATGTGGCCCTTGCACCTCTCCAGTCCTCCTCCAGACCCTTACTTTCTGCTTTCAAGCAATGCATCCAACTTCTTCCCAGCAGGAGCATAAGGAAAGGGGGTGCACTTTGATATAAGGGAGAGTGGGGGGCTCTTGACATCTAATATATGGGGAGGGGATGCGCTGGACATCTAATCTTACAGATACAACCGGCCCTTTTGAGTGCAATTATAATGCTGATGCAGCCCATGATGAAATGCTGTACACCATACTGTCTTAAACCTTGTACACACGATCGGTCCATCCGATAAGAACGCTCTGATGGACTGTTTTCATCGGGTTAACCGATGTCTTGCCTACACACCATCAGTTAAAAAAACTAATGTGTCAGAACGCGGTGACGTAAAACACAACGACGTGCTGAAAAAAATTTCAATGCTTCCAAGCATGCGTCGACTTGATTCTAAACATGCGTAGATTTTTAACCGATGGTCGTGCCTACTAACGATCGTTTTTTGCTATCGGTTAGGTATCCATCGTTTAATTTTAAAACAAGTTTGCTTTTTTTAACCGATGGATAAATAACCGATGGCGCCCACACATGATCGGTTTGGTCTGATGAAAACGGTCCATCAGATCGTTCTCAATGGTTTGACCGATCGTGTGTACGCGGCCTTAGGGTATCCTTGATAATATTATTATTTTTTTCAGTTAAAGCACCTTTATAAATATTAGCACAAAAGCCCCAAATATATTCTTTGACTATAAAAGCGGAATCAAATTTGAAGATTACAAGTCATTTGGTAGAACAGTTGGTTCACAATGAAAATGGACAGCATAATAATTTTAGCAATGGCTATGGGTGACTGTATCTTAGTATGCCATCCACCATACTGACTTCGGGTATCCTTAACTACTTCAGTACCCAGCCATAGTAATATGACGTCCACAGAGGGGATCTACCATCCTGGGTGGACATCATATAATGTCCTGGGCTTTGTGGGGGGATATCTTAAAGGAGTATTCCGAAGCAAAGTTTTCCTAGGGGAAAAAGAGCATCATACAAATTTATAATACATTTAAATGTACTCACGTTTTCCTTGTGGTCTTCTTCCCGGTCTTCTTCTCTTTTTTCTCTCCAGCCGGAAGTTGTCTTTTGATGACGCTCGACTTACTTTTCTTCCTCGTCCGTCGCCATCTTAGCCCGGTGACTCATCAATCCCAGGAGTCACCGCGGGCTGCGCCGGCCTCCCCGCCCGGAGTCGAATACTCCCCCTTACTTAATTTATTCATCTATGCGCTGAGCTGAGATGCCATTGGCTCAGCACAGCAACCGCCTATTGGTGCGCTGTCATCCAATCAGCGGTTACGTACCGCGCATGCGCACGACCGGCAATCGCAAAATCAACAAGCGTCCATTGTTTTGGGGCAACTGACAGGCGAAGAGAGAGGGGGCCGGCCGGAGGAGCACATCACACCAGAGGTATGTTTACAGCCGCTTCCCACGCTACTCTGCATCTAGGAAGGGAAGCTGTCATTTGTCCCTATACAGTATCACTACTAAGCCCCCATACCCTGCTCTCTCTGCAACCATGCCATCCGCTCTCTCTGCCCCACACCCAGCTATCTGCCCCACACCCAGCTATCTGCCCCGCACCCTGCTATCTGCCCCACACTCAGCTATCTGCCCCACACCCAGCTATCTGCCCCACACTCAGCTATCTGCCCCACACTCAGCTATCTGCCCTGCACCCAGCTATCTGCCCCACACCCAGCTATCTGCCCCACACTCAGCTATCTGCCCCGCACCCAGCTATCTGCCCCGCACCCTGCTATCTGCCCCACACTCAGCTATCTGCCCCACACTCAGCTATCTGCCCCGCACCCTGCTATCTGCCCCGCACCCTGCTATCTGCCCCACACCCTGCACTCTGTTTGCCCACACCCTGCACTCTGTTTGCCCACACCCTGCACTCTGTTTGCCCACATCCTGCACTCTGTTTGCCCATACCCTGCACTCTGTTTGCCCATACCCTGCATTCTCTCTGCCCCATACTCTGCATTCTCTCTCCCCCATACCCTGCATTCTCTCTGCCGCATACCCTGCATTCTCTCTGCCCCATACCCTGCACTCACTCTTGCACATACCATGCATTCTCTCTGCCCCATACCCTGCATTCTCTTTGCCCCATACCCTGCATTCTCTCTGCACCATACCCTGCACTCTCTCTTGCACATACCCTGCACTCTGTTTGCCCACACCCTGCACTCTGTTTGCCCACACCCTGCACTCTGTTTGCCCACACCCTGCACTCTGTTTGCCCATACCCTGCACTCTGTTTGCCCATACCCTGCACTCTGTTTGCCCCATACTCTGCATTCTCTCTCCCCCATACCCTGCATTCTCTCCGCCGCATACCCTGCATTCTCTCTGCCCCATACCCTGCACTCTGTTTGCCCATACCCTGCACTCTGTTTGCCCATACCCTGCATTATGTTTGCCCATACCCTGCACTCTGTTTGCCCATACCCTGCATTCTGTTTGCCCATACCCTGCACTCTGTTTGCCCATACCCTGCACTCTGTTTGCCCATACCCTGCACTCTGTTTGCCCATACCCTGCATTCTGTTTGCCCATACCCTGCACTCTGTTTGCCCATACCCTGCACTCTGTTTGCCCATACCCTGCACTCTGTTTGCCCATACCCTGCATTCTGTTTGCCCATACCCTGCATTCTGTTTGCCCATACCCTGCATTCTGTTTGCCCATACCCTGCATTCTGTTTGCCCATACCCTGCATTCTCTCTGTCCCATACTCTGCATTCTCTATCCCCCGTACCCTGCATTCTCTCCGCCGCATACCCTGCATTCTCTCTGCCCCATACCCTGCACTCTGTTTGCCCATACCCTGCACTCTGTTTGCCCATACCCTGCACTCTGTTTGCCCATACCCTGCACTCTGTTTGCCCATACCCTGCACTCTGTTTGCCCATACCCTGTATTCTCTCTGCCCCATACCCTGCACTCTCTCTGCCCCATACCCTGCACTCTCTCTTGCACATACCCTGCGCTCTCTCTTGCACATACCCTGCACTCTGTTTGCCCATACCCTGCATTCTGTTTGCCCATACCCTGCATTCTCTCTGCACCATACCCTGCATTCTCTCTGCACCATACCCTGCATTCTCTCTGCACCATACCCTGCATTCTCTCTTGCACATACCCTGCACTCTCTCTTGCACATACCCTGCACTCTCTCTTGCACATACCCTGCACTCTGTTTGCCCACACCCTGCACTCTGTTTGCCCACACCCTGCACTCTGTTTGCCCACACCCTGCACTCTGTTTGACCACACCCTGCACTCTGTTTGCCCACACCCTGCCCATACCCTGCACTCTGTTTGCCCACACCCTGCACTCTGTTTGCCCACACCCTGCACTCTGTTTGCCCACACCCTGCATTCTCTCTGCCCCATACCCTGCATTCTCTCTGCCCCATACCCTGCATTCTCTCTGCCCCATACCCTGTATTCTCTCTGTCCCATACCCTGCATTCTCTCTGCCCCATACCCTGCATTCTCTCTGCCCCATACCCTGCACTCACTCTTGCACATACCCTGCATTCTCTCTGCCCCACATCCTGCACTCTGTTTGCCCATACCCTGCACTCTGTTTGCCCACACCCTGCACTCTGTTTGCCCATACCCTGCACTCTGTTTGCCCATACCCTGCACTCTGTTTGCCCATACCCTGCATTATGTTTGCCCATACCCTGCACTCTGTTTGCCCATACCCTGCACTCTGTTTGCCCATACCCTGCACTCTGTTTGCCCATACCCTGCACTCTGTTTGCCCCATACTCTGCATTCTCTCTTCCCCATACCCTGCATTCTCTCTGCCCCATACCCTGCATTCTCTCTGCCCCATACCCTGCATTCTCTCTGCCCCATACCCTGTATTCTCTCTGTCCCATACCCTGCATTCTCTCTGCCCCATTCTCTCTGCCCCACCCTGCATTCTCTGTTTGCCCACACCCTGCCCCACACCCTACCTGTTTGCTGCATTCTCTCTGCCCCATACTCACTCTTCTCTCTGCACATTCTCTCTGTCCCACCCTTCTCTCTGCATACCCTCTCTCTGCCCCACCCTGCACCCTGCACTCTGTTTGCCCATACCCTGCACTCTGTTTGCCCACACCCTGCACTCTGTTTGCCCACACCCTGCACTCTGTTTGCCCATACCCTGCATTCTCTCTGCCCCATACCCTGCATTCTCTCTGCCCCATACCCTGCATTCTCTCTGCCCCATACTCTGTATTGCTCATACCCTGCATTCTCTCTGCCCCATACCCTGCATTCTCTCTGCCCCATACCCTGCACTCTGCTGCCCATACCCTGCACTCTGTTTGCCCATACCCTGCACTCTGTTTGCCCATACCCTGCACTCTGTTTGCCCATACCCTGCATATGCTCTGCCCCATACCCTGCACTCTCTCTGCCCCATACCCTGCACTCTCTCTTGCACATACCCTGCACTCTGTTTGCCCATACCCTGCATTCTGTTTGCCCATACCCTGCATTCTCTCTGCACCATACCCTGCATTCTCTCTGCACCATACCCTGCATTCTCTCTGCACCATACCCTGCATTCTCTCTGCACCATACCCTGCACTCTCTCTGCACCATACCCTGCACTCTCTCTTTGGACATTACCCTGCACTCTCTCTGCACCATACCCTGCACTCTCTCTTTGGACATTACCCTGCACTCTCTCTTTGGACATTACCCTGCACTCTCTCTTTGGACATTACCCTGCACTCTCTCTTTGGACTTTACCCTGCACTCTCTCTGCCCATAACCTGCACTCTCTTTTCACATACTCTGCACTCTCTCTGCCCATAACCTGCTCTCTCTCTTCCCATACCATGCATTCTCTCTGCCCCATACCCTGCATTCTCTCTGCCCCATACCCTGCACTCACTCTTGCACATACCCTGCATTCTCTCTGCCCCACACCCTGCACTCTGTTTGCCCATACCCTGCACTCTGTTTGCCCACACCCTGCACTCTGTTTGCCCACACCCTGCACTCTGTTTGCCCATACCCTGCATTCTCTCTGCCCCATACCCTGCATTCTCTCTGCCCCATACCCTGCATTCTCTCTGCCCCATACCCTGTATTCTCTCTGTCCCATACCCTGCATTCTCTCTGCCCCATACCCTGCATTCTCTCTGCCCCATACCCTGCACTCACTCTTGCACATACCCTGCATTCTCTCTGCCCCACACCCTGCACTCTGTTTGCCCATACCCTGCACTCTGTTTGCCCATACCCTGCACTCTGTTTGCCCATACCCTGCACTCTGTTTGCCCATACCCTGCACTCTGTTTGCCCATACCCTGCATTATGTTTGCCCATACCCTGCACTCTGTTTGCCCATACCCTGCATACCCTACCCTGCACTCTGTTTGCCCATACCCTGCACTCTGTTTGCCCGTACCCTGCACTCTGTTTGCCCCATACTCTGCATTCTCTCTCCCCCATACCCTGCATTCTCTCTCCCCCATACCCTGCTTTCTCTCCGCCGCATACCCTGCATTCTCTCTGCCCCATACCCTGCACTCTGTTTGCCCATACCCTGCACTCTGTTTGCCCATACCCTGCACTCTGTTTGCCCATACCCTGCACTCTGTTTGCCCATACCCTGCACTCTGTTTGCCCATACCCTGTATTCTCTCTGCCCCATACCCTGCACTCTCTCTGCCCCATACCCTGCACTCTCTCTTGCACATACCCTGCACTCTGTTTGCCCATACCCTGCATTCTGTTTGCCCATACCCTGCATTCTCTCTGCACCATACCCTGCATTCTCTCTGCACCATACCCTGCATTCTCTCTGCACCATACCCTGCATTCTCTCTGCACCATACCCTGCACTCTCTCTGCACCATACCCTGCACTCTCTCTTTGGACATTACCCTGCACTCTCTCTTTGGACATTACCCTGCACTCTCTCTTTGGACATTACCCTGCACTCTCTCTTTGGACTTTACCCTGCACTCTCTCTGCCCATAACCTGCACTCTCTTTTCACATACTCTGCACTCTCTCTGCCCATAACCTGCTCTCTCTCTTCCCATACCATGTATTCTCTCTGCACCATACACTGCACTTTCTCTGGCCTATTATATGCACTTTCTCTACCCATACTTTTGCAAAACCACATATTAACAGTGTGTCTTAGGCATTTATATTTTAAAGTAAACTTTTTTAAACAAACTTATTTTAACATTTCTATTTTTTTTTCATTTATTCTACAAAAAGTTTCAACATGCCATCGTGCATTATCAGGGGATGTGAAAGTCGGCGGAGAAAGGGCGACAAATCCATTAGTATGCATAGTTTCCCATGGGATATCAATCGGATCAGAAAATGGCTAGTCAACAGTGGTCGTTTCACAAACAACCTGGAAGAAATGGTACAAAAGATATTAAACGGAAAACTGACTGACAACTATAGAATGTGTTCACTTCATTTTGAAACAGATGCATATACATATGATGAGGATCGCCGAAGACTAAGGCCTGTTGCAGAACCTACTATCTTTCCAACATTTGGCTCTACATCATCCAAAGCAAGTATCACTTTAACATCTACATCAGCATTTGTTCCATTGTCGACAATGCAAACATCAGCTAATCTAATCACTTGCTCAACGCCAACTACATGCGTGGTAACATATACCTATGCATCTTCTACGTCTACGCATGTTACCTTTAAATGTATGCAAACACCACTCTGCTCAACAACTCTGATGGCAACACAATCTACAAGTCTCCCGTGCTTGGCTCTAAGAATCAGTGCACCTCAAGAACAGGTAAATAGCTCCTCATTATCATCAGGTTGTGGAAGTTATATTATTACTGATAATTTAGAAATAAATACAGACCTGGCAAAAGCAGGAACATCAACAACTGTTTTGCAAACAGACAGCAATGATCCATCTTTAAAAAGAATGGGAGAATCTACCCAATTAGAAACACCAAACAAAAGGAAAAGGAAAAGCAGTCAAACTATCAGAGATTTTGCAACCAACACCACACCCTTCATTTATTTTAGTCCTCGAAGAAAAGAAGCATTTCAACGCAAAAGGAAACGCTCAACTACCAGTCGAAAAATTATTTTAGATGAGGAAGTCTCACAGGCTAAACAAATTAGTTTAACTAAAAATACTATACATTCTGAACATTCGTATTTTGGAATAGATGAACTTGTGGATAACCCACTATCACCTATTATTCAGGAACAAGCCGATACAGGCTTGAATATTAATTTAGTTCCAGATAATAGCATTCTAACTGAAATAACAGATAAAGAAGAACTAATTACAGCCATACAGAGTACTTCTTTTGAGCCTTTTTCGTCTACACCATTCAAAACGTTTTCTAAGCCTGACTCAAAGAAAATAAAATTTCATCAAGAACATAACTATTTTTCAAAGCCTAAAGAGCCAGAAATGTTATCAACTCTGGATTTCGAAGTTTACTCGCAATCAACTTTAAGTGTGATACCCGAAATGCAAAAAAAGGTAGGAGAACTGTCAATAATTCGTGCATGTGACGATGAGGAAAATGACGTTGAAATAGAAGATGCTGAAACAACCATTTATAGTTATATTGATATTGAGGACACATCATTTCATCCAACAGAATGTGAGGAAGAGGAAGATGAATCTTATGAGTCAAGTGTTGAGGATGAGGATGAAAAATTGAATGAGGAACATTTTGAAAACCTATTTGATGTAAACGAGGATGTTGTAAGAGATTTAAAATTTATCATATTTGAATCTTGTTTTAAAAAACTCATCAGCATGATCCCTTGCTCTGTTAAAAGAATGTGTAAGGGACATTTGACGCATTACAAGAAATACTTTTTAGGAAGCATGTTTTCTTTAAGTGTGAGGTGTTCAGAAGGTCATGTGAGACAAATATGGAAGTCTCAACCTACAGTCAAAAACAAACCTGCGGGAAATTTGTTGTTGTCCGCATCCACTGTACTGAGCGGCGATAGTTTCCGCAAAATTGAAAGTATGTTTAAAATTATGAACATAAAAATAATATCAAAATCCACTTTTTTCACTTACCAAAAGCAATATATTTTTGCAGGAATTCATCTAACATGGAAAACTGAACAGGAAAATATACTCGAAGATATAGGTAGGGCTCCATTATACCTAACAGGCGATGGACAAAATGACTCTCCGGGATTCAGTGCTAAGTATTGTACGTATACACTGATGGATGTTGATTCTAAAAAAATTTGCGCTTTTCATGTTCAACAATTGGAACCCAGTACCTCATCTGTGGCATTAGAAAAAATTGCCTTTAGGAAGACACTACAGCAGCTGATTGATAAAAACATGGAAATCTCGACAATTGCCACGGACCGACACATATCTATCCGCAAAATTTTGCGTGAGGAATTCCCATACATAGACCACCAATTCGATGTGTGGCATTTGGCTAAATCCTTGGGAAATAAGTTAGCTGCTGGGGCAAAAACTAAAAATACAGAGGTGTTACTATCATGGATTCAGCCTGTAAAAAACCACTTATGGTGGTGTTCACGCACTTGTGAAAGAGACCCAGAGATCTTGGTGGAGAAATGGAAATCTGTTGTGCGTCATGTAGCAAATGAACATGCGTGGGAGGAAAATTCTGTATATGCACACTGTTACCATCCACAACTGACCGAGGAAGAAAAGGAAATTAAAAAATGGCTTGTTCCAGGATTGCCCGCACACAACCATTTGTCAAAAATATGTTTGAATCCTGCAATTTTGAGGGACATAAAGCAGTTGTCTAATTTTTGTCATACTGGAGAATTGGAGATATATCATAGTGTATGTCTAAAATATCGGCCTAAACGGATACACTTTTTTGTAGACTCAATGATTGCAAGAACACAATTAGCAGCCTTGGACCATAACAGGAACGTTGGTCGAATACAAGCCACGGTTAGAAAAGAATCAGCAGTCAGTCAACCAGAGGGCTCTCAACGTCACTCCTTTGTTTATTCGAAAGCAAGGAGAGCATGGTTGGTTAAAGCAATCTATGTACCAACATCTCAAGATTTTATGGCTGAAGTTTTGGACAATGTGTTTAAAGTTCTTATTGACCCAACACAGTCAGATTGGGAGTCACAGAGAGGGACATTTTCAAAAAATATTGCACCTGTGCCAAAACCGGACAATGCAACATTACTTGAAGAGTTCCAGTCTAGATTCCACTAATGAAAATTATTTAATCTTGTTATGGACTATCATTAGAGATATTAAAGGGCATCTGTCACTTTTTATCAACCTATTACTAAAGTCTGTGGGGCAGATTCACGTAGATCGGCGCATTATCATTCCGGCGTAGCGCACCACTTTTCCGTTAGACTTGCGCAATCTAGCCGCGTAATCCGGCGATTCACGTAGCTTTTACGCAAGAGCTTGCGCAAACGTAAGGTTTTTTCCGTAGGCGTAAGGAGGAGTAATACAAATTGGGAGGGACGTGGGCGTGTTACATTGAAATGAGCCGTGACCCCATGCAAATGAAGGGCCGGCCGACTCGCGCATGCGCGCGTGAAGGAAACCATGTCAGCTCCGTTGTGCGCATGCTCACAACTCGGGAGCGGCGCAATCATTGAAATTGGAAATGGACTAGGGCAATGTTGTGAACTACGCAGACAGCATAAATAGACACACACAAACGCCCTTCCATTGCAAAAGTACATCCCTTTGTGTCCCTTCCCATTGAATCAAGTGCTTTTGCTCTGTTGTTCGTTAGAGTGTGTTTTGTAGTTGTGAGATTAGTGTTCTGTGTGATCTTGTGCTTGTTGGTAGTTTTGTGAAAGTGTATTTTGATAAGTGTTTGAGACTGTTTGTTTGATTGATAGATTTCTGAGCGTTTGTTTTCTTGCTTTTTTTTTTCATCTGATTTTTTTGTGTGTGTTTCTTGCTGAGTGCTAGTGTGATTTTTGGCTGTTCTTTTTCTCTTTGTGTGTGTTCTTGTCTGATTGGTTGTGCTTGTATTTGTGACAGATTTTTGGTGACTGCTAGTGAGTTTGTTTGGAAGTATGACTGAGAGAAAAAGAAAGCTCAATTTTACTGTGGGGGAAAAAAGAATTCTTGCCCGGGCCATTACCGACTATGGGCGTTTTCTCCACGGCCCGCAGAGTGCCACCACCACCCCGGCCAGGAGGAGGGAGATCTTGGATAGGATCACGGAGCAGGTGAATTCATCGGGGGAGGGGGAGACACGGACCCGCTCTGGGATAGAAAAGAAAATAAATGACCTCCGGCGTGAGGTGAAAAAAAAACTGGCCGCAATAAATGCCCATGCCAGGGGCACAGGAGGGGGCCCACCATGCCGGGTTAGATTTTCAGAGACGGAGCGTGTGGTGGCCCTGACCTTTCACCGGCATGAAGTGGAGGGCCTGCCAGGCTTTGACACAAGTCCGGTCCCCGCGGTGCCAGGTAAGGTTTTTATTTCTCTCAGGTGTGTAGCATGTGTGGGGGAGGGGGTGAAAGGGAATATGTGGCAAGTGTGTGGATCCTCCAACCTGTGAATGTTTTGTGTCATCCACAGCTGTGCAGGAGGGTGCAGGGCCATCTGGACTGACCGCTCCAACCCCAGGACAGCAGCCTAATGAGGCCCCCCCAACAAGGCCAGAGTCCGCAGAGGAGGAACAAGAGGAGGGGGAGGATCATGCGGAGGACGATCATGAGGAGGAGCAGAATCATGAGGAGGAGGAGTCCATGGAAGGCACTGGCCCTTTGGTTTCTGCGGACTCTTCCCCTCTGGCTGCAAGAAGCCTGCCCTCCCTAAGGGTCAGCCCCCCCCCTTCTCCCCCAACATGGCTCCCCTCACAAGGGCCTCCCCTTCTCCCCGGCCACAACCATCAGCTGGAGCCAGGAGGTCATCCCCAAGCACCAGGGGGGCGCCCAATCTCATGCCCGCCTGTCTGAGAAGGAACCTGGCCACCCAGACCCGCCTTCTGAGACAGCTCTGCCAGACTATGGGGCGGGTGGATCAGAGCCTGTCCTCCATTAATGATAGCCTGGGTAACCTGGACTCCCACTCCCGGGCCTCCACAACCTGCCTAAATGACCTGCAAACTACAGCAGCAGGCGTTGGGCAGGATGTGAGGGCCCTTACCCAGGCTATCCAGGGCAACACGGCAACACTTGGTGCTGCCCTGGACAGAATAGCCGTGGCCTTGGAGGGCAGGCCGCCAGGTGGGCAGATCTCAGGGGCTGCTCCTCCTTCCCCGGCTTTTCCCCTCCCCCATGCGTCTCCCCTGAGGGTCCGGGGCCGTGGCCGGGGGCGCCCCAGGCGTGGCTCAGGCAGAGGGCAATAATTTTTTTTTCCCCCTTTTGTTTGTTTTGAAAGCTTTTTTATTTTTGTTCTCTGCTTTTTTTTGTTTTTTCTAAGCATTTTTTTTTTCCTATGCATTTTTTGTTTCTATGCATTTTTGTTTGTTTGACTTTTTTGGCATATTTTGGGTTGTGAATGATGTTTGAATGTGGGGGTGACATTCCTGCTGGAAAAGGGGTGTCACCCTCAATTTTGGTGGAGAAGGGTTCCCCAGGACCAGGGAGAAGTGATTCCCAGGTCCGTGTGAATGGTGTATGAATGTACAGTGACATAATTGGAGCCTTGACGTGGCGTTACTGCTCACCAGTCTTGCATGGTGGACTGGTGCCAATCCAATTTGATGAGGATGTGGGGTGTGTGTGCTAGGGACCATAGTGGTGTGCATGCATGCATTCTCATTGTGCCATGATTAATGTGTGTGTTTAACGTGCAAAGATGCCCAATATGAGCTGCCTCCTGACTGCTCTTCCCTCAGAAGACGGGGTATCCTCGGTTAGGGGTTGATTTTCTGGTTGGGGGGTCAGATCATCACGTAGCTCAACCTGCAGGCCCTTCCTCACTGCGAGATTGTGTAGCATGCAACATGCAGCGATGATATGGCACACGAAGTTTGGGGAATACAACAGTGTACCCCCAGACTTATCCAGGCATCGGAAACGTGACTTCAGGAGGCCAAAGGTGCGCTCCACCACTGCACGGGTTTTGATGTGTGCTTCATTGTATCGTTCCTCTCCTGGGGTTTGGGGGTTCCGGATAGGAGTCATGAGATGGGGTCCCAGTGCATATGCAGAGTCACCTGTAAAGGAAAAGACAGGAGAATGTTAGTCATGCATGTGCCACTTCTGTTGTGCATCACGGGAGGGGATAGTCATGCCTGACTCCCATGTCACTCACCAACCAGCCAGGTGTTCCCATACACGTTCTGTTCGAATTCTGTTCGGATGTGGCTTTGATTGTAGATGTAGCTGTCATGGCTGGACCCTGGGTGTTTGGCACGGACGTGCCATATGAGGCCTTGGGCATCAACTATCACCTGTACGTTGATGGAGTGCCAATTCTTCCGATTGCGGTACATGTGCTCGGTCTCATGGGGGGGCTGGAGTGCCACATGTGTGCAATCTATGGCCCCGATGGTGCGTGGGAATCTGGCAATTCGGTAGAAATCTGCCATTGCCTTGATTCGAAGCTCCTCAGTGGTGGGTTTGATGATTTGGTTGGCCAAGCGTGTGAGGATTGCAGGGACAACCTGGTGCACACATCTGCTCATGGAGGATTGTGACATCCCAGCCACCACTCCACTTGTACGCTGAAAAGAGCCACTGGCAAGGACATGGAGTGTTGCCAGGACCTTCACCAGTGGCTGCACTGCATGTGAGCGTTGTGTTGGGCTGGTGATGTCCTCCTGCAAGGTTGTGGTTAATTCCAGGATGGCATGAGGGGGGAATCTGAAGATGCGAAAGACCTCTGAATCATTCATGCCAAACAGGTGTATGCGGGTGCGGTATACCCTCTCCCGTGCCATCCTCCGTGCCCTCCTCCTTCTTTGGTCATCTATATTCACTAGTGCAGCTATGAGCGACGATGCCCCTAGCATGTTGGCAGTCAAATTGTAGTGCAACACGTGTGTGTGGTCTGCTCCTCAATAACGGTGTTGCTTTATCTGACAATTAGACTTTTTTTCAAAAGTTAGATCAGCTTTTATGTGCTCTAACTTTAGACAGGACATTTTGCAGTTGCGCACATCGCGTAGCCTGCGCAGCAACTGCGTTTTTTTGTGGATCCCCGTAACTCCCTCATTAGCATATTTGACTAGCAAATCAATGGTGTGTCTAGCGCAGTTTTGCGCGAAGGGAAGCGAATGTCTAACTCAATTACGCCGGACCAAAAAACGTAGATTTCTGGCGTATATTGTTTTGTGAATCGCGTCCAACTATACGCACGCGCACATTTAGACTTACGCACGCGCAACAGCTGTTGCGCACGCGTAATCGCTCTGTGAATCTGGGCCTGTGATTTTTGAAGATGTTGATTAAAACGAAACTATCCTAATGAAAAATGTTCTAGCATTTTTTTAAAAAACATATTTTGTTTTATATGTTAATCACATGCTTTTGGCTCACTGGTACTCGGTGACGTCACTAATTTAGATTATTGTCTGCTTCATGTCAGGGCTGATGGGGGTAGAAGGTGTTTTCAAAGAGGAACATGAACGAGACATGCGCAGCTCCCTTTAATGTAGTTACATGAGGCAAACATTACATCATTGAGTCCCATACAGCCAAAAGCATGATGAGTTATATAGAAATAACAAAAAGGATATCTCCCCAAACACTTGAATGTTTTGCAGAACATCAGTCGTGGTTGAATCAGCATCAAACGCACTACAATCGTGTGTAAAAGGTTAAGTATGGGTGATAATGAGGACACATATTCGAAAAATGTTCTAAATTGATTACATTTCTAATTTTTTATAGCTCCCAATAACACCCATATATTATATTTACAAATTTTTTAGAGTTATAAACTTTTTTGTCACTTTATTAAACAATAAAAATTTTTTTTTTTGGGTTATACTTATTTTCATTATATTAAAAAAAATATATATATATATATATATATATAAATATATAAAACAAAACATTTTTTTAATATTGCATTCAAAAACCAAAGAAATAACTTTTACAAATATATTTTATTAAATAACATATAAATAATAAATATATAAATAATTTTTAATTATTAGGACATAATTAAATATTATATATAATATTTCTCAAATATTCCATTTTAACAGTGCAATAACATTTGCTACAATAAAATTAACAAGATTAACAGTTTATCTAAACAATATTTATATTCATGACTGGCAGGTTTTACAAATCAACATTTTGCTTGAGTACCATCGATAAATCTTTTTGAACTTTAAAGGAAAATCTAAGCAGTAGATAGTGTGTTGTCAAATATGCAATGGTTTTCCTCAAATTAAACACTTCTAAAGAATAAAACAGAATTTAAAAAAAGATGTAAACAGTGTATTTTTATATTTTTTTTTACTCATGTGTTGTATTTAGAAATTCTGTGCAAAAGGTGGTCTATTACCATTTTAGTAACTGAACCATTGAAAACCAGTGTATTGGTTTTCTATATTAGGGAATCTGGTACGTACAGCGTTAATAACACAAGATGGAATCGGTACACGGTTCCCTTTTCCCAGAAAGCCATAAATCCTGGCTGTAAAAAACCGAAACGCAATCCATCTGTAGTTTCTGAAAAATAAAAATTGTTGAAGCGGTGATAGTATAAACAGAAAATAAGTAATACCTAGATTTATCGATATTCAGTAAACTACACCCATCACACAATCTAATATTGGGTATATTGAGCATTTTTTATCTAGAGTAGTGTTTCTCAAGTTCAGTTTACAGTATCCCCTTAATGGTCATGTTTTAAAGATTTTTGTAATCTTTTCGAAGTGATTGAATTTTAATCTGTGAATCATTCATCACGCCAATTATATCACTTGGTAAAGACTAAGGAAATCCTGGAAACAACGGGGCCGATTCACAGAGAATTAGATTCTCGTAGAGTATCAGAAATACACTACGCTGCCTTTTTTTACCGGGCTCTACGTGGAATTCAGGTAGATTTTGTCCAGTAAACGACGGCGGCGCAGTGTATTTCTCCCGTCGCAATCCATCTGCGCGAGTAGGGGGCGTGAAGCATTTAAAATAGGCGCGTTCCCACGGCGATCGAATTGTGCATGCTCCGTTCCCAAATTTACATTGCGCGTAAACACGTCGTCACGTCGTAGTAGCGTCGTTTGTGTACATTCCTATTCCCGAACGAGTTACGTTAAAAAAAAATATATATATTTAAAATCGACGCGGGAACGACGGCCATACTTTACATGGGTTACGCACTGTTAGACCAGCAAAAAGCTACTCTAACATTACGTAGCCAAAAAATGACGTAGGCGATTGCGAGGGACACTCGTACCTTCGTGGATCGCCGTAAAAAGTCATTTGCATACCCCGACGCATGAAAACGACGCAAACTCCTCCGAGCGGCCGCAAATATATCGCAGCGTAGCCCGAAGCCGCCATATCATGGTTTGAGGATTCAAAATAGTGATACGGCGCGCGAAATTTGAAATTACTCCTGTCTAACACCATTTAGACAGGCGTAATTCCTCTGTGAATCTGGGCCAACATCTGTTAGGGGGTCATGACTACCGCGCTTGCTAAAAAATATTTAAAAAATATAGTGGCTTCCTAAATAAGACATTTCTCTTTTAAAATTCATTTTCGAAAATGCTTCTCCAAATTTATGCTGCCTTCCTTTTTTATCTCCCAAATGTTTTATTAGTGAAATTATAAAGAGACACGAAAATCCAAAAATGTTCCTTTTTAAATAAAAATTATTAAAAAAGTTTACCTATTTCTTTCACGGTTAAATTCTCGCTGTGACATCTGGTCAACAAGGACAGTGTAGGCCTCAAGTGCAGCTGTAGAAAGTATTTGACTTTCAAATTGAGGATGTAAAACGACACATGTGTACTGCTCTCTGAAATTATTAATTTGAGAAAATTCCCTACAACAAATACTTTCTACAACTGCACTCATGGGTTGACAGCATGTGCATTGGCACCAATGAGTGCTTCCACATCTGCCCTCGGGGTCAGGGATCGGTGCAGGCCGGTCTTCATCCGGACCCCATTCTGGGTCGTTTTGAAAGCAAAACGGATGCAGTCAATTCTCTTCATCAATGGGAGACTGCAGCCGTTGTAAAAGGTTTTGAAGGAACTAGAAAATAAATACAAAAGTATATAATTAACATAGAGTATTAAACTTTATAAAACAAAAAATACTAAATAGAGTGCAAAAGATGAAACCACTTAGGGGTCCTACTCCTGTGTACACAAGAGATCTCGTTGCAGCCATGCCATCGTAGTTTTCTAATAGAAGTGGGGTCATTGGAAAAGACTGACAATGACATTACGTATGGTTCACTCCATTATATTATATGCAATGTGTAGTGGCAAAAGTCTGGAAATTAGAACTTTAAATTCACGACCCTGTCCATTTCAGATTTCAAGAGGGGTCCTTCTGAGACATTACTATGCTTGCACCTAAGCAGTGGCTGGCAACATTATGACGGGCCCTGCACCGAGATCACCGATGTCCCCGGGAACAGATCAATCAATTTGTTCCTTAGACTTTCGATAGGGGAGAAACTAAAAGTACTAATGACAAATCAAAACCAACAAAGAATAATAGTGTAGTTAATAAAAAATTAATTACCGTATTTTCAGTCACTATTCTTGGACGTGGTGCAGAAGTAGCTCCTACTCCCCCATTATCCTCTTCATTGTAATCAGATACCTACAGAGAATACAAAAAAAAAAATTTAGAGGTATCTATACGTAGAAACACAAGTAAAACATTTTTTTTTTAGGTGATTTTTGATAAAAAATATACTTACATCATTTGAATTCCACTCCAAGCTTGTAGTGACTGTTTCAGTAGCCATAGACTCCTCATCGAATAGTATTTCCTCCACTGACTTTTTAATATAATTAATAATACATCAAAATGAAAAAATTAAATTAATACATCATATATACCTAATTAAATCTTGGATATCATTTTTTTTTTTTAATTATCTATCTTTTAAAATTGTGTACCACACTAAAACATGGAGGTCTTGTTCTGTGAAATTATATAGTGTTCTGTGGTTAGAAATATAGGGCCAGATTCACGAACACTTGCGCTGGAGTATTTGGATATGCGCCGCGTAACTGTGATGATGCGCCGTCGTTTCTATGTGCCCGTACCCACCAAACTAGATGCGCCCAATAACGGGTCATTTGCGACCGGCGGAACGTTCCGACGCCAGAGTATCGTCAGCGGTTAATTTCGCTGGGCGCATCAGTCGCGCCTATTGATTTCCCCTGCAAATATGCAAATGAGGGATTTTTCCCAATTCACGAACGGATTAGCACCATACGCTGGCTACATGCGCCGCGCGTATCTCGTCCGTCCGGCGCAAAGTTATTTCTACAAAAGGCTGCTTTATCTTTACTCCAGACGGTCACAGGTCAGCAGGAGAGCAGCTACAGCAGCGTTACCGACGATAAGAGCTAGCTGAGCACCCCCACTTGCAGGACAACACCTCTGTCCATGCTTGTCTGTCAAATTTTACAGCCATGGAGGAAGACATCATAGGTCTCCATAGCCGAGATGACGGCTGTCAGCTCCTGGCCAATAAAGTTCAGCCTTCTCCTTTGTGTTTGCGGGGAACGGGAGCAGCCATCTCAGAACAAAAGTAACATCACTGCGGGGAGGGGGAGCAGGATATACTTTAGTGCCGGAATGGCGCTTCTACGGGCGCATTTAAATGCCCAACGGAAGGCATTGCGCTGACGTTTCCCGGGAAGTGGTGCCGACGGAAGTTGTGAGCATGCGCACAAGGGGGGCGAGTGGAGCCGCACTCACTGCGCATGCTCCGTGGATGATGCGCTGAACGTAAGCCTCTGCGCTGGGCTCCGCCCATCATTTACATATGATCACACCCACTTCCACTTGCGTCGGGTTACGCCAGCGCATTATCGTTACTCTGGCGCAAGTTTACGCGCAACTGCTATGTGAATTACAGGACTTGCGCTGAAAGGGTCTTCAGAGTAACGTAAATGAGAAGCGTTACTCCAGAGGAAAGATACTCTCATCTACCTGAATCTGGCCCATAGAGGTGAGTATATTTTGGAAGGAACGATGGGTTTTGGTATATTTTTCCGGTTGTATGGGGAGATAGGTGTAAACTGAGATAGCGATGTCATGAGGATAGAAAAATTGTTTTATTGTTAGGAGCATGGTTTGAAAGGTATAGGGCAAGTAATGAGGAGGAGAGACAGACTGGTCTCTTATGAGGTGACAGGAGGAAGGAGAGAGATGTGTCGGCTTAGATACAGTGATGATGACAGGTAGAGTGGACTAGGGTGAGGGTGAGTGGTGAGGAGGACAGACAGAGTCGTATTGGGTGAGAGGTGAGGAGGAAGGTCAGAGAGGTGTCTGCTTGGATACAGGGATGATGAGGACAGATAGAGTAGTATAGGATGAGGGTAAGTTATGAGGAGGACATACAGAGTCTTATAGGCTGAGTGGTGAGGAGGACATACAGAGTCTTATAGGCTGAGTGGTGAGGAGGAAAGACAGAGTGATAAAAGGTGGCTTGGTAGGTGGAGGAAAATAGTGATAGGTTAAGGGTGAGGATCAGAGACTGAGTGGTAAATGGTGATGGTATGGGATGATGAGAAGAAACAGATTGGTATAAAGTGAGGGCTTATGTAGAGGAAAATAGTGATAGAAGGTGAAGGTTGAGGACCAGAAACAGAGTGGTATAGAGTAATGGTATGTGATGATGAGAACAGACATAGTGGTACAGGGTGATGGTATGTGATGATGATTAAGAGACATAGAGGTATAGGTTGAGAGTAAGGGATGATGAGAAGAGACAGAGTACTATAAGTTAATGGTATGTGATGATGAGAACAGACATAGTGGTATAAGGTGAAGGTATGTGATCATGATAAGAGACAGAGTGATAAAGGGTGATGGTATGGGAAGAAGTTAATACAGAGTGGTATAGATTGAAGGTATGTGATGATGAGAACGGACAGAGTGGTATAGGGTGATGGTATAGGATGATGAGAACAGAAACACTGGTATAGGGTGAGGGGCACTGAGTAAATGTATGCAGCATTTCATTATTATATATATTTATTTAGATATATATTTTTAAAAATAAAAATATATATATGTATATATATTAGGGCTGTGACTGATTAAAATTTTTGTGTTCGATTAATCGGTTTTTTTTTTAATCGATTAATCGACTAATTTCGATTAATTAACGCACATACAGATACAACTACTTTTAGCTGATCTCCTTGCATTGCAACTCTGCATTATTCAGTGGTAAATGTGATGGGGGCAGATGTGTATATTTTTGCAGTATGGGGGCAGATGAGTATATTACAGCATCTACCCCCATGCTGTAATATACACATCTACCCCCATGCTGTAATATACACATCTGCCCCCATGCTGTAATATACACACACATCTGCCCCCATGCTCTAATATACACACACATCTGCCCCCATGCTGTAATATACACACACATCTGCCCCCATGCTGTAATATACACATCTGCCCCCATGCTGTAATATACACACACATCTGCCCCCATGCTGTAATATACACACACATCTGCCCCCATGCTGTAATATACACATCTGCCTCCCATACTGCAAGAATAAACACATCTGCCCCCATGTGTACATTACAGCATGGGGGGCAGATGTGTATATTCTTGCAGTATGGGGGCAGATGTGTATATTAAAGCATGGGGGCAGATGTGTATATTCTTGCAGTATGAGGGCAGATGTGTATATTAAAGCATGGGGGCAGATGTGTATATTACAGCATCTGCCCCCATGCTTTAATGTACACATCTGCCCTCATACTGCAAGAATATACACATTTGCCCCCCATGCTGTAATATACACACATCTGCCCCCCATGCTGTAATATACACACATTTGCCCCCCATGATGTAATATACAGTTTTCCCCCATGTAATTGAACTGTGAAATAATGGGTGTCTCTAAAGAAGGGGGTGATATAAGGACACACTGATCCTTATATCATAATGTGGGTCTCTAAAGGGGGTGCTTATATAAAGAGTTTCCCTTATCTAATAGAGGTCTCTAAGTAGGGGGGTGCTGATATAATGGGGGTCTCTAAGTGGTCAACAGCAGTCAGAACCCCCCTCCCCACAGACTCTCCCCATTAGCTCAGATTCCCCTTCCCTTATATAGGTCCGCCCCCATGATTAGATCAGGGACACCCCCATCAGTGTCCCCTGCCCTGAAAGACCCCCATTAGACTGCCTTACCAAGAGGCGGGAAGTGTGGGAGCTGGAGCATTCATTCACAGGGCTGCTGTTAGAAATTATTAGGGAGGTAAAAAAGAGGAAGGAGAGAGAGGGGGGGGCAGGACAGAGAGAGAGAGAGGGGGGGCAGGACAGAGAGAGAGAGAGAGAGAGGGGGGGCAGGACAGAGAGAGAGAGAGAAAGGGGGGCAGGACAGAGAGAGAGAGAGAGGGGGGGGCAGGACAGAGAGAGAGAGGGGGGGTAAGACAGAGAGAGAGAGAGGGGGGGCAGGAGAGAGAGAGAGAGAGGGCAGGACAGAGAGAGAGAGGGGGGGCAGGACAGAGAGAGAGAGAGAGAGAGGGGGGGCAGGACAGAGAGAGAGAGGGGGGGGCAGGACAGAGAGAGAGAGAGAGGGGGGGCAGGACAGAGAGAGAGAGAGGGCAGGACAGAGAGAGAGAGAGGGGGGGCAGGACAGAGAGAGAGAGAGAGAGAGAGAGAGAGGGGGGGGCAGGACAGAGAGAGAGAGAGAGGGGGGGGCAGGACAGAGAGAGAGAGAGGGGGGGGGGCAGGACAGAGAGAGAGAGAGAGGGGGGGGCAGGACAGAGAGAGAGAGGGGGGGCAAGACAGAGAGAGAGAGAGGGGGGGGCAGGACAGAGAGAGAGAGAGAGAGAGAGGGCAGGACAGAGAGAGAGAGAGAGAGAGAGGGCAGGACAGAGAGAGAGAGGGGGGGCAGGACAGAGAGAGAGAGAGGGGGGGGCAGGACAGAGAGAGAGGGGGGCAGGACAGAGAGAGAGAGAGGGGCGGGGCAGGACAGAGAGAGAGAGAGAGAGGGGGCAGGACAGAGAGAGAGAGAGAGAGAGAGAGGGGGGGCAGGACAGAGAGAGAGAGGGGGGCAGGACAGAGAGAGAGAGAGAGGGGGGGCAGGACAGAGAGAGAGAGAGAGAGAGGGGGGGCAGGACAGAGAGAGAGAGAGAGAGGGGGGGCAGGACAGAGAGAGAGAGGGGGGGGCAGGACAGAGAGAGAGAGGGGGGGGGCAGGACAGAGAGAGAGAGAGGGGGGCAGGACAGAGAGAGAGGGGGGGCAGGACAGAGAGAGAGGCTGACAGAGCAGATGGGAGACAGACCTTTAGAAGACAGCGACACAGCACGGGTTACGACTCTGGAGCATGCAGGGCAGGCGTGATTATACAAAGAAAGCCCTGCATCCACATGTGACCACTGAGCAGCAGCTACGGCTCTAGGCGAATCCTTCATCACATACCCTCATGTCCGCTGCGCTGTCCGATCCATCACGTCCCGCACAGCGGCACATGACATCATGTCACATGCAGCCTGCTCGGCCAACCACAGGACACCCGCTGCTGCCCTTTTGCTGTTTAGGCAGTGTACATTGATATCACGGCGGGTGATGATGACGTCAGCGCGCCGCTACTTGGTTGCCGCCGGGTGGACCAAGATGGCCGCGGCTCCGGAGCTAGGCCGAAGCCGCGGTCTTTCCTATCGGCGAGACCGCGGAGCTCACTCCGCGGATCGTCGATCAAATTTTTTTTAGTCGATCAAAGAAATTAACGATTAATCGAACAATTAATCGTTAATTTCCGCAGCCCTAATATATATATATATATATATATATATATATATATTTTATATATATTTTTAATTATATATTTATTTATATAAATATATTTATATATATATATGTTTATTTATTTATATATATATATATATATTTATATTTATTTATATATTTATATATATTTATGTACATACATACATATTAAAAGTTTTATAAGTAGAAATCACAGCATACTAGGGTTGACACCTTTTCTTAAAGCCACACACGAAAACACTCTAGCGGCGTAAGGCAAAGTTTTAAGGTGAGAGAGGGGAACAGAAGAGAGCGGGAAATGCAGGAGAGAGAGGTAGGGGACAGGAGAGAGAGGGAGGGTGGGCACGAGAGAGAGAGAGAGGGGGCAGGAGAGGGAGAGAGGGAAGGAGAGAGAGGGAGGGGGCAAGAGAGGGAGAGAGTGCAGGAGAAAGAAGGAGGGGGCAGGAGAGAGAGGGAGCAGGAGAGGGAGAGAGGGCAGGAGAGAGAGGGAGGTGGTAGGAGAGAGGGTGAGGTTGAGCAGGTGAGGTAGGGGGACAGGAGGGAGAGGGGGCAGGAGGGAGAGCGGGCAGGAGAGAGGGAGGGGGACAGGAGAGAGAGAGGGGGCAGGAGGGAGAGAGACAGGAGAGAGAGAGAGGGGGCAGGATCGAGATAAGTAGGAGAGAGAGGGAGGGGGCAGGAGAGAGGGTAAGGGGAAGGTGGAGCAGATGAGGGAGGGGGACAGGATAGAGAGGGAGAGGGGGACAGAAGAGAGAGGGAGAGGGCACAGGAGAGTGAGAGACAGGAGAGAGAGGAAGTGGGCAGGATAGAGAGAAGTAGGAGAGAGAGGGAGGGGGCAGGAGAGAGGGTGAGGGGGAAGTGGAGCAGGTGAGGGAGGGGGACAGGAGGGAGAGAGGTGACAGGAGAGAGGGATAGGTGGTGAGGGAGAGGGCAGGAGAGAGGGTGAGGGGGAGGTTTTACAGGTGAGGTAGGGGGACAGGAGAGAGAGTGAGAGGCAGGAGAGAGAGGTGACAGAAGAGAGGGGTAGGTGGTGAGGGAGAGGGCAGGAGAGAGGGTGAGGGGAGGTGGAGCAGGTGAGGGAGGGGGACAGGATAGAGAGAGGGAGAGGGGACAGGAGAGTGAGAGGCAGGAGAGAGAGGGAGGGGGCAGGATAGAGAGAAGTAGGAGAGTGAGGGAGGGGGCAGGATAGAGAGAAGTAGGAGAGTGAGGGAGGGGGACAGGATAGAGAGAGGGAGAGGGGACAGGAGAGTGAGAGGCAGGAGAGAGAGGTGACAGGAGAGAGGGGTAGGTGGTGAGGGAGAGGGCAGGAGAGAAGGTGAGGGGAGGTGAAGCAGGTGAGAGAGGGGGAAAGGAGAGAGAGGGAGAGGGGACAGGAGAGAGAGAGGTGACAGGAGAGAGGGGTAGGTGGTGAGGGAGAGGGCAGGAGAGAGGGTGAGGGGGAGGTGGAGCAGGTGAGGTAGGGGGACAGGAGAGAGAGGGAGAGGGGACAGGAGAGAGAGAGGTGACAGGAGAGAGGGGTAGGTGGTGAGGGAGAGGGCAGGAGAGAAGGTGAGGGGAGGTGAAGCAGGTGAGAGAGGGGGACAGGAGAGAGAGTGAGAGGGGACAGGAGAGTGAGAGGCAGGAGAGAGAGGGAGGGGGCAGGATAGAGAGAAATAGGAGAGAGAGTGAGGGAGCAGGAGAGAGGGTGAGGGGGAGGTGGAGCAGGTGAGGGAGGGGGACAGGAGAGAGAGAGGGAGAGCGGGCAGGAGAGTGAGAGGCAGGAGAGAGAGGTGACAGGAGAGAGGGGTAGGTGGTGAGGGAGAGGGCAGGAGAGAAGGTGAGGGGGGGTGAAGCAGGTGAGAGAGGGGGACAGGAGAGAGAGTGAGAGGGGACAGGAGAGTGAGAGGCAGGAGAGAGAGGGAGGGGGCAGGATAGAGAGAAATAGGAGAGAGAGTGAGGGAGCAGGAGAGAGGGTGAGGGGGAGGTGGAGCAGGTGAGGGAGGGGGACAGGAGAGAGAGAGGGAGAGCGGGCAGGAGAGTGAGAGGCAGGAGAGAGAGGTGACAGGAGAGAGGGGTAGGTGGTGAGGGAGAGGGCAGGAGAGAAGGTGAGGGGGGGTGAAGCAGGTGAGAGAGGGGGACAGGAGAGAGAGTGAGAGGGGACAGGAGAGTGAGAGGCAGGAGAGAGAGGGAGGGGGCAGGATAGAGAGAAATAGGAGAGAGAGTGAGGGAGCAGGAGAGAGGGTGAGGGGGAGGTGGAGCAGGTGAGGGAGGGGGACAGGAGAGAGAGAGGGAGAGCGGGCAGGAGAGTGAGAGGCAGGAGAGAGAGGTGACAGGAGAGAGGGGTAGGTGGTGAGGGAGAGGGCAGGAGAGAAGGTGAGGGGGGGGTGAAGCAGATGAGAGAGGGGGACAGGAGAGAGAGGGAGGGGGCAGGAGAGGGCAGGAGAGAGAGGGAGGGGGCAGGATAGAGAGAAGTAGGAGAGAGAGGGACGGGGCAGGATAGAGGGTGAGGGGGCAGGAGGGAGAGGGGGCAGGAGAGGGAGAGAGGGCAGGAGAGAGAGGGAGAGGGGGCAGGAGAGAGAGGGAGGGGGCAGGAGAGAGAGGGAGGGGGCAGGAGAGGGAGAGAGGGCAGGAGAGAGAGGGAGGGGGCAGGAGAGAGAGGGAGGGGGCAGGAGGGGGCAGGAGAGAGAGGGCAATAGAGAGAGGGAGGGGGCAGGAGAGAGGGGGAGGTGGAGCAGGTGAGGGAGGGGGACAGGAGAGAGAGGGAGGGGGCAGGAGAGAGGGGGAGGTGGAGCAGGTGAGGGAGGGGGACAGGAGAGAGAGGGAGGGGGTAGGAGAGAGATAGAAGGCAGGAGAGAGAGGGAGAGGAGTCATGAGAGAGAGAGGCTGACCTCAGGAAACAGTGACATAGCGCTCTGACTTAGTACTCTGAAGCATGCAGGGCAGGCGCGATTATCAACAGTCGGCTCTCAGCATCCACATGACCATCAGCTATGGATCTAGGCGACCCTCATGTCTCCCGTCCGAATCGATCGGTCTAGACTCCAGCAAACGACTTTAGGGTTGCCACAATGCCATGTCATGCAGCACGCACAGCGAATCAACGGACACCCGCCGATGCCCTTTGATGTGCAACTCTACAGCATGCTCATACATAGAAATACTGTAAGGGAATGCTGTGACTTGTAGTTTTCCTCCTGAGGTAATAAGCATTTCAATATAAATACATATAATGAAATGCTGCTTACATCAAGGGGAGAACTACAAGTCACAGCATGCCAATACATAGAAATACTGTAAGGGAATGCTGTGACTTGTAGTTTTCCTCCTGAGCTAATAAGCATTTCAATATAAATACATATAATGAAATGCTGCTTACATCAAGGGGAGAACTACAAGTCACAGCATGCCAATACAATATTTTTATGTATGTGAATGCTGTGACTTGTAGTTTTGGCTAAGGGAAGTAACATATGAAGGGGTTGTGTATATTATAGTTTATTTTACCATGATGCGATGGTGATTGGTGCACAACTTCAGATTCTTCTGACCGCTGCTGAACCAGGACTAGAGCATCTAGTAAAGTAAGCTTTACGTGCTTACATTGCTAGATGCACGCTGGGGGGGGCCAAAAGATCATTGGAGCTCGGCTATCCAATAGAAGAGGACGCTTTTTAGGAGGCAGGGATAGGGAAATAGGTGAGAGAGAAGGGGCGTGAAATATTATAATTTAGGGAGGGGTCCGAGCGGGGGAGTTACAGGGGGAGGGAAGGAGATTACAGGAAGAGAGGAGCAGGCATGCTGGGAGAGCCAGTATTATCATGGTGGCCGTGGAAGAAAACCAGGAAGTAAAGAAAACTAACAGAGGGAATAAAAGAAGAACTGCTGGGACGATTTTCATGAGAGTGACTTCTTTTAAAAGGTATTTTTATTGGCTACAATCAGGCATGTTGTGGAATGTGGCTTCAGACTACTCCTTTAATGATGGGTGCAGCTAGAGGCATCATTCAGATATTCTTCTCTTCTGCCGGAAATTCTGCGCACGATAAGAATGATCATAGTGGCAGTTCTGCCGCTTGATCATTTATATAGGTGGCGGGAGGGGACAGCCCCCCCCCCTCCTGGGCTCTCCCGTGCCATCGGGGGCCCGGAGAAAGAATCGTCCAGGGCCGGTGTCTTGTCACATGACGAGCATAGAGATGACATCTCTGACTGTCGGAGGCCCGGGCACGATGTGATGACATCACGCCCGGGTTCCCAGAAGTAAATAAAGCCGTGATTGCGGCTAGCGGGCATGAGATCAGTAAAAAAAAAATCACAATCTCATGCTTTTCAGCCTGGTGGACAGATGTGGGGTCCTCTCCATAAAGAGGACCCGTCACACACCATTCCTATTACAAGGGATGTTTACATTCCTTGTAATAGGAATAAAAGTGATAAAAAAATAAATGTTTAAAAATAAGTGTAAAAAAAAAAAAATTAAAACGCCCCTGTCCCCGGGTAGCTCACGCTCAGAAGCGAATGCACGTGTAAGTCCCTCCCACATATGTAAATGCCATCAAATCCACATATGTGAGGTATCGCCGCGTGCCTTAGAGCGAGAGCAACAATTCTAGCACTAGACATCCTCTGTAACTCTAAACTGGTAACCTGTAAAAAAAAATCAAAGCATCGCCTATGGAGATTTTTAAGTACTGAAGTTTGGCGCCATTCCATGAGTGTGTGCAATTTTAAAGCGTGACATGTTAGGTATCAATTTACTCTGCGTAATATCATCTTTCATATTTTACCAAAAAATTGGGCTAACTTTACAGTTTTGTTTTCATTCATAACCATTTTTTTCCCCAAAAAAAGGTGTTTGAAAAATGATTGCGCAAATACCGTGCAAGATAAAAAGTTGCAATGACCGCCATTTTATTCCCTAGGTTGTCTGCTAAAAAAACATATATAATGTTTGGGGGTTCTGCGTAATTTTCTAGCAAACGAATGATGATTTGTACATGTAGGAGAGAAGTGCCAGAATAGGCGCGGTATGGAGGTGGGTATAAAAGCCCTGTATTGAAGTGGTTAACAACCATGTTTTATTTTTTTACCATTGAATCACAGTTTCTTAATGAATATTAGCGTTAAAGCCCCAAAAATATTCTTTGATTATAAAAATTGAATCCAATTTGAAAAATACAAGTCATTTTGTAGTACAGTTGTTTTCGCAATGAAAGTGGGCAACATAATAATTTTTAGGATTTAGCATACCGTGCGTCATACTGTTTTGGGGTATCTTTGATAATTATTTTTGATTTATAATCATTTTTAGCATTGTCTTTGGGTGACTGTATCTTTGTGTCTATACTGTCTTGGGATATTTTGGTTTGGTTTTTTTATTTCCATTTAAATACCGTTCCTTAACAAATATGAGCATAAAAGCCCCCCCCAAAAATATTCTTTTATTATAAGAACTCATTCAAACATGAAGAATTCATTTAATTTTGTAGTACAGTGGAAAGCAAGAAACATTTTGAAAATAAAACATTCCAGAGGCAAATCTTCAAACATTTGAACTCTCCCTGAAAAGAAAGAACAATTAGTTACTAAGCGAGGAGAAAAAAAATAAACCAAGGGCTTAAATTATCTTCTTTTTTTTAATTTTATTTAATTTTTTTTTTTTTAGCTATTCTTTCCTTAATTGAATTTGAGCCATTGTTTTGAAGGACCGGTAAAAGCATTTTTTTTTTTTTTTCAGCCTTCTCTTTGTTAGCTCCTGTAATAGATGTGAAGTACCAGGATGATGTTAAAGTGACAAAAATAAAAAGTAACCTTTAGAATCCAAGTCTTAAAACTAACAGCTTGAGCCTAAGGCCCCTGGGCATGTTATTTCACTGGTGAAAGCAATTGCATTAAATAACCACGGCCTCGCTGACAGAAAATTGTTCTTTACCTTTAATTTAAGAGCCCAAGACTCCTCTGTTTGTTGAATTTGTAGCATTTCCCCTAAGGGCACTTAAATTTGTGTTGACGAAACCTGTGAGGAGTGAGCGCATTTCTTCAAGCCGTTCCAAATTACGGTGTCACTTTGTTTCTATCCGAGAGATATTTTTGTTCCATCTTTTGAGTCTGCTTCTTGGTTTGTGTCATCCGGTGGCTAGCCGTCTAGTTCTTACCCTTATTTCTCTTCCTGTGTTTTCAATTTCAAGGGAATCATTTTATATAACCCAATCATCACCTGTTGGAAACAGATCCAAACAATAGAAGGACGCTTTGAATTATTTAAAGCGGTAGTAAACCACAAAAGAAAAAAAATCTTACTGCACATTAATGTCATAATGTGCAAGTATGCACCGCTCCTAGCACATTATGAAATACTTACCTGAAGACGAAGCCCTCTAGCGGCACGCTGTCCTCTTCACCCGGTCTTCCTTTGCGGACAGTCAGTGTTTGATTGACCGAGCCACGATGATGTCACTCCCGTGCAAGAGTCACGGCGGTGGCACTTCATCTATTGAGAGCGCAGTGCGCATGCGCCGGTAACAGCACTGGCGCTGCTTAAGGAAATATCTCATAAAGTTTAGGAGATATTTACTGTACCTATAGGTAAGCTTTATTTTAGGCTTACCTGTAGGTATAAATAAAAAAAGCCTTTACTACCACTTTAACCATTTGCCGACGAGCCGCCGTCATTATACTGGGGGAAGGTTGCGCAATCCCGTGAGTCACCGTAACTGAGCATCGTTTTGGGAACTCGCTATTGTGGGCACGCGTGCACTCCCATCGGCTAGCGGTGGAGCCAATCAGCAGGTCCGACGAACTCAATGTCCGCTGGCCCCCCACGGTCGTTCCCCACAGTGACAGAGCGGGGATCTGTCTGTGTAAACAAGGCAAATCTCCATTCTGACAGGGGAGATCATACAGATCCTGTCTTTCTGCTAAGCAGGAAGACGGATCCGTGTGTTGTCCCCAGTCACACAGTCCCCCATACAGTTAGAAAACACCATCAGGGAACACATTCAACCCCTTGATCACCCCCTAGTGTTAAACCCCTTCCCTGCCAGTGTCATTAGTACAATAACAGTACATATTTTTAGCACTGATTACTGTAATAATGTCACTGGTTTGCAAAAAAAGTGTAAAAAATGTCCTTCATCCTTGAGTTGTATATCTGTGCCCATTATTCGTATGTGAAATTTGATTATTTCCCCTTTCTTACACAGAATCCCTCTGGCAAATGGGTCCTGAGGAAGCAAAAGCGAAACATTGACCAGATTTGTCCGAGCACTAACAAGGATTGGCACATACCATGTGTGGCTCTTCTACTGAGAGTCTAATATTTTGTTTTTAAATGTTACATTGTTTAATTTTATAAATGGTATACATTAAAATGTATATATTTTTTTCTATTGTATTTGCATTCCTTTTCTGGTACCTATAAAGTCCGCTCCTAAGTCCTACAATTTTTGTTAATAGTCTATGTGGATGTGGTACCCCCTTGGCCCTTTTTTCTGTATGTAAAAAATGTCAGTTAGGTGTCAGATCTGTCCGCCGCAATGTCACAGTCCCGCTAAAAATCACTGATCTCCACCATTACTAGTAAAACAAAAATTTTTAATAATAAACATGCCATAAATCTGTCCCCTGTGTAGACGCAATAACTTTTGCGGAAACCAATCAATATACGCTTAATACGATTTTTTTTACCAAGAATATATAGCAGAATACATATCGGCCTAAACTGATGAATAAATAGTTGTTGTTTTTTTTTTTTTAGTTTTATAGCAAAAAGTAAAACATTTGTTTTTGTTTTTTTCAAAATTGTGGCTCTTTTTTTGTTTATAGCACCAAAAAAATGCAGAGGTGATCAAGTACCACCAAAAGAAATCTCTATTTGTGGGAAAAAGGGACATCAATTATGTTTGCGTACAGCGTTACACGACCGCACAATTGTCAGTTAAAGTGACGCTGTGGACGCAGTGGTTAAAACAAAACTATTGAAGTTTGGGGAAAAAATAATTCCTTAGGGGTTTGGTAACTAAATTTTCATGGAAAACGGCATAAAAATAAATATTATAATAATTATTTTTATATTGTTATCAATATATTGCATGTAGAATTGCTGCACAAGCCAAGTTTTAATTTAATGCTAATGGGAATTTGTGCATATGCAGGTACACAAGTGAAATTAATTTTAGTTTTCAGAGTACGCACGTATCTGAAAAGATGGCCACCAGGAGCCCAGTGCAGAGGACAATTCGTCCTCTGCAGGGTTCTCTAGTGTACAGAGCAGTCCTATGACCATTTCATCTCTCTGTAACCCGAGTGATTGCTGGGACAAAGTCATTTGGCATCGCAGCTTAGGTTTGCGGACAGTAGTTGAGAACTGGTAACCACCCTACAACACCCCTTTACATACAGGAGGATAGCAAGGGCCTGATCATATTCTGGGGCATCAGCCAGCAGAGGTGACCACCAGCTGCCAAGGGAACAAAGAATATGCCCTTATCTCCTAGGCATAATGCACAGTTAAAGTGGAGTTCCACCCAAAAATGAAACCTCTGCTTTTCGGAATCCCATCCCCCCCCCCCTCCGGTGTCACATTTGGCACCTTTCACCTCCTATGACAATAAAACATGAAAACTGCCATTATTGTATTCTCTGTACATTTCCTATAATCAGGGGCGGTGCTACTGCAAGGCGAACTAGGCAGCCACCTAGAGTGCAGCCAGGGCCGGCACTTCCATTAAGCTGCTGCCTTACGGCACCAGGATGGATGGGCAGTAAAATCCCCGGCTATGCAGTCAATTGCATTGGCGGCACAGAGGAGTCGGCACCCCTCCTACCAGAGATGTCCCGATAACAGAGTGAGTGCCTGGATTCGGAAAGGGGGAACCCCCAGTCTCTGCCCTCTCCATAGAAGACATATTGGGTTGTTATGAAAGAGCTGGCTCTGCCTGCATTGGTGACCTCTGCAGGATATCGGTGGGGCTCCGTTCTAGGCTGGAATGTAGGTGCAGGCAACCGCAGGCTAAAACAACCCTGATCTGTCAAGGCATGGACGTCACTAGATGTCTGAAGGTATACTGTGGTATCTAGCACCAAGCTGTCAATAGCAAATTCTTTTAGACCTGTAAGACATGAGGTGGGTCCTCTATGGATTGGTCTTGTTTTTCCAGCACATACCACAGATCCTCAATTGAATTAAGATCTGGAAAATTTGAAGGTCAAATCAACACCTCACACTCGTCGTTGTGTTTCTCAAACTATTGTTGAACCATTCTTGCAGTGTGGCAGGGACGTTATGCTGCTAAAAGAAGCCACTGCCATCAGGGAAACAAAGGGGTTTACTTGGTCAGCAACAATGATTAGGTAGGTGGTATATGCCAAGTAACATCCACATGAATGAGAGGACCCTAGGTTGCCCAGCAGAACATTGCCGAAAGCATCACACTACATCCGCTGGCTTGCCTTCTTCCCATACAGCATCCTGATGCCATCTCTTCCCCAGATAAGCGATGCACACGCACCCGGCCATCTACATGGTGTAAAAGACAACATGATTCATCAGACCAGGCCACCTTCTTCCATTGCTCCGTGGTCCAGTTTTGATGCTCATGTGCCCATTGTAGGCAGTTTTGACTTGTGGACCTGGGTCAGCATGGTGCACCCTGACTTTCCTGGGGCTACACAACAAACTGCAATGCCCATTTTTTTGTGCCTTCAACACATCAATGTCAGAGACCTTGGCCGACCACTGCGTCTATTGTCCTCAATGTTGCCTGTTTCTTTTGGCTTCTTCAAAAGAGCTTAAACAGAACATGTTGAAACCAGTTTGCTTTGCAGTCTTTGCCTATGAGAGACCTTGCTAATGCAGTATAACTAACATTTGTCTTTTGCTGTGCTCGGTCTTAACATGGTGTATGACCTGTGGCATGAAACTGTCTTTCACAACCTCACTTTAGTAGCAGAGTTTGGCTATTCCTCACCCAGTTTCAAGGCTCCTACACAGCTGTTTCTGTTTCAGTGAATGCCTGTGTTTCAATCTACCTATGAAATTGATGATCATTAGAACCTGCTTAATATAATTGGTTAATCATACACTTGACTGTAATCCTCGAATCCCTTGTGCAAGTGTACAAATTGTGCAAGTGTAAAGCCCGTACGGGATTCCCGGCGGTAAAAAGTCAGCCAGGAAACCCGAGGGGAAAACCAAGAACCTGCTTGGTAACTTTTTCCCCTACACACGGCCGGGTTTCCTGACAGGAAAATTGCCATGAGAGCTTTGGTTTGGAAACACGGCCGTGTGTATGCTCCACTGCAGTGCTTCCCATAGGAAAACTGCTGGGTTAAAAACCGCCGGGAAGCTGGTTCTCTTTTTTTTCCGGCAGTTTTCCTGTCGGGAAAAATGAGATGGAGCATACACACGGCCTGTTTTCCTGGCCAAAAGCCCTTTTGGCAGTTTTCCCGACGGGAAAAAGGGACGTGTGTATGAGGCTTAAAGCGGATCTCCACCCTGAAGTGAAGATCCGCTGATCGGAACCCTCCGGCGTCACATTTGACACCTTTCAGGGGGGAGGGGGGTGCAGATACCTGTCTAAAGACAGGTATCTGCACCCACTTCCGGCCCGCAGTCTCGGGCAAAAGACGGGCTTTTCCCGTTGTGTGCTGGGAACTCTCGGCTCCCAGCACACAGCGGGAGCCAATCGGCAGGCGCAGGGCGACTCGCGCATGCGCCGTAGGGAACCGGGCAGTGAAGCCGCAGCGCTTCACTTCCTGGTTCCCTCACCGTGGATGGAGGGGGGAGCAGCAGGGAGACGAGCGATCGCTCATCCTCTGCTGCGGACGCCGCTGGACTCCAGGACAGGTAAGTGTCCTAATATTAAAAGTCAGCAGCTGCAGTATTTGTTGCTGCTGGCTTTTAATATTTTTTTTTGGTGAACCATCCGCTTTAAGGATTGATGCTGGTTTGAAGCCATGTAAAAGTAGGGCACTAATTGGGGCCCACCTGCTTGAGAATGTGGCCAGCACACATCTGTAGATATTAGTTCTAGCTATGTCTGTTTAATTGCATATATGTTCAGATTTATGTTTTAGGTGTGCTCGGTCCAATAGAATCTCAAGGAAGGTGCTGGAAGCCCCAGGTAGGCCTATAAAGATACAGCTGTTGTGGGGCTCATCCTATCCCCCCCCTGGACCACATCAGCAGGCAAAGTGCTCCTTCCCACCTCTCCCCAGTCGCGTGTACCTTTTATGTGGTGTGAGTCACCTCGGATTCTGGGGGGGACTGTTTGTTTTCAAATAAAATGGTGTGTACTGACTGCCCGAGTTCTAATAACTGGGCAGTAATCTTGGTGATTATTGATAAGGGTTAAATGGTGAGTTTAATAAATAAAGTTGTTTGTTATGGTTGTAAACCAATAAAGGTACCGCGGCCAATATATTTGCCAAAAAAAAAATCAAATGGTGTTTGTTTATTCGCTTTAAAGGTTTATTAAGATGAGTGCGTGTGTGTGTGTGGCCTACAGTCTCAAGGGTAGTCACACCAAATATTCTTTTTTTTTTCTTTTTTGTTCTGTTTGCTCACTTTCAATTTTGTAAATTGATAAAAAAAATTAACTATAAAGCTATATTTTTATTTTTACAGCATTTCTTCACACCTGCCTAAAATGTTTGCACAGTTTACACTCTCTCTCTCTCTCTCGCTAATATAAAACCAGTAAATATATACACTATATTACCAAAAGTATTGGGACACTTGCCTCTCCACGCACATGAACTTTAACCACTTAAGGACCGCCGCATGTACATTTACGTCGGCACATTTACGTTGGTGCCTTGAGGTGGGTCGGGGGTCCGATCGAGACCCCCCCCCCCGGCACATTCGGCGGTCCGCGTGGCTGTAGGAGCGATCCGGTATGAGGGGGCGGCTATTAGTTTTTGTCCGCCTCCTCCGGATCGCTCCCAGCCAATGCGCGCGCCCACCCGCCCTGTCACTTCCTCCTCCTGTGTAAACACAGGAAGGAGGAAGCGATGTGATCTCTCCCTCGGCGTTTTTTTCAACCACCGCTGAGGAGAGATCACAACACAGTAAGTCTGCACAACACTACACTGACACACACTACATATAGGCACATTTAACCCCCCCGATCGCCCCCCCCCCCTCCCCCCTGTCACAGTGTCACTGAATGCAGTAATCATACATGTATGATTACTGTATTTAGTGGCAGTGTGACAGGCAGTGTGACAGTCAGTCAGTGTTAGGTCCTGGGTAGCCCCCGTACCCTCCCCCTAATAAAGTTTTAACCCCTTGATCATCGCCCTAGTTAACCCTTTCACTCCCTATTGCCAGCAACACTAAGCGATCATTTTTCTGATCGCTGTATTAGTGTCGCTGTTCCCGCTAGGTAGCTAATTTTTTTTTATTGCGATTTTTTTTACTAAAGACATGTGGCTAAATAAATTTTGGCCTAAATGTTTGACTAAAATTTAGTTTATTGATTTTTCTTATAACAAAAAGTAAAAAATATTGTTTTTTTCTCAAAAATGTCGCTCTATTTTTGTATATAGCGCAAAAAATTAAAAATCGCAGAGGCGATCAAATACCACCAAAAGAAAGCTCTATTTGTGGGAAGAAAAGGACGCAAATTTTGTTTGGGAGCCACGTCGCACGACCGCGCAATTGTCTGTTAAAGCGACGCAGTGCCGAATCGTAAAAACCCCTTGGGTCATTTGGCAGCATATTGGTCCGGGTCTTAAGTGGTTAATGGCATCCCAGTCTTATGCCGCGTACACAAGGTCGTTTTTTGTGATGAAATAAAACAACGTTTTAAAAAACGGCATTTAAAATGATCGTGTGTGGGCAAAACATCTTTTTATGTCTTCTGAAAAACGACCAAAAAAAAATTCGAACATGCTTGAATTTTTTGTGTCGTTTTTCAAAATGTCGTTTTTTGTGTCATAAAAAATGATCGTGTGTGGGCAAAACGACGTTTAAAACCTGCGCATGCTCAGAAGCAAGTTATGAGACGGGAACTTCAATGGAACAGAGTGCCGTCGAACGTGGTGTACGTAACCGCGCTTTGCAAGAGCATTTTCATAAAACGATGGTGTTTTAAAATGCAGTTTGAAAAACTTTGTTTTGTTTCGTGAGATAAAACAACGTTTTTTTTCATCACAAAAAGTGATCGTGTGTACAGGGCTTTAGTCCGTAGGGTTCAATATTGAGTTGGCCCACCCTTTGCAGCTATAACAGCTTCAACTCTTCTGGGAAGTCTGTCCACAAGGTTTAGGAGTGTGTCTATGGGAATGTTTGACCATTCTTCCAGAAGCACATTCCTGAGGTCATGTTGGATGAGAAGGCCTGGCTCGCAGTCTCCACTCTAATTTATCCCAATAATGTTCTATCAGGTTGAGGTCAAGACTCTGTGCAGGCCAATCAAGTTTATCCACACCAAACTCGCTCATCCATGTCTTTATAGACCTTGCTTTGTTACGCTGGTGCGCAGTCATGTTGGAACAGAAAGGAGCCATCCCCATAGTGTTTCCATAAAGGTGAGAGCATGAAATTGTCCAAAATCTCTTGGTATGCTGATGCTTTAAGATTTCCCTTCACTGGAACTAAGGGGCCAAGCCCAATCCCTGAAAAACAACCACATAATCCCCCCTCCTACCAAATGATTTGGACCAGTGCACAAAGCAAGGTCCATAAGGACATGATTGAGCAAGTTTGGGGTGGAGGAACTTGACTGACCGGCACAGAGTCCTGACCTCAACACGATAGAACACCTTTGGGATAAATTATGAGAGCAAATACCCCCCAAGGTAAGTATTAGTAAGTAAGTATTAAGGACTTTTTAAGCAGCAAGGGAAAAGATGTAGACAAAAATGTAAATGGTATTTATTTGTAGAAAATATGAAATTATTCAGGTGCAAACATCACCAAGGGTAAAGTTCATAAAAACAAAACGCACTAACGATCTACTATTGTACCTTGTTGTTTTTGTGAACTTTACCCTCGGTGATGTTTGCACCTGAATAATTTCATATTTTCTACAAACAAATACCATTTACATAATTTTTGTCTACATCTTTTCCCTTGTTGCTTAAAAAGTCCCTAATACTTACCTTGGGGGGGGTACAGGGGTGGACTGACCATTGAGTCACTCGGGCACTGCCCGAGGGCCCCATGCCACTAGGGGGCCCCATCCGGGTTGCCAGGCTCAGTAAAACCAGGGACAGTATGTAAAAATCTGTGTTTTTTTTACATCTGTTCCTCATATGTCCGAAACTGACATGCTTTTGATGTGAAAATCCAGAGATTTTAGCTTCCCCGCCTCTGCACTGCCTCCGGGCGTTGTGGCCATCTGTAAGCCCGGGGGCCCCATAATCTTCTATTGCCCGGGGGCTCCATGAGTTGTCAGTCCGCCCCTGGGGGAGTATTTGCTCTTTCATACTTACATTGGGATTGGCAACCCATCGGGCCCCATTGGTGGATTTATACATACATTTGGGATAAATTAGAGCAGAGGCCTTCTTGTCCAACATCAGTGCCTGACCTCACAAATGCGCTTCTGGAAGAATGGTCCAATATTCCCATAGACACACTCCTAAACCTTGTGGACAGCCTTCCCAGAAGAGTTGAAGCTGTTACAGCTGCAAAGGGTGGGCCAACTCAATATTGAACCCTACAGACTAAGACTGGGATGTCATTAACCACTTGAGACTCGTGCTGTAGACGAAAAACGTCCAACTCTCAACTGCCGGGTGGACATCCCTGGACATCCTTTTATTTGCATTCCCTGTGCATCGCTGAGATGCCGATGTGCGTGCCTGGCGGTCGCGATGTCCGCCAGGTACCCGCGATTGGCAGTGACAGAGCAAGGACGTGGAGCTCTGTGTGTAAACACAGAGCTCCACATCCTGTGAGGAAGAGAGGAGACCGATGCTGTGTCCCTTGTACATAGGGACACAGATTGGTCACCTTCCCCAATCTTTCCCCTTCCCCCACAGTTAGAATCACTCCCAGGGAATACATTTAACCCCTTCCTCGCCCCCTAGAGTTAACCCCTTCCCTGCCAGTCACATTTATACAGTAATCAGTGCATATTTATAGCACTGTTCGCTTTATAATTGTGAATGGTTCCAAAATAGTGTCAAAAGTGTCCGATGTGTCCGCCGCAATATCGCAGGCCTGACAAAAATTGCAGATCGCCGCCATTACTAGTATAAAAAATAAATAAAAAATAAATCATAAATCTATCCCCTATTTTGTAGGCCTAAACTGAGGGAAAAAATAAAAAATGTAAAAAAAATTGGGATACTATTATAAAAAAAAGTAAAAAATATTGTGGTTTTTTTTTCAACATTTTCTGTCTTTTTTTGTTTATAGTGCAAAAAATAAAAACCGCAGAGATGATCAAATACCACCAAAAGAAAGCTCTATTTGTGGGAAAAACATGATAAAAATATAAATTGGGTACAGCGTTGTATGACCGCGCAATTGTCATTCAAAATGCGTCAGCGCTGAAAGCTGAAAATTGGTCTGGGCAGGAAGGGGGTTTAAGTGCCCAGTAATAAAGAGGTTACATTTCATGTGTGTGTAAAGACAGGCGTCCCAATACTTTTGGTAATATAGCGTAACTTTCTCCCTACCTTCTTATTGAGGCAGAGTAGCTACTTTCCATTCCATTCCTGTCACTTTCCAAATGATGTTCTTTCCATAATCCTTCTGGCCATGTAGTAGAGAATAGGAAAATCTTGCGTCCTTTGCGATTGTTTGTGAGTTTTCGTACCTAAAGTTCACATTTTTGCATAAGGGACTTAAGAATGTAATATTTTGACCTTCTAGATGGATGATGGGTTTGTGTCATATGGCAGTTTTGCATAGGAAAAGTTCTTGGAGGTGTTCTGAAAACTTTCTATAAGACGGAGCATTAAATTATTAAGTTGAAGTCAGTAGAGGAGACGAGGACCGCCGAATCCAGCAGCAGAACCCTCCGTGGAATTCAGTTTTTTTTTTTATACCTGTTCGGCTGTTACATTGTAATTACAGATCCAACCGCTGCATAGAGAGAGGCTAGATAATCCCTTCCTGTTCCAGCAAGAATCGCAGGCAGGTATCGCAAATATTGGAAAGAGCAAATCCCCAGATTAGACCCCCATCCCGCCGTATGACGCGGAGCACGCCGAGAAATCCTTATACCTAAGATGACTTTACCGGGATGCCTTCTCCAGCCGGTCTTATAAGATAGGCTCCTCTAAAACATTAACATGAATAGGAGATTTTAACCTCTTGTGACCAAAAACAACAAAAAACAAGTAGTGCAGAGAAGAGCTGTTATGGTGGCCATGCATATAACGATCTGGGCGAAGCATTCTTCACAGAATCCGGTATGATCAAATCTATAAATTATCAAAAAGGGGAGCTGTGAGAATTTCGGAAAGTTCACAGAGCTGCCACGGATCATCGTCATAATGTGTATAATATGTATATTTCCTATGAACATGCGCTCCACCTAGTGGCCATAATGAAGAATTTTCCTGAAATACCTAAATTAGAAAAATACCACATTATGAGTGACATTCATATAAGATAAACATAGTGGGGGAGATTTACTAATACTGGCGCATTCGGAATCTGGTGCAGCCTTGCATAGCAACCAATCAGCAATAAGGGCGAAGCATGCTAAGCACTTTCCCCGATTTGTTTATTCCCCGACTTAGTTGGAGTAGGAGGTACACTTTGGTGGGGTTGGGTCAGTCACGCCTCATGACTTTTAACCTCTGGAAACCTGCCTTCTGATCTTTGACCTCTGAGGGAGGTCCCTGTTCCAATTCCTGAGTCCTAGCCTTATTCTTCATGGGGAAATCCCAACCCCTAACCCTAATTCCTACCCCTAACTCCTAACCCTAAGGCGGCGTACACACCATCGGACATATCCGATGAAAACGGTCCGCGGACCATTTCCATCGGATATGTCCGATCGGGAGTTTGATCCGATGGCGTGTACACACCATCGGATCAAATTCCCCGCCGCCGGACGGCGCAGTGACGTGGCGGTGACGCGGCGGTGATGTTGACGCCGCCGCGTCACCGCCACGTCACCGCACCAGGAAGTAAAACACTTCCGCGCATGCGCCGAATCCATTCGGTGGCGACGCGGCGGCGGTGGGGGACGACATGTCTGCTGGTAAGTGTACTAACCAGCAGACATGTCGGGCGGACAGATTCCCACCGGATAGATTTCAAAGCATGCTTTGAAATCTGTCGGGTGGAGAAATCTGTCCGCTAGCCCATACACACGAGCGGAGATGTCTGCTGAAACAGTCCATCAGGCCGTTTTCAGCGAACATATCCCCTCGTGTGTACGCGGCCTAACCCTTAACCCCTAACCCTAATTCTTGAGTCCTAGCCTTATTCTTCAAGAAGAAACCCTAACTCCTAACCCTAGCCCTAACCCTAACCCGAATTCCCGAGTCCTAGCCTTATTCTTCAAGGGAGACCCTAACCCCAACCCCTAAACCTTAACCTTAAATTGATTGGTTTGGCAAAAGTTATAGCATCTACAAAATAGGGGATAATTTTATGGCATTTTTATTATTCATTTCTTTTTTACTAGTAATGGCGGCGATCTGCATGACTGTGACATTATGGCGGACACATCGGACACTTTTGACGCCATTTTGGGACCATTGTCATTTACACAGCGATCAGTGCTATAAAAATGCACCGATTACTGTGTAAATGACACTGGCAGGGAAGGTAATAACCACTAGGGGGCGAGTAAAGTGCTATGTGTGTGCTACGGAGTGATTCTAACTGTGAGGGGACTGGGCTACAAGTGGCACGACAGTGATCACTGCTCCCGATGACAGGGAGCAGTAGATCTCTGTATATCTCTGTCCTGTTACTAGGCAGAACAGGGAAATGTCTTGTTTACATAGGCATCTCCCCGTTCTGCCTCTCCGTGACACGGTCATGGGCCCCCGGCGAACGTCGAGTCTGTGTCACAGTGATAGAGAGTGTGGCGGGCGCGCACGCTGCACAGTTTCTTAAAATAGGGTGACCAGACATCCCTGGTTTGCGAGGACAGTGTCCCCGGGCCAAATCTGTCCCTGGATTGTATTTGAACAGGGGCTGGGGCAATTTCAAAGACAGTCAATGCAGAATTAAAAAACAAATTCTGAATTACACTCCCCGCTTTGCCGCTCCTACTAGCTGGGGGGGGGGGGGGGGTATTTCTTCCCATTATCTGTGCCCCTTTCTGATAATCATGTGCTGGTCGGAGCGGAGGGAATATTTCTTCAGTTTCAGGTGCATGCCCATTTAGCACCATTTGCATGTTCTTCTGCCTTGGCTCAAGTCACCTGCCTGCCTATCTCCTTGTCTTCCCTGGAGGAGTGATCTTCCTCCACTCCCCACCCAGTAGTAGCTGGGGCACAGAGAGTAAGACTTGACAGGCTGTGAGGCGGGCGGCGGCGGGGCGACGGGCACAGAGCCGCTGATTGCTGTTATTACTAGTAAAAAAAAATATGCCCCCGGATTTCATTTTGAAAATCTGGTCACCTTATCTTAAAAGGGACATATACCTGTACGCCCATTTGCCCACCGCTGCCATTCTCCCAACGTATATCGGTGTGCAGCTGTCGGCAAGTGGTTAACACACCACACCAATGTAAACGGCCTTTACATGTAGCAAGCATTGTGCAGTAGAATAACAGCTCACAGTGCTGAAAATACATCGCAGTGCTTTCTTTTTCAACAACTGCAATGTATATTCCATGCACTGCAGCTTGTCATAACACGCTGCACGAAAATGCAGCATGTCTACGTTTGGTTAGTGGCGTGAACTGAAGCCATAGAACATAGGACAAATCGCCTCGTTCTTGAGTTGGGCAACACATGGCTACCCAACTAAAACCAGGATTCTATGTTGAGCTCACACTGGAATCAGTAAATCATAAAACATGGTGGTTTACCGCCACCTGTTGGTCAATAATTGAGCTGCACTTATGCAGCTTTACTGGTGTTTTATGGTGAACCATATACGAAACAATCTCATCTCCAAAAATCAAACAACAATATTAGATTTATGAATTATCGAAAAGAAGCATACTGTCAAAAATGTATTTTAAGCCAAACCGAAAATGGTCTGATCAGTCTGGATGGAAAATAGATAGATTGATGTGACCCTTTGATGTGTGCCACATTGAACAATCTTTTTCTATTTTCCTCCTGGACAGTAAATCAGTTGACGTTAAGATTGTATATAAAAAGCTGATCTCTTCCAGGTTTTGCACTCCAGCCATAGACGTGCACAGGGAGTGTGCCAAGTGTGCCCGGGCACACCCTAATCGCTCTGTGCAGTGTCGATACCCCCTTCTGTCCATGCTTCCCCCCGTCCTCTTCAGAGCTTCTGGCTTCCAACCTCTCCTCTCCCCTGGCTGCTGCGGTAGAAATTTCAGGGTGGAGAGCAAAGGAAGATGTTGTTTACTATGCTATTTGCCGGCCCCTTCCTTTTTTCAAATGAGCATAGTGAACATGCTCACTCACTGTGTTTATTCATAACTGAAGCATAGTAAACTGTGAACAGGAAGCCACTCAACACAAAGCACTTCCTATGCATTTGGTTGAACTGGATGGACTTGTGTCTTTTTTTAACCAGATTAACTATGTAACTATGTGGCGTCACAGAGCTTAGGGAGCTGTCATTCACTGTCCAGTTTAGCTGAGGCGGCAGAGAAAAGCATGTGTGTTTGCGGTGCACACCCTAATGCAATAGGCTGCGCAAACCTATGACTCCAGCGCATCGTTGCTTACAATTGCCTTGTCAGGAAGCCAATATTCATGCATATGCGCTGGCACACAGACAGAGGACTCTAACCAGTAACCAGTGTGCACTCATACGTTGGCACATCTGTGTAGCAATGTGTGTGCTACAGTGCATATATACGCGCATTGGCGCACGCACACACATGTCCGGTCTCAGGAAGGGTGCCAAGTTGCCTATTTAATTGTCTGGTTCACACCTATGCAGGTTGCCGTCTGCATATTCCAGGGGCATTTTAACTTTTTCAATACACGTTTTTGATCCTTTGAAGTCTATGAAACCAGAAAAACGTCCCTGGCTCTTTCCAAAAATGCACAGATGTGAACATGACCCATAAGAAACCATGTTAAATGTACTGTAGTGTGTTTCTGCAGTGGTTGACCCAGCTTGCTCTTGGCCTTGATCTGCAAATTCCTGATTCTGACCTTGGCTGGTCTTTGACTTTGCTCTGCTGTTTCTGTGGTTTGACCGCGGCTTGCATCCTGACTACGCTTACTCTTGCTCCTCCATGTATGACCCAGGCTTGGCTACTAACCTTGTCCCTGCTGTCCATCCATGCTGACCTTGTCTCTCCTCCTGTCTACGCTTATTCTTGCTCCTCGGTGTTCGACCTAGCTTGGTTACTGACCTCGTTCCTCTTGTACATCCGTGCTGACTTAGAGTGAGTGAATAACTTGTATAGCGCTACAAATGCGAACTGAATTGCCTCAAGGCACTTGGTATCTATTTCCATCCTTATCCTTCAGAAGAGGTGGGTCTTGAGTTTTTTCCTGAAGCCCGATGATTTTCTTCTATTCAGATGTTAGTTGGTAGCAGGGTCCGTGGACTGCGAATCTTCGTTCTCCTTTAGACTTGTAGCAGGACTTGGGGATTTGAAGTAGATTTTAGTTGGTTGACTGAAGAACGCGATTGGGGTTGTGGTATTTTATTTTCTTGCATAAATATTGGGGGGTGACTCCTTGTGTACATTTGTGAGTGAGGCAGAGGGCCTTGAATGTGACCCGATCCTTTACGGCTAGCCAATGAAGGGTCCTCAGTGACGGGATGATTGATTCCCAGGGTTTTTTCCCTGTTATAAGTCTGGCTGCCGTGTTCTGGACGACTTGTTGACGAAAAATCGGGCTTAGGCTGACTATGCTTACTCTTGCTTCTCTTTATATGGCCCTTTATATGGCTACTGAACTTGTCTCTGCTGTCTATCTATTGTGACAGGAAGTCAGGTAAATCTGTGGGTGTTGTCACAGACGGGAGATACAAAGGTTTAGGGCATTGGAAAACTTCAGCTGTTCAGAATGAGGCAATTAAGGCCTCTATAAGTTGTCCAAAGGATGACTACTGATTGCTGCATCCTGATGCTTTTTGAGTTAAGGAGAGCAGTCAGAAAGACTTCTGAAGAGGTGAGGTGGTTGTTGAGTTTTCTGTGTGATAAAAATCAAAAAGACTATTGTTTCTCTGCTGTATGACCAGCAGTGTCTGCCCAGCAGTAGGCTGAGCCAGACTCCATAGGCAGGTTCCTGTGTGGTGAAGGTAGACGCCCCAAGTGGCCAGGGTTTATTTTATGTTTTGTTTTGTTTATGCTGTTTGGATTTTTTCCAGCAATATGGAAGTATAAACCAAACTCTTTGTTTTCAACCGTCTTCGGGTGCCTCTCTGTATAGTTCAGTGTGTAGTGAACCCATCCAGGGGGTCACACCCCCCCCCATGCTACCGAGCTAACCCCTTACACTATGCAGACCTTGGCTTGCCTCCTGACTATGCTTACACTTGCTCCACCGTGTATGACCCAGGCTTGGCTATTGACCTCATTCCTGCTGTACATCCACACTATAATCCCCCCTCCACTAAACTTTACGCTTGGCACAATGCAGTCAGGCAACAGCCAAACCCAAACACGTCTATCAGATTGCCAGACAGAGACGCGCGATTCGTCACTCCAGAGGACTTGTTTCCACTGCTCTAGAGTCCAGTGGCGGGTGTACTTTACACCACTGCATCCAACGCTTTGCATTGCACTTGGTGATGTATGGCTTGGATGCAGTTGCTAGGCTATGGCAACCCATTCCATGAAGCTCTCGCACTGATGCTGTGCTAATTTGAAGACCACACAAAGTTTTTTTTTTAGGTCTGTAGACGGGCCATCTTAACCACTTGTGAATGGCCCGCCATCAAAAGACGGCGGGAGGAAGACTCTGTTATTCTGGGTGGACTTCATATGACGTTGTGCCTTTAAAACCCAATAGGTGGCGCGCTCGCGATTGCCCAGTAACTGAGCGGGAAAGTAATCACACAGATCCACGTCCTGTCAGAGAGAGGGGACCGATGGTGTGTCCCTTGTACATAGGGACAACCATTGGTTACCTCCCCCAGTCACTCCCTAGGGAATACATTAACCCTTTGATCACCTCCTAGTGTTAACCCCTTCCCTGCCAGTCATATTTACACTGTAATCAGTGCATTTTTAAAGCAGGGATCACTGTATAAATGTAAATGGTCCCAAAAATGTGTCAAAAGTGTCCGATGTGTCGCCGCACTATCGCAGTCACGATAAAAATCGACGGTCGCCGCAATTACTAGTAAAAAAATAATAATAATAAAAATGCCTTATTTTGTAGACCCTATAACTTTTACACAAACCAATCAATATACGCTTATTGCGATTTTTTTTTTTTTTTTTTACCAAAAATATGTAGAAGAATACGTATCGGCCTAAACTGAGGAAACATTTCGTTTTTTTTTTTTTTAAATGGATATTTATTATAGCAAAAAATAAAAAATATTGTGTTTCTTTCAAACTTGTCCCTCTTCTTTTGTTTATAGCCCAAGAAATAGAAAACCGCAGAGGTAATCAAATACCACCAAAAGACAGCTCTATTTGTGTAGAAAAAAATGATAAAAATGTCATTTGGGTACAGTGTTGCATGACCGCGCAATTGTCATTCAAAGTGTGACAGCGCTGAAAGCTGAAAATTGGTCTGGGCAGGAAGGGTGTGAAAGTGCCCTGTAGACAAGCCAAGTAGTTAATATCATCGTGGGCCCATGGGCAAAGTAATGCACTAGGGCCCCTACCAGGGAGATGGTGACCTACAGCACGCTATGTGCACTGTGGCATGGAGTGGGTGTGGCTAAATAATGCTACATATTGGGCGTGGCTTTTTAGTCTGATTAGAAACAAATACAGACAACTAGGGAATTATCTCAAATGAAATTCAACCCCTCTACACACTGCCCCCCCCCCCCCATATACACTGACTCTTTTTCCCTGTACACACTGCTCCCACTCCTTTTTTAAACTATCTCCCTCCCTGTACACATTACCCCCCTGTCATGAATGCAACTCCCAGCCCATCAGCGGGCTGCATTTATGTATGACGTCGATTTACTCTTGCCTCCCACTCTGCCGCCCGCCAATCGCACAAACAAAACTAGAAGAAAAAACGTTGTACATTCCTCCGCCCACCCCCACATCGAGGGAGACAGACAGTTCCACCAGCCAGGCGGAACTGCTGAAAAAAACAGATAACGGTGCAGGAGCCCAAGTAAAGTGCCGTGCCACCGCTGGGGCTATAGTGCGGGAGGCGGCCGCAGCCGCACGTGTTGGAATTTTTTTTGCGCCCCCCCCTCCAGGGCCGGCACTCGCGCCGTAAGGCAAGTGCCCATGTTGCCTTGCGCTAGCGCCGGCCCTGGGCAGGTTGTAGCATTGAGTGGAGCCATAACTCATGCACACATCCCTCTGCATGCTGCTGCTCGCAACCCGATGTTCTGTCCAAAAGTGCCCTCCATCGAAAAATCATACTAAGAAATCACATACTTAATTCTATTTTCTCAGATTCTCTTGAACCTCATTTCAGTATTTCCCTTTTCCAGTTTTTATGAACATTGCCCAGTGAGGTTGGCTATTGTCCAGTCTAAGGCTGAATGAAAAACAAAAAAACCTGACGGATCGGTGATCTCTGCCATTGGACTCTCTATCACAGGGTGGTGCACTGTAATAGCCAATATTACTGGGCAGGTGCAAAGGGCACCATCTTGTGAAGGAAGCACACTCACTGATTTTTTTGTTAACCCAGAATACTAAACAAGAGAGGTGGTACTTTGCAGAGTCCATACATACAGGCATGGGCGTCCGCTGAACTTTTTCCAGCGGGGGGCATAATTTTACGGTCATCTATGCTCAGCTTATTTGACAACGTCGTGAAAGGGAGGGGAGGGGCTTAGTCATTATCCCATAAAGCGCAGGCATGTGCCCATGATATGCAGCCTCACTGTGCTGATCAAATGTACAATACAGAAGATGTACAGTATATGTATATAGAGGCAGGGCCGGCCTTTGGGGTGTGCGAGCTGTGCGGCCGCACAGGGCGCGATGGGCAACAGGGGCGCCGTTCAGCCATCATAGCTTGCAGATTGTGAGTCGCAGCAGGGCCGGGCAGCGCTGCCACTAGTCGGATTAGGAAGGCAGCCACCTAGGGCGCACTGCCACCTAGGGGCACCGCTAACTCTTGCCTTACCTCTTCCTCCTCATTGTCACTCCCCAGGCTCCCTGCAGAGGATAGAGGGGCTCTTTGTGTATGTTTAGGTGACCAGGGGGCGAAGGGTGAAGATGTGGGGCGCAACAGGATTAGCTTGCACAGGGCGCCTGAACACCTAAGGCCGGCCCTGTATAGAGGGAGTGGATAGTATTGGTATATAGAGGAAGGAAGGTGGGTATATACAGCTCTATATGCAGGACATATGATGTATATCTGTAGTCAGTGATGGAGGAATACAGGAAGGTAGATGGGGGTATATAGCTGTATACAGGACAGGACAGATGATATGATCTTTCACTGACCATAAATGTATGTACTCAGCTGCCCCCCTCATCTGTATATATGTCAGCCCCCCTCTGTACACAAACAGCCTCCTCCCTTCACTTGTAATCACAGCCCCCACTTGTAAGGTCACGGTGGTCTTCCTTCTCCAAAGTCCTGTTTCCACATGTCCATTTGAAAATACATTACAGCATGGGTCTTCAAACTACGGCCCTCCAGTTGTTCAGGAACTACAATTCCCATCATGCCTAGTCATAGCTGTGAATGTCAGTGCGTTGCAATGCCTCATGGGATGTGTAGTTCTACAACAGCTGGAGGGCCATAGTTTGAGGATCCCTGCATTACAGGCATCAAAGCAAACACGAGGGCGCACATACAGGAAGTGGCCAGAGGTGGCAGTAAAGAGCTCTGTAAGCTCCGTGACACTGATCTTGCAACAGCTGTGGAGGCGACTGCACAAACACAGAGAGAGTCAGCACAGCTACAGATGCGAGCCATGGCAGACCCTTGCTGATTTCAGGGGGAGTCACTCGCCCCCCCTTAACCCTATAAGCAGATGCCCATGCATACAGGGCGTACCTATAAACATTTGAGCTTGAGAACCGGGTCCCACCGGGTTATGCACTGTGAATGTTTACACGGTGTGTTCAATAAAAACATGGTAACATTTCATTTTTTGTGTGTTATTAGTTTAAGCAGACTGTGATTGTCTATTGTTGTGACTTAGATGAAGATCAGATCACATTTTATGACCAATTTGTGCAGAAATCCATATCATTCCAATGGGGTTCAGATACTTTTTATTGCAACTGTATATACAGTCTCCTTGACAGTCCTCCTGAACACACTTGAATCGCTGTAGGTAGATCTGACGAGCTCTCAGATTTTTTAAGCAATAGCCCTTTACAGGGAAGTAGACACGTGCAATTTGTTTTGTTCAAAATCATTTTGTTAACCACTTAAGACCCGGACCTTTAGGCAGCTAAAGGACCCAGCCAGGTTTTGCGATTCGGCACTGCGTTGCTTTAACAGACAATTGCGCGGTCGTGCTATGTTGCTCCCAAACAAAATTGGCGTCCTTTTTTCCCACAAATAGAGCTTTCTTTTGGTGGTATTTGATCACCTCTGTGGTTTTTATTTTTTGTGCTATAAACAAAAATAGAGTGACAATTTTGAAAAAAATGCAATATTTTTTACTTTTTGTATAATAAATATCCCCCAAAAATATATGAAAAAATATATATTTTCCTCAGTTTAGGCCGATACGTATTCTTCTACCTATTTTTGGTAAAAAAAATGCAATAAGCGTTTATCGGTTGGTTTGCGCAAAATGTATAGCGTTTACAAAATAGGGGATAGTTTTATTGCATTTTTATAAAAAAAAATGTTACTACTAATGGCGGTGATCAGCGATTTTTTTTCGTGACTGCGACATTATGGCGGACACTTTGGACAATTTTGACACATTTTTGGGACCATTGTCATTTTCACAGCAAAAAATGCATTTAAATTCCATTGTTTATTGTGAAAATGACAGTTGCAGTTTGGGAGTTAACCACTAGGGGGCGTTATGTGTGACCTAATGTGTGTTTAAAACTGTAGGGGGGTGTGGCTATAGGTGTGACGTCATCGATTGTGTATCCCTATAAAGGGGATCACGCGATCGATGCAGCCGCCACAGTGAAGAACGGGGAAGCCGTGTTTACACACGGCTCTCCCCGTTCTTCAGCTCCGGGGACCGATCGTGCGATCCTTAAGTGGTTAACTAATTTCGAAAAATGTGTTAATTCGTAAATATTTCAATTATTGAAAACCCATTTAATCACTTGCCCACCGTGTCATGTCTAAAAGACGTCATGACTTTAAAGATGGATATCTCGGTAACGGCAGCAGCTGCTGCCACAACCGAGATATCCATCTTTACCGTGGGCAGTCCTGTACACGATAATGGTGGTCGCCGCGAGATCGCCGTTATCGGTGGCGGGAGAGGGCCCGCCGCTCTCCCGCGCCCTCCGCCGCTTACCGGAGCCGTCAGTAGCGGCGGAGGGGATCGGGTCCTGTCTGCAGCTGTGTTGGGATACGAGTGAGGGAAAAATCGCCCCCACCCGTTCCCCATAGCTCTGCTGGGCGGAAGTGACGTCAAAACGTCAGTCCCGCCCAGCGTCTTAAAGTTCTAAAATTTGAAAAATGACATTTTTTCTTTTTTTTTTTTCTTTTTTTGCATTTAAGCCTAAATATGAGATCCGAGGTCTTTTTGACCCCAGATCTCATATTTAAGAGGACCTGTCATGCTTTTTTCTATTACAAGGGATGTTTACATTCCTTGTAATACGAATAAAAGTGATCATTTTTTTATTTTTATTTATTTCGGTGTAAAAAATTATAAACTAATTTAAAATAAATAAGAAAACAAAACAAAAAAATTTAAAACGCCCCGTCCCGACGAGCTCGCGCACAGAAGCGAACGCATATGAAAACGGTGTTCAAACCACACAAGTGAGGTATCGCCGCGATCGTTAGAGTGAGAGCAATAATTCTAGCCCTAGATCTCCTCTGTATCTCAAAAAATGCAACCTGTAGAATTTTTTAAACGTCGCCTATCGAGATTTTTAAGGGTAAAAGTTTGACGCCATGCCACGAGCGAACGCAATTTTTAAGCGTGACATGTTGGGTATCATTTTACTCGGCGTAACATTATCTTTCACAATATATAAAAAAATTGGGCCAAATTTATCCGAAGTTACCAATTATCCGAAATAACGAATGCCACGTCTAAAGTAATGGCACGTGATGAATAATAATAATTAATAATATAAACATTTTATTATTATTTTCCCAGCTGCTAGGCCATGTGAGAGGGGTCTATCCGGGTAAGCAATACCCACTCAGGAGTTAGTGGTGAATACTGGAACTTATTACTTTTGTGCATTCTGTCCCACGTACCTGAACCTTCCCTTTCTCTCTATAGTCTCCACTTCCTTCACAAGTTTTTGCAGCAAAAATAAAGCCTACAGTTGAAGGTTTTACATCTTGTGTGGACATTGCAATTTCTACAAACTTCCTCCCCTGGACAACGAACTTAGAGGTAACGTGCAAAACCCAAAATCTAAACCAGCAGCTCCTACGGGGGTAGTGCTACAGTAACATTCACTAACAGCCAAATTTGAAAGGAAATTCCAATACCTATCATGTAATAGTTATTATTAGTAAGTTAGTTATTCTTTGAAATTTTCTGATTTTTTTTTCTTATTTTCAGATTTTCAAATTAACAAATGTACGAATTTACGAATATTCACAGTTTCAAATTTACAAATTTTGAAATTACAATCGTAATGAATGACCCCAAAAAAAATGGAGAGAAAAAAATCAAATGACATGAAAATTAACAGATTTTTCAGCAGTGCACATATCTACAGGGAAGGAACTCGCAGCCCCTATGGTTGTGTAGCAAAAAAAGTAGTGAAACAGCTGCCTCTGTGGCCTCTGATATCAGCACCACCTCTTGAGACACTGTCAACCCACCTGGCTGCAGCTGCCCCTTTCAGCCCTCATAAATATTCTAGGCAGCTCCTCCTAACCTTCACCCACTAGCTCCTGAACATTCTCCAATGTCCCATAAACAGGTGGAGACATCAGAGGAGCTATCAGGATGAGTGATCCAGCCCTAATTTACTAAACCCTAACCCAGATTCAACAGCTGAGGCTTAGCCCTGAGCTAACTAGATTTTACCTACACTTAAAAAAAATATACTACATCTAGCACACACTAGTGAGTGCTACACTCACCCCCCCCCCCCACCCTAAACAGCATCCGTGTCCCCACCGGACAAAAAAAAACAACTGAACCCAGAAGAAATACCAGGCATCCAATAAGATATGAGATACTATACTGCATTTTGGCCACTAGATGGAGCTGATTGTACAGGCATTAATCTCTTAGGCCGCGTACACACAGGGAGACATGTCTGCTGAAACATGTCCGACGGACCGTTTCCAGCGGACATGTCTCCTCGGATTTTGGTCCGTACACACCATCGGACGAAAATCCCCTCGGACTGAGGACGCGGTGACGTGGCGGTGACGTGGACGCCGCCACGTCACCACTCTAGGAAGTAAAATACTTACACGCATGCGTCAAATCGATTCGACGCATGCGGGAGATTTATGTCTGCTGTTTAGGCGTACTAACCAGCGGACATGTCTGACGGACAGGTTTCCAGCGGACAAATTTCAAAGCATGAGGCCTAAAAGCTACAGTGCTGGTCGTTCTTGGATAAATGTCCTGCAGATATTCCTGGTCCCTATGTTTCTTCCCTAAGGCTGCATTAACACCTGAGCGTAGCATTTTTGGTCATTTTTTCCGGCGTTTTGTCGCGCGTATTCACGTGTATTCAAACGTTTGCATACAGCGTCGTCGGACGTGTTTGAACTTCAACGTTTTTTATTTTAGCCAATAGGAAAAATGATCATCTCTTTCATCACTTGTTGCTATGTTTGTAGATCTTCTGCCTGGGTGAAATGTTCTATTGACTTGTTTAACCAAAAATTATTTTTGGCACGGTAGAAATTTTTATTTGCAAGTAATGGGCGTCGCGATGGGGGCCAAATTTGCCCCCAGCGTCGCCAACTTATTTTTGGCATTATGGGAAGAAGAGGCCATTTATAAAGACCCTCCTATACAGCTTAAATGCTACAAAAGGTACATTGATGATTTACTTATGATTTGGGATGGCGATCTACCCAGTCTGGAATTCTTTTTGTTGAATTTGAACAACAACTCCCATAACATCACTCTGACTTTGAATATTGACGTAGAAAAAATTTCCTTTCTAGATCTTGAGATCTACAAAGATGGAGACTCTTTCAGTACCCGTAATCATTTCAAACCTTCGGATAGAAATGGTTTTATACCTCTGGATAGTTGTCATCACAAAAACTGGTTGTGCAATATACCAAGGGGCCAATTCATCCGTCTCAGACGTAATTGCACATCTGATACTGATTTTTTCTCACAATCTAAGATTTTAGTTGGTAAATTTCGTCAAAAAGGATATGATCAAAAGAATATTTCTAGCGAATTAGCACGAGTTGGTAATCTTAATAGAGCTGATTTGGTAGCTGATTCGACAAAAGTAAATAATGGTGAGAATTTTGAATTTAAAATCATCTTAGACTATAATGTTCGATACCGACAATTCGAAAAGATTGTTAACAAACACTGGGAGGTGTTAAAAAAGGATAAAACCCTGGGGCCCCTTCTCCCTGGGGCCCCTACGCCCACGTTTCATATACAAAAAAGCGCCTACTATAAGGGATATAGTAGCCCCTGGAGCCATTGACACCACCGGCCTTTAAGGAAAACAATTTTTTTTCTTTTCTTTCAGGCTTTTATGCTTGTGGAAGATGCCAGGCCTGTAAACAATGTAGACACAATGTGAAGAAGCGGAAAAACTTCACCTCCTTCTCCACTGGAAAAAACTATACCATTAAAAATCTTATTACTTGTCAAACAATGGGTGTGGTCTACATGTTGGAATGTGATTGCGGGCTCCAATATGTAGGCCGCACTTCCCGTGCCCTCTCTGTGCGTGTAGGAGAACATGTCAGTAACATTAGGCGAGGTAAACGGTCCCATAGTGTCTCCAAGCACTTTCGTCAACATCATGATAGAAATCCGAAATGTTTGAAATTCTGGGGCCTTGAGAGGGTGGATAAACACTGGAGGGGTGGGAATTATATTCATCAAATCAGCCAAAGAGAGTCCTTCTGGATACATGAGACCAAGGTGCTCACTTCAGAAGGCCTCAATGTTGAATTTGATTTGAATTGTTTTATATCCAACAAATAATAGTTTTTAGTTATTTTATATAATTTTAAATGAAATATTTTAATTTTGTTCAGTAATAAACGGATTTCATTAGTATATGGGTTTCATGTTTTACATGTTATTCATATGCTGTTATGATTGGGAATTTGCATATTGAATGTATGAATTGTATATAAATTTGTTTTATTTTATTTAATTTGTATGCATACCATAGAGGTTCCGATCGGTTTGAGCGCTGTTATATAAATTCTGAATGCTAATATGCCTTTTATCCACTAGATGGCGACATGTATTTATTTTTATGTCGCCTTGACCGTCCTGTCACGGAACAATAAAGTTATCGCAACGTGCTACGACGCGCAAACGTGCCGTACCGCGTCATCACGTTTGAAGGACGGTACATGACTATACCATTAGCCGCAGGTATCTCACTCGACGGTGAACGTCATTGGGTGCGTCATCACGTTGCATGTGAGAATCCCTTCCGGGCAAGCGGCATATTTAAACAATGCGCGACTATTTGTGATTCCTGCCCTGCTGAAGAAGTAATCTTTACGCAACGCGTCCGGGGACAGGAATCACCTTCACAGTCGCTCATACAGTGTCTGAACCTCATCCTGGTGTGCTCTCTGTCTGGCCCTACGGTTTCCTTTTGATGCCTATTATTCTCTCACCAAATGTGAGTAAGCTGTATGCTATTTGCTGCATTAAATTTATATATTTTTTTACGGAAGCTCTTAGATGTTTGTTTTTTCTCATCCTTCATTTTTTGATATGTATCATGACTGATGCATGAGGACTCAATATAACATCTTTCCTTCGGGCTACTTGGTGGATTCTATGTGCAGTTTGACCATCTGGTGAAACAGTGGTCAAATCTGGAGGTAATAGTACAATATCCATGTGGTGGTGGGATCACCTTTGACCATTAACACTTCGCACTTGGTGGATTCTGATCAATCAAATCTATTGAAGTATTGGACCTATTGCACTGTTTTATGGACATTAGTTAATGTCATTCACTCATGCACTTATGATTTATTATGTGTGTGTTATCACCTCCTACTGTGTTCCTGTTACACAAGTTTCATTGATTAATGGTGTATGACAAGCACCATTTAACACATTATATTATATTGTTTGCGCTGCACTATTTCTATGTTGTATATTATTTTGGGAAATTTTGTGAAAGTTTCTTTTGTGTTCAGCTGGCATTCATGTGAAATTTTATCTTTAGAGTTAAATTTCATCACTATTTGTATTATTCAAGTTTTCCTCATTTGTTTGCGCTGATTGCACCCCCTTTCTATTTCGTATCTAGTGCTTTTGCTATTGCCTTTTAGCTGCATCATGGAGGTTTTCCAATATTTGGAAACCCGAGAGGTTAAACTTAGTGAGGTGTTTTCCAATTCGGCACCCTCAGTAGGTCCGGATGACATCTCCTCTCTTTTCAAGAAACTAGGCTTTTTGTTTGAAAAGAAAATTAAAGCCTGGTGGGATGTCACATCTTTCGAACAGTACATCAGGGATGGTCTCATACCGAGACGTCTCAGGTGGGATATTCCACCTAGTGATGGCTTAGATGATGATGAGTCCCTCCTGGAATGGTATAATTTTTTCAACAAAAAGGGCCAAGACTTGATGGAATTCCTTTTGTTACGCAAACAGAGAAAAATGAAAATTATTGAGACTCAAATTGCAGATATTAAAAGTAAAATGGATGTTTTAAAAAATCATTCAGATTTTCCCAAGTTGTCAGGGGAATTAAAAATCAAACTGACCAAATGGGACATTGATACACAAAATAAGAAAAAAGGTAAATTTATTAGGGACTCTGGGGATTATGCAAGAAAGGAAGTTTTCAAATGGCAAACTACAGCTAGATCCTCTGATCATGCCTCGAAATCATCCTCTGGGGAGAATATACCATCATTTCCCAAAACTCCCTCTAATGTTGTCAGGAATCAGACACCATATTTTGATCAACAAGCCAATTATCCCCATCCTAGGGGTCGAGGGAGGGGTCGAGGCAACAGAGGGAGAGGAAATTATTCCACTCCCCCACACATGATCCAATCCCAAGGTAATTACCTGCCTATTAATAACCACAGGGGCAAATCTAACCACCCACAGTCATCTAGAGGAAGTTTTTCTCAGAACAATGGATGGGGTGATGATAATTATTATCATGGCTACACTGCACCCACACAGAATCGCTTTGCACCCCTATCCAATCGTGATGAAATGGAAAGTGTTTTTTTAGGGAACCCCCCTCCGTCATGGTGGGGCCCTCCTTCAACAACTCCCACTGGCAACAAAGGGAACAAAAGAAGAGAAAGAGAGGGAAACGGGCCGGACGTAGAACAGGCAAAAAGGACAAAATCCCATTAGGCACGGGTATTTTTAATATCAGTGGGACCATTTTGACTGATGACGAATTGAGAATTTTAGATAAAGGACTCAAATTTGCTCCCATCAGGAATTTTAATAAGTTTCAGACTTATATTGGTATTTCTAAATTTGTAAGAACTTTGAATATCAAAAAATATTTTTTATCAAAACCAGCCGAAAGGTCTTCTTTGATCCCTATAGGTTCTCACTCTAACCTTAAAACCAAAAGTGTATTTAATCCCTCTAATATAGACACCAAACACATAGACGTGTTTAAAAACATGGTCTTAAGTGATTTGGAGTCTATGAAAGTCAAAAAAATCAGAGACCCTCTCTATGTCAAAAACGGTATAACGTCGTTAGAAAACAAAAAAGACGTGATAATACGCCCTGCGGATAAAGGAGGGGGATTGGTAGTGATGTCCAAAGAATATTATAAGGGGGAAATGAATCGTCTCCTGAGTGATACTGACACCTACAAACTACTGAAAACAGATCCAATCTTTGAATTTAAAGGTGAACTATCTTCTCTAGTCAAGAAAGGGTCAAAAAGAAAGATTCTCTCTAAAAAAGAGGCAGAATTCTTAGACCCCAGCGCATGTAGAACACCTTTTATGTACTTCCTACCGAAAGTACATAAAAATGCCACCCACCCACCCGGACGACCTATAGTTAATGGCATTGAGTCCGTATCCTCTAGATTGGGCCAATACATTGACTTTTTCTTGAAACCTATTGTCTCTAAGACTAAATCTTATCTTAGAGATACCAAGCATTGTATTCAAACTCTTGAATCCTTAACTAGTACTCCGAACAGTCTTCTCATTACAGCAGACGTCAGTTCCTTATATACCATTATAGGACATGCCGATGCCATCTCAGCTGTCAAATGGGGTTTGGCACAATCTTACCTTTCGACTAAACATATTAAGTTTCTACTACAATGCCTGGAATTTTGTTTAACCAAAAATTATTTTTGGTACGGTAGAAATTTTTATTTGCAAGTAATGGGCGTCGCGATGGGGGCCAAATTTGCCCCCAGCGTCGCCAACTTATTTATGGCATTATGGGAAGAAGAGGCCATTTATAAAGACCCTCCTATACAGCTTAAATGCTACAAAAGGTACATTGATGATTTACTTATGATTTGGGATGGCGATCTACCCAGTCTGGAATTCTTTTTGTTGAATTTGAACAACAACTCCCATAACATCACTCTGACTTGGAATATTGACGTAGAAAAAATTTCCTTTCTAGATCTTGAGATCTACAAAGATGGAGACTCTTTCAGTACCCGTAATCATTTCAAACCTTCGGATAGAAATGGTTTTATACCTCTGGATAGTTGTCATCACAAAAACTGGTTGTGCAATATACCAAGGGGCCAATTCATCCGTCTCAGACGTAATTGCACATCTGATACTGATTTTTTCTCACAATCTAAGATTTTAGTTGGTAAATTTCGTCAAAAAGGATATGATCAAGAGAATATTTCTAGCGAATTAGCACGAGTTGGTAATCTTAATAGAGCTGATTTGGTAGCTGATTCGACAAAAGTAAATAATGGTGAGAATTTTGAATTTAAAATCATCTTAGACTATAATGTTCGATACCGACAATTCGAAAAGATTGTTAACAAACACTGGGAGGTGTTAAAAAAGGATAAAACCCTGGGGCCCCTTCTCCCTTTACGCCCACGTTTCATATACAAAAAAGCACCTACTATAAGGGATATAGTAGCCCCTGGAGCCATTGACCCACCGGCCTTTAAGGAAAACAATTTTTTTTCTTTTCTTTCAGGCTTTTATGCTTGTGGAAGATGCCAGGCCTGTAAACAATGTAGACACAATGTGAAGAAGCGGAAAAACTTCACCTCCTTCTCCACTGGAAAAAACTATACCATTAAAAATCCTATTACTTGTCAAACAATGGGTGTGGTCTACATGTTGGAATGTGATTGCGGGCTCCAATATGTAGGCCGCACTTCCCGTGCCCTCTCTGTGCGTGTAGGAGAACATGTCAGTAACATTAGGCGAGATAAACGGTCCCATAGTGTCTCCAAGCACTTTCGTCAACATCATGATAGAAATCCGAAATGTTTGAAATTCTGGGGCCTTGAGAGGGTGGATAAACACTGGAGGGGTGGGAATTATATTCGTCAAATCAGCCAAAGAGAGTCCTTCTGGATACATGAGACCAAGGTGCTCACTCCAGAAGGCCTCAATGTTGAATTTGATTTGAATTGTTTTATATCCAACAAATAATAGTTTTTAGTTATTTTATATAATTTTAAATGAAATATTTTAATTTTGTTCAGTAATAAACGGATTTCATTAGTATAGGGGTTTCATGTTTTACATGTTATTCATATGCTGTTATGATTGGGAATTTGCATATTGAATGTATGAATTGTATATAAATTTGTTTTATTTTATTTAATTTGTATGCATACCATAGAGGTTCCGATCGGTTTGAGCGCTGTTATATAAATTCTGAATGCTAATATGCCTTTTATCCACTAGATGGCGACATGTATTTATTTTTATGTCGCCTTGACCGTCCTGTCACGGAACAATAAAGTTATCGCAACGTGCTACGACGCGCAAACGTGCCGTACCGCGTCATCACGTTTGAAGGACGGTACATGACTATACCATTAGCCGCAGGTATCTCACTCGACGGTGAACGTCATTGGGTGCGTCATCACGTTGCATGTGAGAATCCCTTCCGGGCAAGCGGCATATTTAAACAATGCGCGACTATTTGTGATTCCTGCCCTGCTGAAGAAGTAATCTTTACGCAACGCGTCCGGGGACAGGAATCACCTTCACAGTCGCTCATACAGTGTCTGAACCTCATCCTGGTGTGCTCTCTGTCTGGCCCTACGGTTTCCTTTTGATGCCTATTATTCTCTCACCAAATGTGAGTAAGCTGTATGCTATTTGCTGCATTAAATTTATATATTTTTTTACGGAAGCTCTTAGATGTTTGTTTTTTCTCATCCTTCATTTTTTGATATGTATCATGACTGATGCGTGAGGACTCAATATAACATCTTTCCTTCGGGCTACTTGGTGGATTCTATGTGCAGTTTGACCATCTGGTGAAACAGTGGTCTAATCTGGAGGTAATAGTACAATATCCATGTGGTGGTGGGATCACCTTTGACCATTAACACTTCGCACTTGGTGGATTCTGATCAATCAAATCTATTGAAGTATTGGACCTATTGCACTGTTTTATGGACATTAGTTAATGTCATTCACTCATGCACTTATGATTTATTATGTGTGTGTTATCACCTCCTACTGTGTTCCTGTTACACAAGTTTCATTGATTAATGGTGTATGACAAGCACCATTTAACACATTATATTATATTGTTTGCGCTGCACTATTTCTATGTTGTATACTATTGACTAAAGCGACAAAACGCCCATAGAAACGCTGGTTGTGGCGCTAGACGCTTGAATCGAGCGTTTCCATTACTTTCTATGGGAAATTCAAACGCTCAAGCATGCCCAAACCGCCTGATTCGCGCAACAAAAAAGGGTCCGGAACTTGTTTGAGCTTTAGGCGTTCGACATCACGCATTTTGTCGTGGAGATGCTAACCATCTCCATAGAGAATAATGTATTTTTTCCCCTCTAGCGTATAATAGCGTCAGGCTTCAGGCGACAAAACGCTCAGGTGTGAATGGAGCCTAACACCACATGGTTTCCATTCTATCGCAAGTCTTGCATTGTTGGCTTAAGGAAGAAAAAAATAATGGGTATGCCAGCTCATTTTGTATCCAAGTGTAATAAACACATTGGAGATGGCATTCATTATGAGATAAATGCCAGGTTTATGTCACTGACGTCTCGTATAATTACACTTGACTCTTCTTCATCATTCGTCTTTCTATAAAATCATGTTTGAAGAAGTAATTAACTGCAGCACACTGACCTGCGGTGTCATCTTAATCAAGAAACATTTTTATTTTATAATTGTAATTGTTTAAGACAATGCTATTAAATACTTCATCCAATTTAAAATATGAGTAGCACGTCCATGCCAAGCTTTTCTTTGTGTAACAATCTAACTAATTAACTGTATGGGGTTTGCTTCAATAAAAGCAGGTGGCATTATTATTGAAATTGTCACGTAAGAAATGCAAGACAAAGAAGTGTGGATCCTGACTGATCATGATCATAAAGTTTGGTCTTCTTATTTCCAGCTATGTTTGTTCCGATCAGTCCCTGCCCTCGAGGAGTCTGTGGGCGTGGTCTACTGGGCCTATGCATGTGGGGAAACACTTTGCCCGTGCTCACCAATGACCAGGACCAGACGGAGGCTGCAATCATGAGAAAAATCCAACATTGAGGCGGTCCCCCCGACTCAGAGATGAGCCACCTGTGTGCAGCATTATTGTGCAGAGTTCCTCTGGGAGATGTCCTGTCCCATGTCACTACACACTTATATAGGGTTAGAGGGAAGTGTAACAGCCCTTACGTGTGGCAGATAGTAAGGTCCCGCCGGCATGGAGATATGAAGGCACAGCAAAGGAGCACTTCAGATGGACACGGCAAGCCCCACCGGTGTCCGTGACATTACCGGATCTCCGACGGTACTCCTTGAAGACCCAGAAGCCGGCAGAGAGGCGAATAGCAATCAAAATAATTTTGATCGATCAAAAAAATTGAGCCCTAGTTTACACACATAGCTCCCGGTCCCCGCTCTGTAACGAACGATCGCGCGTGCCCGGTGGCGATTGTACCTGCCGGGCACGCGCACGGGACTCGGGGGAGAGCGGGGATGCGCCCCCCCTAGTGGCCGCTTTAATGCGGACGTATAGCTACAGGCTCTCGCCCAGGAGAGCCACCGTCCCGCAGTAAAATGACGGCGGGCGGTCGGCAACTGGTTAATGATGAAGTTGGAAAAAACTTTGATTTTCTACATGCTGAAAAACATTGTTTTTTTTTATGCCGAAAAACGATTGTGTGTACGCGGCATAAAAAGTCTTGCCTTTAGTTATACTTTCTGTTGCAGTTTACATAAAAGAACGAATATGCCTTTAGCAGGGATTTGATTTGCAAAGAGCAAAGAATCTATTATTTCCACCGCCGGACGGTGTCTGTAACTGTTTGAGAGAGAAATGTTTTCTTCCCGGGTGCCGCCTTGTGTAATCGCCATTTCCTTTATTATATATGACTACTTTGCTCTTTGGTCACTTCTGTGCGTTTTCATTTCCTGGTAATCATGATAATTCCATGTGAGAATTGAATGGTGCAGATTAAATATATAAACAGCAGTCCTGGGGATCTAAGCTTTAACTGCATATCGCCTCCACGTCTCTCCTCCAGTCATAGTCATAGGAATATAGGAATTCTCCACTTTCCATAATCCACCTTCTACACATTCTTAAATTCAAGCTGTCATCACCAGTACAGACAATTCAAACTGAACATATGGTAAGAAATGCATAATGTCAGTGAAAGCCGCATGTTGGAATGATCAATAGATCCGCAGCTGAATTTCAATTCAGATCTCAACTTTTCCTATTTATGCTTGTGTGTTGTGGTAACGAGCACTAAGGTTTGGTTCCAGGGCTGGTGCAAGAATTTTTGACACTCTAGGCGAAATCTCATTTTGCCGCCCCCCTGGCTCCACCCCTGACTCCACCCAATTTGCCCTGCCCATGTATACCCCTTTTTAATGAAACGCTCATCAAATGCAGCCTCACCAGTGTCCATCAATGCAGCCTCACAAGCAGGACCGTTTGAAGGAATTTGGCGAGCCCCAAGCAAAATGGTTGCGGTTGTTCTTACTCCCCCCCCCCCGGTCTCTATGTTTTTCTATTCTCACCTCCCCTTCTTCCCTGTAGGCTGCCGCTGTAGTGTGGCCGAGCTCCTCTTCCTCCTGTCAGTCCGGTATTCTATCATTATGGGTCCCCTATCAGATAGTGCCTGGGCTGGGCCAGGTACCGCGCGGTACAGGAGATTCAGTTGACTGTGTTCCTGGCCGGACTAAAAGGAAGTGAGCACTCGCTGGACTGACAGGAAGTGCACACTGAGTGCTCACTTCCTTTCAGTCCGGCCGAGAACAGGAAACTGAATCTCCTGTACCACGCGCGGTACCCGGCCGGACTGACAGGACTCCAGAAGGAATGAAGAGGAGCTCGGCCACGCTACAGCCTGGGAAGGGGAAGATTGAGGCCCCAGACGAGCTTGGGGGCCCAAGTAATTGTTTGTTTTGCTTGTCCTGTAGCGACGGGCCTGCTCACAAGCGCCTATCAATGCAGCCTTTACCAGCATCCATCAATGCAGCCTCACCAGCATCTATCAATGCAGCCTCACCAGCACCCATCAATGCAGCCTCACCAGTGCCCATCAATGCAGCCTCACCAGTGCCCATCAATGCAGCCTCACTAGCTCCCATCAATACAGCCTCACTAGCGCCCATCAAATGCAGCCTCACTAGCGCCCATCAAATGCAGCCTCACTAGCGCCCATCAAATGCAGCCTCACTAGCGCCCATCAATGCAGCCTCACTAGCGCCCATCAATGAATGTTTGCTTGCTTCCATTCATTTGGGAATCGGGACACAGACACAGTTATTCGCAAACACCGCACCAGTCGCCACTCCATTATGTGCGAATGGAGCGGCGACTGCCTGCTGATGCTGAGACTTTTTACAGCGTTTTAGCTTTAAAAATAGCACTATTAAAACGCTCATAAAACGCTCTCCATGCATCTCAATGGACCCTTTCACACTGAATCCTGCAAGCAGCATCTTTGGAGTAGCTGAAAAAAGCGCTCCAAAAACGCCCTCTCCATTGAAATGAATTGAAAGCGCTGTAAAAGCGCCTTACCCTTTCTCACTGAGGCACTGCACTGGCAGGGCGTTCAGAAAAGTCCTGCAAGCAGCATCTTTGGAGCAGCTTTTGGGCGCTGAAAAAAACGCTCCGAAAACGCCCCTCTCCATTGAAATTAATTGAAAAGTGCTGTAAAAATGCCTTACTATTTCACACTGAGGCACTGCAAAAACGCCCTAAAACGTTTCTTGCGCTGGCAGTGTGAAAGGGCTCTGAAGGGCTTTCACATTGGGAATGCAGATGAGGCTTTGCTCGAATAACGCTCGATTAACACCCTAGTGTGAAAGGAGCCTAAGTTGCTTGCTGCAGAGAGAAGAGAGTAGAAACACCAATGGCCGGGCGCCCCTAGGCAGCACGGCGCCCTAGATGGCTGCCTAGTTTGCCTAATGGTAGCATTGGCCATTGGTTCACATCTACAGGTGGGCTCGTTCCGGGGCGTTGCGTGTAGAGAAGCCCATTAATTTCAATAGGCTGCCCTACACATGAGAAATTCGGGAAAGAATGTCCTGATTTTGTGTGTGCAAATGCCCCTCCCCCCCCTATTATCTGAAGATAATATATTCACAAAAAATACACCAAAATTATTATTAGCTAATACAAACCTAACAAAGAACCCGTGTTAATTATCCCTTTAATTTTTTTTTGTTTTTTTATATATATATATTTCTTTTCAATGTTTACATTTTTAAAATTATTTTATTTTACAATTGTTAAAAATGTATTACAATGTTAACGTTTTTTTTTTTTTTTTTTACAGGACAGGGAAGCCAGCAGTGCCACGGGAGGGAGGCTTGGTACAGGGACGGGGGGGGGCACACTGGGGGGATCAGAAGTGGGCAGACCAGGGAGGGGAATCAGTGCAGGGGAAGTAATCAAAGGACCGAAGCCCTGTGTCTCTCCCTGCAGCAGCTGAAAGGGAGGGAGGGAGTAAAAACGGGCAGCACAGGGCATCTTTCTGTAATTGCCCCTCTGCCCAAACACACCGATTCCTCCTACTGTTCGGACCACTCTGTGTTTCTGGGCCCCCTACAGGAGCCCTGTGGACAAGAGAGGGTGATCTTTGCAGGTTTTGCTCTGTAACGAGCGATCACGTGTGCCCGGCGGTGATCGCGCCCACCGGGCACGGGAGTCGGGGGCGAGGTGACGTATAGCTACGTGCTCTCGCCCAGCAGAGCCGACCTGCCGCCGGATAACTGCGGTGGCTGGTCAGCAAGCAGTTAAGATGGCACTGCCTGAATCCTTACTAATTTTGCACCCCCTAATAATTTTGCACATTGGGGTTACCTCCCTTGTGGCCCCATCCATGTTACACCACTGGCTCTTGGTCGCTTTTAGTGTTCTGTCAGCAGTCGGCCTTTTTACCCAACAGCAGGCTTCTACAGCAGAGGATGTGAGAAAAAGAAAATGCCCTGAGCACCATTCAGCTCACATATAAAAAAGTCTGAGGACAGTTGAGACGTATAAAGTGGTCTGGCTACCAGCTAAAATGTGGACCTGGAGAGGGAGGCTTTATGTAACCCACAGCTCTATAAAGCCTCCAGGACCCAGACCAGGACTTAATAGGATTCTGAGAAATTAGTGCTCCTCACAAGGTGTAGTTGAGATACCTAGGTGATATATATACCAGTGGCTGCTTGTGTTTTGTTTTGGGGGGAGCGGAAAACAACTACCTACCCGGTCGGTCCGGCACTTATCCCATTTAGGTGGCAGATGACAGGCAGAGGCTCCTCTGTCCTTTCCTCCATCGTGGTGTCCGTGCGTCTCCTCCCCTCCAATAGGATCGCTTTTCTGATTGGCCGGCAGGAGGATCAGTGTTACAATAGCGAATAATAATTTGCTATTGTAACACACCTGGGTGGTCTCGGTACGTATTCTCTGGGCCTCAAGCCCACCCTATTTTGAAGCCTACTAGAGCCTCTGACTCTAATCAGGTGCTTCAAAAAAACACCCCATTGGAATTCATGCATCTGGCATCCTGCAAGGGGTCGGAAGCGTGCACCCTAATGGATGGGCCGCCCCTGATATATACCCTGCACAACCCAGCCAGCTGGTACAGTACAACATACAGTATATATGAGACACAGATACGAGGGCTGGTGTAGTAAGCAGGGTCCCCCTGGGTTCTATCCTGGGACCAATCCTATTTAATTTATTCATGAACGATCTGGAGGCTGATATAAATAGCTCAATCTTGGTGTTTACAGATGATACTAAGCTAAGCAGGGCAATTACTTCTATGCAGGATGTGGAAATCTTGCAAGAAGATCTAAACAAATTAATGAGGTGGGCAACTACATGAAGTTTAATGTTGAAAATTTTAAAATAATGCATTCGGGTGCCAATAATATGAATGCAATCTTCTCGCTAGGGGGAGAACCTCTCGGGGAATCTGGGATGGAGAAGGACCTGGGGGTCCTAGCAGTTGACAGGATCAGCAATGGCATGCAATGCCAAGCTGCTGCAAGCAAAGCCAACAGAATATTGGCATGCATTAAAAAGGGGATTGACTCCAGAGATAAAACGGTAATTCTCGTGCTACACTAGACTCTGGTCCGGCCACACCTGAAGTATGCTGTCCAGTTCTCAGGAGGGATGTGCTGAAAGTGGAGAGGGTCCAGAGAAGGGCAACAAAGCTAATAAAGGGACTGGAGGATATTAGTTATGAGGAAAGACTGCAAGCTTTGAACTTATTCTCTCTGGAGAAGAGACGCGTTTGAGAGGGGATATGATTTCAATGAACAAATACCGTACTGGTGACCCCACAATAGGGATAAAATATTTCTGCACAAGGACATTTAAAAAGACACGTGGCTATTCACTAAATTTAGAAGACAAGCAGTTTAGTAGTACTAAAGGTGGCCCCGATCGTCCTCTTCTGGGGTCCCACAGCAGCTCTCTCGGCTCCTCCCTGCAATAGCTAACCCCCTCTGGGAAGCTTTCTCCCGAGGGGGTTACCTTGCGGCTGTGTCATACACTCGGCGTCTATAGATGCCAAGTGTATGACTCGGTCCCGCCTCCCCAGTGGCTGCGTCATTGGATTTGATTGACAGCAGCAGGAGCCAATGGCTGCGCTGCTATCAATCTATCCAATCAACACCAGTGGCGTTGGGAGGGGGGCTAGGGGGGGCTGGAGCCCTGAATGGGTCCCCGAAAAGCCCAGAGTCTCATGATTGCAGGTCTCCATTGTTAGACCTGATCCAGCGGCGAGTGCAGCCGAATGCCATAGCAGGTCCCACCTTCTGGAGCCTGCGCAACACCTATGATGGACGTCCCACTGGTCCAATGCCGGGACGCTGCAGGCTCCAGAAGGTGGAAATTACAAAGCGGCCACCGCGCCGCATCTCCGCTCGGGTGGGCGGCTCCTCGGCTCTCCTCTCCTCCTCGGCTCTCCTCCAGACTCCTCGGCTCTCCCCTCCAGGCTCCTCAGCTCTCCTCTCCTCCTCGGCTCTTCTCTCTTTCTCGGCTCCTCCTCTGACGGAATGACTGACTGCCTGCTGTGACACCGCACACCACAGCTGAGCTAGGTAGGTCAGACAGTGTAAGTAAATGCCAGTGTATGTAGGTCAGTGTAGGTAGGTCAGTGTATCTAGGTCACTACCATCAATGTATGTAGGTCAGGTAGATCAGTGTAGATCAATTTAAAATGGTCAGGTAGGTCAGTGTAGGTCAGTGTATGTAGGTCACTACCTACGTCACATACACCATCACCACCCCCGCCCGGTTTCTGACCTTGGACTTCGGGCTGAAGCCCCTGGTCTTTTTGCCACCTAGCAACACCCCTGATCAACACCGAGACTCCGTGGAGAAGAGGATCCTGGGAACGGGCCGAGCAGGTGAACTGGCTCAGGTAAGTGAAACAGGGGGCTGGGGGGGGCCTGTGATTGCAGGGTGTTTTTTCTACTTAGGAAAGGATGCATTAAGGAGAAAAAACACAAACCTTTACAACCCCCTTAAACTGCGTAGAGTGTTCGATACTGTAAGAGCAGTAAGAATGTGGAATTCTCTTCCACAAGCAGTGGTTTCAGTGGGGATCATCGGTAATTTCAAAAAACTAAACTAAACGACCACAACGTACAGGGATATACAATATAGTATAAACATAAAAGCACACACACAGGTTGGACTTGATGGACTTGTGTCTTTTTTCTAGCCTTACCAACTATGTAACTATGTAACTATGTATAATGAGAAGAACAGTTATTATAGAGCAGGGGTGTCAAACTCAATTTCATCGTGGACCGCATCAGCATTATGATTGCCCTCAAAAGGGCCGGTTGTATCTGTAAAATTAGATGTCCAACGCATCCCCTCCACTTACATTAGATGTTAAGAGCCCCCCCACCATCAGAAGTTAAGTCCCCCACTCTCCCTTACATCACAGTGCACTAGGGTGTCCACATTTCTAAACTACCATTCAGGGACACCCTCCCTTCCCAAAAATCAGCTTGTGCTGTAACGAATCACAGCACAGAGATTAAACACAAGAGGCGGGGTTTATGATTTCTCCAATCACAAGCAGGGGGCGGGATTGTGCTACTCCAGGCATTCCCAGCCAGGACAAGTGCTGTCAAGTAAAGCGGTGATGTGGCGGCCTTTTTTGGGGGCATCAGATCGGCCTGGGGGGTGGCTGTGTCAGTTTCATTCCGGGACACTGTATTGTCCTGGAATGAATGTGCCTGGGACAGACCTACAAAATGCAGGACTGTCTCGGGCAATACAGGACACGTGGTCACATGGGCGTCCGCTCATAGGAGTAAGGGGGGGCCAGTGACCCCCCCTGGAATCGGCAAGGGTCTGCCATGCTTGCATCTCTAGCTGTGCTGACTCTGTGTTTGTGTGAGTTGGCTCCACAGCTGCTGCAAGATCAGTGTCACTGAGTTACAGAGCTCTTTACTACCACCTCTGGCTGCTTCCTGTATGTGCACCCTCGTGTTTGCTTTGCTGCCTGTAATGTATTTTCAAAGGGACATGTGGAAACAGGACTTGGGAGAAGGAAGACCACTGTGACCTTACAAGTGGGGACTGTGAGTACAAGTTAAGGGAGAAGGCTTTATGGGATAATGACTAAGCCCCTCCCCTTCATGACATTGTCAAAGAAGCGGAGCATAGGTGACCGTAAAATTATGCCCCCCCCTGGAAAAAGTTCAGCGGACGCCCATGCGTGGTCATCCTACAGTGCACCCCCTTTTCTTATGCTGCTGCTGGGAAGAAGCTGGATGCTTTGCTTGAAATCAGAAAGTAGGGGTCTTGAGGAGGACCAGAGGAGGGCTGGAGCTCTGCTGCAGCTGTAGGAGAGGTGCGAGGGCCACATGAAATGGCCTGGAGGCCGGATTCGGCCTGCGGGCCTTGTGTTTGACATATGTGTTATAGAGGAAGTGTTATTTTACCAACACATAAAATTTAAATGACCTACAGTATGTAAGTTAATAAAAAAAAGTTATGCCCACTTTCGCATTACTTTTAGTACAGCACTCGTAAATTAATCATGTGTCCTATTATTTCAAATTAACTTTCCACAATAGTTTCCACTTTAAAAGAAAAGAGAAGCAGGGAGGGGGGGGGGGGGTAGTGCAATCCTATGGGTTACAGACCAAAGGCAGTAAAAACGTTAGTGAAAAGCCTGAAAGAGCAGGACGCAAGAGCCAACACTTTCATACATCTCCCCTATTGTGCATATAACAAACAGCCCGCTGTGTTTCCTAACATCCTGCAACCAATTCAGGTCTCAAGGACGTGTACAATGATACAAGATGTTCCCTTGAGATTACAGGGAATCAGATTTAAGCAGTAGAAGAAGGGACATTGAGGAAGGAAATATACAGCTTAGAATATTTAGATGGAAATGCAACTAAATCCACATCATAGTGGGCTGGCCAGGCAGCAATAATGTGATATAGCTGAAAGATAAGGCACCGAATTGTATGGAGAAGGGGGAAGGGGATACAAGCGTATTATTTTCCCGCAGGATCTTGCTAGCAGCAAGGTGTTGCATAAAAAGTGGTCTTTACGCTGTATGCATGTAACATTTGCGCTAATGTATTCATGTGTACACAGTACACGACCCTAGTGGCCACAACTGCTCAGGGCCAACATAGAAAAATCAACAATGTGTAACCAACGCCGCTCATTACATGCCATTCATTTTTACATATCCCCCTATATGACCAAAGATGAGATCATTCTGCACATGCGCTGCCACCGCTTGAATAATGTATTCATGTTATTCATGCGGCTCAGAAATGACCAAAACCCTGGAATCTGTGTTACGGCCCAATAATGTGCATTTTAATGCACTAGAATGCCTGCCCATATACAGTCATGGCCAAAAATATTGGCACCCCTGCATTTCTGTCACATAATGGACCACTTCGCCCAGAAAATTGTTGCAATTACAAATGTTTCAGCGTTCTCGTATTTATTTCTTTTGTTTGTACTGGAATGACACAAACAAGTAGAGAAACCAAAAGCCAAATCTGACATATTCCATGAAAAACTCCAAAAATTGACTGGACAAAATTATTGGTATCCTCAATTTAATATTTGGTAGCACAAATCGCTTTCTGTAACCATCAATGAGTTTCTTGCACCTCTCTACTGGCATTTTGGACCACTATTCTTTTGCCAACTGCTCCAGGTCTCTCAGATTGGAAGGATTCCTTTTCCCAACTGCTGTTTTGAGATGTCCCCACAGGTGCTCTATGGGATTTAGATCTGGACTCATTGCTAGCCAGATCAGTACTCACCAACTCTTTGGCCGCGTACACACGATCAAATCTATCTGCTGGAAACGGTCGGCCCGACCGTCCCAGCAGACAGATTCGACCGTGTGTATGGACGAGCCGACGGATTTGGCCACCCGACAGATTTCAAAGCATGCTTTGAAATCTGTCGGCTGGGAACCCGTCCGCCCGACATGTCTGCTGGTTAGTACGCTAACCAGCAGACATGTCTTCTCGCACACGCGCCGATTGGTTTCGACGCATTTGCGGAAGTGTTTTACTTCCTGGTGCGGTGACGTGGCGGCGTCAACCTCACCGCCACGTCACCGCGCCGTCTGGCGGCGGGGATTTTGGTTTGATCGTGTGTACACGATCAAACCAATATGTCCCCAGCAGACAGATTTGTTCAAATCTATCTGCTCGTGTGTACGCGGCCTTTGTCTTAAACCAGGGGTGGCTAACCAGTGGTACGGAGACCACATGTGGCCCGTGGAGCCCTCTGATGTAGCCCGTGACCTCCTTATCTGAATAGGCAGGTTGGCAAGCCCAGATCGCAGGTTACCGACCCGCCATACCACAGCATTAGCGATGTGTATGAAGCTGGTGGTAGAGGAAGACAGTGGCTGCGGAGCAGAGCCCCATACGGCGATGCTTTCTGTACAGCATCGGCTTTTAGCACAGGCGGAGTCTATAGCAAAGTTCAGCGCAGAATAGACACAGGTGCACTACGCTGCTCCCACGTTGTGCATAAACCACAGCACATCAGTGTGAAAGCAGTCTTAGGTCCCTTTCACGCGATTGGCCCGACCCAATCGGACCCTCAATTCACCTCTATAGAGCAGCAGATGTAAACAGACTTTTGTCCGCTTACGCCCGCCTACCTCCAATCCGATCCGCTAAAAAAAAAACTGAAGGGAATTTGTCCCCTTCCATCTGGGGGGATCAAATTGGAGGGCCTATAGAATAGCCATGACCTGTCATCCGCCTGCTCCACTCATTGTGGGCTGCGACTCGTTACCAAGTTGCTTAAGTGGCCCTCGCTCTTCAGAAGGTTGGGCACCCCTGTCTTAATCCGTTTCTGGGTGTTTTTTGACTTTTGTTTTGGGTAATTTTCCTGCTGTAAGGCCCATGACCTTTGATGAAGACCCAACTTTCTGACGTAGACCCTACATTGTACCCCAGAAATCTAGTTTTCAGATCTCATAATGCCATGTACACGGTCATCTCGAATAGCAAAGATTATTTCCTCTTTAGTTGATATTAATCAAACCGGTTTCATGCCTGGCAGGTCCACAGATACCAATTTGCGTAGAATATTCACTTATTTACAAATTCCCAATGCTGGCACATCACCCAGAGTCCTAGTATCAATCGGTATTGAAAAAGCCTTGTCAATTGGCAATTTATGCATAGGGTCTTGGAGCTCATGGGATTTTGGCCTAGCTTCAGAGGCTGGATCACACTGCTCTATAGTAACCCCTGAGTAGCAATACATCTGGGCCCTTCTGTTTCTCCCTTTTTTAATATTGGAAGAGGCACCAGACAAGGCTGCCCTTTATCTCCTTTCCTTTTTGCCCTTACCTTGGAGTCCTTGGTGATATCCCTTAGATCGGCAAAGCCAACCGGAGCCATCCAAGTGGGAACTATCCGTGAATGTCTTGCATTATATGCTGATGATTTGATTTGATTTCTTAAAGGTCCAGGGCCATTTCTTCAAATGTCTTTGACAATTTTAAAGTTATTTGGGGTAAGTCATCTATTTTACCAGTGGATGATGGAGCCAGGGAGGTGGCGGATCCTGACCTTCCGTTACGGTGGGTCGCGTCCCTCACTTACGTCGGAGTCCAGATAACAGCTAATGTTCATGACTATATGACTCTGAATCTGGCCCCACTGGTGACTCAATTTAACCACTTGACTACTGGGCACTTAAACACCCTTAATAACCAGACCAATTTTCAGCTTTCGGTGCTCTCTCGTTTTGAATGACAATAACTCAGTCATACAACACTATAACCAAATTAAATTTTTGTCCTTTTTTTCCCACAAATAGAGCTTTCTTTTGGTGGTATTTGATCACCTCTGCGATTTTTATTTTTTTCGCTATAAATGAAAAAAGAATGAAAATTTTGTAAAAAAATGATTTTCTTTATTTCTATTATAAAATTTAGCAAAAATTTTAATTTTCTTCATAAATTTGGCCTAAAATGTATACTGCTACATGTCTTTGGTAATAATAAAAAAAAATGGGATATTATTTAGTCTGGGTGGAAGTTATAGGGTCTACAAGCTATGGTACCAATTACTGAAAATTGATCAATTTGATCATACCTGATGTACTGACAGCCTCTCTCATTTCTTGAGACCCTAAAAAGCCAGTAAAGTACAAATACCCCCCAAATGACCCATTTTTGGAAAGTAGACATTCCAAGGTAGTTAATAAGAGGCATAGTTCGTTTTTTGAAGTTGTAATTTTTTCCCACAATTCTTTGCAAAATTAAGATTTTTTTTTTCACACCATATTGTCATTATAACAGGTTATTTCTCTCACATGGCATGTATATTCCACAAATAACACCGCAAAATATGTTCTGCTGCTCCTCCTGAGTATGGCGATACCACATGTGTGAGACTTTTACACAACCTGGCCACATACAGAGGCCCAACACTGAAGTAACAACTTCTAGCATTCTAGAAGCATAAATTACACATCTAATCTCTCAACCACCTATTACACTTTTGAAGGCCCTGGAGCACCAGGACAATGGAAACGCCCACAAAGTGACCCCATTTTGGAAAGCTAACACCCCAACGTATAATCTATGAGGCATAATGAGTCTTTTGACTACACCCTAAAAAACATTCTGCTGAGTAATGGGTAAAAAAAAAAAGATTACCTGTGGTTTTAGTAGTGCAATTGTCCACAGGAGGAGAGCCCTGATCCAGGCAGCAGGCAGAGACGTGATCACTGGTCAGCGACAGTGAATGGAATTGTCCAGGCAGCAGGCAAGAATATTGTCCATAGTCAGTACAGGGATACTGTCCATATACAGTCCAGGGCCAGTGCAAGTAGAGACATTGCCAGCAGTGCCAAAATAATCGTCCTGGTAGTAATAAGCAGGAACATGGTCCAAGTAGTGGGCCAGGAAAGAATGGGGACAGGGGTAGAGGCTTCTCCCACCCAAATCTCTTTGAAGCCTCCGGGCAACCAGACCCTAATCCGGGAATGAGAAAACTAAAAAATGTGTTTTTTCATCCAGAAAAACAATTCTGGAGCCCCTCACATATGCGAGGCCCCTGTGTTCCCACTAGTATAGCAGGGTAAAAGATCAATCCAAGGGGCAGGCAAAAAACGTGGTCAAACAGTCCAGGGTCAGTTCCAGAGCAGGCAGAGGTAGGTACAGTTTAGCGTTGGGCAGAAGCGTAGTCGTATAACAAGCCAGGGTCAGTTCCAGAGAAGGCAGAGGTATGTTTAGGGTTAGGCAAAAGAGTGGTCGTATAACAGGCCATGGTCGGTTCCGGAGAAGGCAGAGGTATGAACAGTTCAGTGCAGTGGCATAAGGGAAATGAGAATTGCGTTTACCATACTTCCCTAATAATGTAGAAACGTATGGTAACGGCGGAAACATGCACCTATACAGAGGCCTGGTTGGGAAGGGCAATCGGGACAATAATAAACGGTGTCTCTTCTAATTCCTTCTCTGGAGCACACTCGGCATCTTTTCTGGCGTCTGTAGCCTGTTTCACGGGCGACGGCTTTCTCAGGAAAGTGACGCTCGTGTAGTCTGCTCACAGAATCAGAGCGAATATTCTCTGGTGGGTTTTCAGGGTACAAAAGGGCGGTGATGACTTCTTCTTGATAGGACAGATAGGATACGGGGTTCTCTGATGATTTTTTGTATATAACATAAGAGTTATAGAAGGCCAAACTGAAAAAATAAATGGACACTTTTTTATACCAGTGACAGGATTTTCTTGTGGGAAGGTAGGGTTCGATCATCTGGTCGTTGAAGTCCACTCCCCCCATAAACAAGTTATAGTCATAGATGCATGATGGTTTTTGGATTGAGACATTTCTTTTGGGGACTTCCACGTAGGTGTCGTTGTGGATTGATGTAAGCATGTGGACGTTCCGTTTGTCCCTCCACCTGACAGCCAATATCTCCTGGTTCCTCAATGATGCCGACTCCCCTCGTTTGAGCTTTTCATTCACCAATTTTTGTGGGAAGCCTTTTCTATTGGCCCTTATTGTGCCACATGCTGGGGTATTCCTAAGGTACAGGTTTTTAAACAGGGGCAAGCTGGTGTAAAAATTATCCACATAAAGGTGGTATCCCTTTCCAAGTAGAGGATAGATCAGATCCCAGACCACTTTTCCGCTGACTCCGATATACTCTGGACATTCAGGGGGATGCAGTTGGGATGCCCAGCCTGCCTGAGAATTTGACAAGGGACTCATCCACGGATATGTTCTGTTCAGGGGTATATAACTGGGGAAATTTTTGCGAGAAAAAATTTAGGAGTGGCCGAATTTTATAAAGTTTGTCAAAAGCAGGGTCATTTCGGGGAGGGCACTGGGCGTTGTCGTTAAAGTGGAGGAACCGCATAATTATTAGGTATCGGGATCTTGTCATAAGGGAGGAGAAGAGTGGCATGTGGTGGATGGGTTTGGTAGACCAGTAGGAGTACAATTGTTTTTTTTTTTGAAAGTCCCATAGTAAAAGTTAGGCCTAAGAAAATTTTTAATTCCTCCACGGTTAGTTCTCTCCACTCAAAGGGACGGGCATAACTGGAACCAGGGTTGCTTTCTATGTACTGCTGTGCGTAGAGATTGCACTGGGCCACAATGAAGGATAGCAAGTCTTCGGTGAAAAGGAAATTAAAAAAATCGAGCATGGAAAAATTGTCGGTGTTCACCTGGACACCTGGCTGGGCAGTGAAAGGGGGGATATTTGTTGCCCTGGAATTAGGGGGAAGCCACAGGGGGTTTTGAAGGCCATAGGGAAGGCTGGCATGGCCCCTATCCCTTTGGGGCTGAGATGACACCCTACTGGTGCCTGGCCTTTGTTGCAGTGGCAGTGCGCTTGAGGTGGACGGCCCTGCGCTTGAGGTGGACGGCCCTGCGCTTGAGGTGGACGGCCCTGCGCTTGAGGTGGACGGCCCTGCGCTTGAGGTGGACGGTCCTGCACTTGAGGTGGGTGGCCCTGCACTTCTGGGTGTAGGCCGCTTCTCCACGCCAGCACCCCTTTTTTTCACGGGCACACGTTCCCCTTCAGATTCTGAATCAGACCCACTGTCTGTAACGGGTTCATAGGCCGAATCTGAATCGTACAGAGACTCCCCGCTGCTCTCATCGCTCATGATTAGATGCTGGTAGACCTCCTCATCGGTTAAGATTTTATTTGCCATACTGGTGGCTGGTGAGGCTGCACTGCACTGCAGATCACTGTGGTGGCACTGGTGGACACAGGTGGGCACAGGTGGCACTTATGTGCACTGTAGTGGCACGGGTGTGGCACTGGTGGGCACAGGCGGCACTGGTGGGCACAGGCGGCACTGGTGGGCACAGGTGGCTTTGGTGTGGCTCTGGTGTGCACTGATAAGCACACAAGCGGAACAGGCAGCACTGGTGGGCACAGGCGGCACTGGTGGGCACAGGCGGCACTGGTGGGCACAGGCGGCACTGGTGAGCACAGATGGCTGGGGTGGACACCAGCGGCACTGGTGGGCACAGGCGGCACTGGTGGGCACAGGCGGCACTGCAGTGGTGCAGATAAGGACTGATGGGCACAGATGGCACTGTTGTGGCACTGGTACGGCACTGTTGTGGCACTGATGCGACTCTGGTGACACTGATGCGGCTCTGGTGACACTGGTGCGGCTCTGGTGACACTGGTGCGGCTCTGGTGACACTGGGGTGGCACAGATGTGGCACTGTTGGGCACAGATGTGGCACTATGGGCACAGATGTGGCACTCTGGGCACAGATGTGGCACTAATAATCACTTTAGGGCAAGGCAATTGCCAGGGTAAACTCACAGATCTCTCCTCTCCTCTCACGCTGATACTGTGTAAGGAGAGGAGAGAGATGAACTTTCCCTGACCTTCTTTGTTTACATTGTGATTGCGCCGTCATTGGATGGCGCGATCACGTGGTAAAGGGCCGCTGTCATTGGCCAGTCACCGCGATTTGTGTTGCGCCGGGTCTCATAGACCCGGCGTGCACGAATGTTTCTGTGTGCGCGCCCGAGGGGGCGCGCAGGAACGATTCTCTGGGATCACGTTATATAACGTGATCCCAGAGTTAAGCAACCACCTTGCCGCCGTTATACGGCGGCGGCTGGTTGCTAAGTGGTTAAACAGAGCATCCAGGTCTGGAAGAAGCTTTGATGTTCTCTAAAAGGCAAAATAAACCTCCTTTTAAAATGAAAATTCTTCCTGAAATTACTTTTTGAGACATGCCCCGACCTGGATACCCAAATCTTTAAATTAGATAGTATCACTAGTTCTTTCCTTTGGTCTCCTTTGTCCCCTGGTATAGGGTTAAAAGTATTGCAGAACCCTTGGGGTCAGGAAGGTCTGGCTCCTCCCGACTGGCAAAAATATTATTATGCTGGTCAAATGGTATTTGCCCGCCGTTGGCTCTTGGTGGACAATGGCGATTCGGCCACAGTGCTGGAGGCAGCGCATTGAGGCTCCTATACCTTACCACAGGCAGTTTTCAGAGGCCCTAATTCTAGTCTCGCTCTTCTTTCAATAGTTTTTTTATTAATAAACATCAAAAATACATTGACAAAGGTGCAGGCAGAGCCATCTGTTAACATCAGACAAAGTAACAATTCAAAAGACACATTACACGTTGAAGATGAAAAGGAGCAGATTTATCTCAGCAAATTATTGCGGAAGCTCCAAACTCCCGAGGGAGGAGGGAACCCCCCAACCTCAGCACCCCTCACGGGATCTAGCTGTGCCGGGCAGGGGGGGGGGGGTCCATCTCCTCCAACGGAGTACAGTAATGAGTACAAAAATCTACAACAGGCAGGAGGAACCAAAAATATATATATATATATAATAAATTGCAAAGATAAGTGAAAGAGAACAACTGTGCTAATATTGTAATAACTCATAAAACTGCTTTGTTTAGGCAGTTGGGTGAACTATTATTGGTGGACAAAGTACTTACATTTGGATGTCCAATGAGCAGGAGGTATCAGCCAAAAAAGGCCAAGAGATGTTCCAACTGCTAACGAAGGTAGATGTAACAATCTGTCTTTTGCAATGTGGAGCAAAACCGAAAATGTAGAGAGAAAGGAGTCACCGCTCCAGGTGGGATCACTAAATGGTTACAGGTGGTGCAGGATACCGAGGGTGCTGGCGGTGCACTAAGCAAAATGAAGACAACGAAAAATGGATAGCCGCACTCCAAAACCTGATGGGTGGTCTTTTATTCAATAGACAGCATGTACAAAAATAGGGTCACAGCAGTGGAAACAAGGAACAGCCGACGCGTTTCGCACTGGATCAGTGCTTATTCATGTGTCCCAGAGGGGAATACCTGCAATCGTACGTGTATGTAAGCAGAGAGGAGAAGAGGGAAAAAAAAGGAAAGGAAAAAAAAGAAGAAAGGTATAGAGCAGCCTTTCTCAACCTTTTTACCGCTGGGGAACCCTAAAAATTATTTTCAGGTCTCGGGGAACCCCTAATAAAACCCATTCATTGGGGGTCAGTGGGAACAATGCCTCTTACTTTGGTGGACAGTGAGAAGAATGCCCTTTTTTACAGTAGTGGTAAGAATGCCCCCCTTACAGAGAACTATGAAGATCATTGGTGTAATACCACTGGCTCCTCCAAGTGGAATTGGCTCTGAACTATGTAGGCACCATCAAACAGGAGCTAAATCAGCTACAGCTCAAGGAACCCTTAGCTACCTCTGGAGGAACGCTAGGGTTCCACGGAACCCTGGTTGAGAATGGCTGGTATAGAGAGAGGGAAGAGGGAGAGAAAGAAAAAAGAAAAGAAAAGAAAAAACAAGCGTAATATTGGACGATGTGGAAGTCGCTCATCCACACGAAGTCAGCAAGGCGTGGCAGATGTCTGAGATAGGTATCTGGTCCATGGCTCCCAGATGGCTTCATTTTCGTCAGCACTATCCAATAGGATGCTAACTGTTTTCTCCTGGGCCATGATCCATGATATCATCTTCCTTTTGACCAAAAGAAAAGACACCGTGGGTTGCTTCCAAGCTCGAGCAATCGTCAGCTTGGTCCCAAGGAAAATAAACATGATCAGGCGTTGGGCCAGTTTAGGAATCTTGGGGATAAGAAAGTTTAGGAGAACGTATTGAGGAGTCTGATGGGCCGGAAGGCCCGTAATTTTCCTGATGATGTGGAATATTTTATTCTATAAGCCCCTAATCCCACCAAACATGTAGTGTCGACCCATTATGTCCGCAATTACGGAAGCACAAAGGGGATGCGTTCGTCTAGTCTCCCTTTTATGATCACCATGAAGGCTACTATGAAAGTGTGGGATGCAGCCTTAAAATTTGCATGTCCAAGCCACATAGGTGTCTCGCCCTCGTCTCCCTTATGAATGAACCCCTGGCTCCCGCACTTCTGCAACATGTCTGATCCATAGGTGTGCGCAGCCTAATACATTAGGGTGTGCACACTTAAGCTCAAACACACATGCATGTGTATGTATCTACATATATATGACCCTGGCACATTGATCTCCCTGCTGGCACAGTGAAAGAGAAGTGCATAAACACTTCTCTTATGGCAGAACTGGTAAGAGGGAGATCTTTCCCATGTTCCTGTTGCTACACAGAGCGATAACACTAATGTGCATGGGGTGATTAGGGTGTGCCTGGGCACACCTGGCACACCCTGTGCGCACGCCTATGGTCTGATCCCATACTATGGTCCACCAGAGGTATCAAGACAGTTGGGAATATAACCAGAGAGGGTGAAATTTTAACATTGGACCAACTGAAAAATAAAAATTACATGCCTAATTTATATTACTTTTGTTTTTTACAACTCCATCGAGTCCAATTTTGTAATATGAGGGTAGAGATTCTGCCTTCTGCTCTTGAAAGCCTATTCTCAGTTGAGGAACTTTCTAAAATGTTGTCCGTGGCCTATAAGGAATTATTTAAAAAGCCACCACCTGCAGTGACGAAGTATAGAGAGAAATAGTCTTCTGAGATACCTGATATTCATGGAGAAAACCTTGGATGATGTGTGGGAGCAGCCTTTTATACATCTTGTCTCAGCCAGAGATAAACTGATTCAGTTCAAATTCCTCCACAGAATTGATCATACACTATATATCCCACAGCCTCGGCAGAATTCTGGCATTGTACGCACTCACCTGCGAATATTGATCACACATTTTGGACCTGCCAGCAGATCCAGGACTTTTGGTCAAAAATCTGCCACTTCCTATTTCGCGGTGATCTTCTCTCTTATTCTCCTTGCGTTGCCTCCTGGGAAATTAGGCGTGCAGTCTTCTGGGACCTGTGTGTGTCCCAGGAGACAGCCGCCCATTCACGACTCGCGCATGCGCAGTAGGAAACGCGCAGTGAAGCCGCAGGGCTTCACTGTCTGTCTCCCTTAGTGAGGATGGCGGCGCCGGCACACGATCCGGAGGAAGGATTGGCCTCGGGCTGCCGACATCACAAGCACACTGGACAGGTAAGTGTCAGCAGCTACAGTGCTTTAAAGGAGTTGTAAAGGAAAAAAATGTTTTGCCTAAAATTAATGTCTGCAAGGTAGACAGACAGAATAGTGTAATTCTGTTAAAAAAACAAGTAAATACCTATTAAATTCCTTCATCTATATCACCTCCGGCGTTCTAGCTTCTGTTCTCTCATTCACTTCATGGTTTTAGGCGCTCGTTCATCTAAGAACTACATTTCCCAGTATGCATTGCGGCACGCCCAGTAATTCACACCTCCTTGAAGTCTCTAACACGTAGAGAGCGTCCTGATGCACAGATGTAGTTCCCAGGAGAGGCGAGCATGTCACTGACCACCGCAGTAAAGTTTCCCTTCACGGTGGTGAGTAACAATCAGACAAGCAGGAACAGAGAAGAAATAGAGCAACTTCTGAGCAAAAACAAACAATGAGAAAGTGAATAGAGGAATGTCTGCAGGTAAAGGATGCTTAATATGGAAAAAAAAGTCCTTTACAATAGTGTGACCAGTTTCAGGGGACAGTCCCCTGATTGAGGACACTGTCCCCCGGCCAAGTCTGTCCCTGATTTTGTCCCCAGATTGGATTTAATAGGGGGCAGGGGCAATTTCAAAGACATATGGTGCAGAATTAAAATAAAAAAATTAGAATTACACACACCCCACTCCGCCGTGCCTACTAGCATAGGGGGGTTGTATTTTTCCCACTATCTGTGCCCCTTCCTGATGATCATGTGCTGGTCGGAGCGGAGGGATTATTTCTTCATTTTCGGGCGCATGCCCATTCAGCTTCGCTTGCATGTTTTTGTGCCTTGACTCAAATCCTGGCCAGCCACCTGCCTATCTCCTTGCCTTACCTAATGGAGTGATCTTCCTCCGCTCCCCATCCAGTAGTAGCCGGGGCCTGAAGAGTAAGACTTGAGAGGCTGTGAGGCGGGCAGCGACGGGCAGAGAGTACTGATTGTTGCCATTACTAGTACATTTTTTAAAACTATGTGAAAAAATGCAGCATGTTCGAATTTTTTTTTTTTGGTCGTTTTTCAGAAGATGAAAAACGATGTGAAGCCCACACACGATCATTTTAAATGTTTTCATGCCGAAAAATGATCGTGTGTACGCGGCATAAGTCTCAAAGTGCATATAACGGCATATGTGAACTAGGTTGGGTGTAGAGGCCCAAGGCAACAACATACTTGCCATCAGTCCAGATTTTCCCGGGACAATCACAATTTTGGGATCCTTTTCCCGCTCGTCCTGCTTAATTTCCCGGGATTTTGCCTTTGTCCTGGGAAAACAGGAATGTTAAAACGTCATTTAAATTGATCGTGTGTGGGCAAAACATGCTTGAATTCTTTGTGTCGTTTTTCAAAACGTAGTTTTTTGTGTCATAAAAAGTGATGGTGTGTGTGCTTCAATGGAAAAGAGTGCCGTTGAACGTGGTGTACGTCACCACGCTTTGCTAGAGCTTTGTAGAAAAACGATGGTGTGTACGCAACGTCGTTTTGGAAAATGAAGTTTGAAAAACGTTGTTTTTTTTCATCGCAAAAAATGATCGTGTGTACGCGGCATTAGTGATCATAGCAGAATTTAGTGTAAAGCCTCGTACACACGATAGGTTAACCAGAGGACAACGGCCTGAAGGACCGTTGTCTTAGGTTAACCGATGAAGCTGACTGATGGTCTGATGTGCCTACACATCATTAGTTAAATAACCGATAGTGTCAGAACGCAGTGACGTAAAACACAACGACGTGCTGAAAAAAAACTAAGTTCAATGCTTCCAAGCATGCGTCGACTTGATTCTGAGCATGTGTGTTTTTTTTAACCGATGGTCGTGCCTACTAACGATTGGTTTTGACCCATCGTTAGGCGTCCATCGGTTAAATTTTAAAGCAAGTTCCTATTTTTTTGACCTAAGGTTAAATAACCTATGGGGCACACACACGATCGGTTTTGACCGATGAAAACGGTCCTTCAGACCGTTGTCCTCTAGCTATCCTATCGTGTGTACGAGGCCTGAGGAATACACAGGAAAAAATGCATGTTGACAAGGGGAGTGTAGAGGAGGGTGGGGAGTCAACTGACATCACGACTCCACCCACAGAGCTCCAGACAACAAACCCACCCACATAATCTGCAGTTTTTCAGTTCTTATAACAGACAGAGGGGAGACATTTGACAGGTAAGGATACATGCAGGAGACATGTATATCCTTATAGATCAGCACTATGGCAGTAGTTTAGAAAAGGATGAGAGTGGCTTTACATTTTAACCACTTGCTTACTGGGCACATATACCCCCTCCCTGCCCAGGCGAAATTTCAGCTTTCAGCACTGCGTCGCTAAATTAAAATTGCGCGGTCGTGCGACATGCCTCACAAACAAAATTGACGTCCTTTTTTTTCCCACAAATAGAGCTTTCTTTTGGTGGTATTTGATCACCTCTGCGGTTTTTATTTTTTGCGCTATAAAAAAAAAAGTGCGACAATTTTGTAAAAAAAACACTATTTTTTACTTTTTGCTATAATAAAAATCCCTTTTTTTTTTATTTTTTTATTTTTTTTTCTCAGTTTAGGCCGATATGTATTCTACATATTTTTGGTAAAAAAAAAAAATCGCAATAAGCGTATAGTAATTGGTTTGCGCAAAGGTTAAAGTGGCTACAAAATAAGGGATAGAATTCTGACAATTTTTTTATTTTATTTTTTTATTTTTTTACTAGTAATACGGCGATCTGCGAATTTTGTCAGGACTGCGATATTGTGACGGACACATCGGACACTTTTGACACATGTTTGGGACCATTCACATTTATACAGCGATCAGTGCTATAAAAACGCACTAATTACTGTATAAATGTGACTGGCAGGGAAGGGGTTAACACTAGGGGGTGAGAAGGGGTTAAATGTGTATCCTGGGTGTGTTCTAACTGTGTGGGGGAGAGGGGGGTGACTGGGGGAGGTGACCGATGCTGTGTCCCTATGTACAAAGGACACAGCATCAGTCTCCTCTCCCTGACAGGACGTGGAGCTCTGTGTTTACACACACAGAGCTTCACGTCCCTGCTCTAAAACTGCCGATCAGCGGGTACCTGGCGGACATCGCGACCGCCAGGCACGAGCGTCGGCATCTCGGGGACGCGCCGCCATCAGCGTGCGCGCACCCCCCAGTGGCCGGAGAACACGATGCCGTCGAATGACAGCGGCTGGGATATTCAGATCCCCTTTGCCGCCGCCATTTGACTATATGCGGGGACTCAAGTGGTTAAAGATGCTACACACAGCTGTGAATGCAGCCACAGGACAAGACCAGTTTATCAGTGAAACATCAAGCTGCGTGGCAGGGTAAAATAAAAGAAAGAAATGAAGTCCCACAAGGGGGGATGATGTCTCAAAAGTTCAACTGTTTCAAGGGTTGGGTGTGGGAACCGCAGCTGGACGCGGTAGGAAGTCATGAATGGCAGCTGAGGAGGAAAATTGAACACCAAAGAATATTGTGTTTGTCGAAAGTGTCAGATTCCAAGGCTAAGGCCTCGTACACATGACGAGAATCTCGTCGTAAAAGAAACGTTGTTTTCCTCAACGAGAATCTTGTCCAGCTTTCTTTGCATACACACTTTCAAGACAAAATGTTGTCGTTCAACACGTACAACGGCACTATAAAGGGGAAGTTCGATTCCACTGGCACCACCCTTGGGGCTGCTTTTGCTAATCTCGTGTTACAGCGCGTTACGGAAAAGTTTGGTGAGAGACGATTCGTGCTTTTCAGTCTCTTACAGCGTGACGAATATGCTATCTCCATTACAAACGCTACTTTTACCGAAGGTGCGCTCCCGTCTCATACTTTATTCTGAACATGCGCGGGTTTCTAAGCATACACACAAACGTGTTTCTCTACGTAAGCCAGCCCGACGAGAAACACGATGAGGAAATTGAGACTCCCGACGAGAAAAAAGAGAGGATGTTCTCTTTTTTTCTCGTCGATCCACAACAGTTTTCTCGACGAAAAACATACACACGACCGTTTTTTCTCGGCAAAAATGCTCTGCCAGCATTTTTCTTGATGGATTTTGCAGAGGAAAACGGTCGTGTGTACGAGGCTTCATATTTCTTCCATCCTCATAATATGGTTAACAGTGGCTATCCAGAGGGTAATGGGAGGAGGATTGAAAGACTTCCAGTATTGAGGAATAATTTGTCTAGCCGCTGACAACAAGAACCTTAAAAGTTTTTCTTTTCCTTCCCTAAATAAACATTTTTTTACCTCATCGATATGCTACATTTCACTCTGCAATGCAACATCTGCTTTAATTAGGCACGTTGTTTCACACATATAATGAACAATAAAAAAGAAAACAGAAGAGAAGATTTAACACTTCCCCAGTGACCTCCGATCTCCCACAACCGACAACTGTTGTGAACATTCTACCTGTAAACACGCATTAAAAAGTTCTGGGATTTTCTCATCTGCAGAACCTTCTGGGTAAAGAAATAACTACCTAATTTGGCTTCCAACTTTTGACATAAAACAGCGAAGAAGGGAAATGCAGGTCTGAATATATTATCAGAAAGTTGTATTACTGCTCCAGAAACTGGAAATGTATGGTGAGTAATTACTCCACATTCATCACCTTACTTGTAATGTAACACATTGGATTTAATTGATCGAAGGCTTGAGTCACATCTGTAGGTGCAATCAAGCGCAAGTGCCTTCCTGTGCATCACATGTAGGGCAACCCATTTATTTTAATGGGCTGTGTGTAATAGATTTTTCCCTGGTCCAATTCCAGGATACATGTTCTATTCTGCCGCTGAGCCAAATTCATGATGATGTGAGCATGCACGCATGTAAAATAATTCACACTGCTTTAGTCTCCATCATCAACTCCAACAGAAAACCCTTTAATAACTGCTTGCTGACCAGCCGCCGCAGTTATACGGTGGCAGGTCGGCTCTGCTGGGTGAGATCACGTAGCTATACATCATCTCTCTCAGCAGTCAATAGGGGCGCACGCCGCCGGAGGCGCGCACGCACACCCCCCACTCGCCCTGACGCAGACGCGCGTGCCCGGCGGGCACAATCACCGCCGGGCACCCGCGATCGCTCGTTACAGAGCGAGAACCGGGAGCAGTGTGTGTAAACACACAGCTCCCAGTCCTGTCAGGGGGAGAAATGCCTGATCCTCTGTTCATTCATACAATGTATGAACAGCAATCAGTCATTTCCCCCAGTCAGTCCACCCCCCCCCCCCTTCAGTTAGAACACATCCAGGGAACATACTTAACCCCTTCCTCCGCCCCCTAGTGTTAACCCCTTCCCTGCTGGTGGCAATTTTATAGTAATCAATGCATTTTTATAGCACAATCACCGCCGGGCACCCGCGATCGCTCGTTACAGAGCGAGAACCGGGAGCAGTGTGTGTAAACACACAGCTCCTGGTCCTGTCAGGGGGAGAAATGCCTGATCCTCTGTTCATTCATACAATGTATGAACAGCAATCAGTCATTTCCCCCAGTCAGTCCACTTCAGTTAGTAATCAATGCATTTTTATAGCACTAATCACTATAAAAATGCCCAGGGTCCCAAAAATGTGTCAAAGGTGTCCGAAGTGTCCGCCATAAGGTCGCAGTAATGATAAAAATTGCTGATCGCCGTAATTACTATTAAAAAAAAATATTAATAAAAATGCCATAAAACGATGCCCTATTTTGCAGACTCTATAACTTTTGCGCAAACCAATCAATAAACGCTCATTGCGATTTTTTTATGAAAAATATGTGGAAGAATACGTATCGGCCTAAACTGAGCAAAAAAACAATTTTTTTATATATATTTTTGGGGATATATATTACAGCAAAAAGTAAAACATATTCATTTTTTTCAAAATTGTCGCTCTATTTTTGTTTATAGCGCAAAAAATAAAAACCGCAGAGGTGATCAAATACCACCAAAAGAAAGCTCTATTTGTGGGGAAAAAAGGACGCCAATTTTGTTATGGGAGCCACGTCGCACACCCGCGCAATTGACAGTTAAAGCAATGCAGTGCCGAATCGCAAAAAGTGGCCCGGTCATTGACCAGCAATTTTGGGCCAGATTCAGAGAGCCATTACGCCTGTCTAACTGGTGTTAGACAGGAGTAATTTCAAATTTTGCGCGCCGTATCACTAGTTTGAATCCTCAAACCATGATACGGCGGCGTTGGGCTTCGATCTGACAGGCTTACGTCTTAGTACGCCTTCGGATCTACGCTGCAATCTTTTTGCGGCCGCTGGGTGGAGTTCGTGTCGTTTTCAGCGTCGGGGTATGCAAATGAGCTTTTTCCGGCGATTTACGAAGTTACGAGCGTCGTTCGCAATCGCGTACGTAATTTTTTCGCTACGTAAAGTTAAACCAGCTATTAGCTGGTCTAACGTTACGCGGCCCATGTTAAGTATGGCCGTCGTTCCCGCGTCGACTTTTTTTTTTTTTTTGCGTAAGTCGTCCGGGAATAGGAATGTCCGTAAACGACGCTACTCAAAAAAAAAATGACGTAACGACGTGATTTCGCGCAATGCACAGCGGGAAATTTCTGAACGGAGCATGCGCAGTTCGATCGCCGCGGGGACGCGCTTAATTTAAATGCCTCACGCCCCCTAATCGCGTAGTTTGATTCCGCCGTTAGAAATACACTACGCCGCCGTACCTTACGGGCCAAAATCTCTCTGAATTCCTCCTAGAGCCAGGTAAAGTACGGCTGCGTAGAATATCTCTGATACTCTGCGGGAATCTAATTCTTTCTGAATCTGGCCCATGGTTCGGGCTGAAGTGGTTAAGGTGACATAAGCAAACGTCATCACATATGGGTGCATCTGATTGGTTCATCCACATATGGTGTTCTCTTGTGAGGTCTATACTTGGCCGCATTCCACAGCTCAGCGCCATCTTCCCTTTGATCGGTGGGAGGGGGTTAAAAAGAACATATGTTTTTCATCTCTATATATCTCAGTCAAGAAAAATACCACTGTCTTGTCACATGAATACTGAAATACACACATATATATATATATATATATATATATATATATATATATATATATATATATATATATATATATATATATATATATATATATATATACTGTGTGTGTATATATATATATATATATATATATATACACATACATGCATATACATATAAATATAAACATATACATACACATCGCAACAAGAAAGAAAATAAATAAAATAATAAAAGAAAGGAAAGTAATATTTTGAGTGGTTAAAAGAGAAAGATAACATAGACATTTTATTTCACTCCATCACATGTGCTCCATGGGAGAAACATGTAAAAGGAGTGCCTGACTCTTTTCCAAACATGCACCACACCCGAACTACGTGGTGCTCATGGACCATGCAGTTTGGTGCGCATGAAAGCACGCAAATTTGCAGATGTGGGTCCACTGCACTCTCTCTCTCATGTCCAGCCTCCTACACAGTCTCTCCCATCTCTCTCCGTGTTCCTGGGCGTTTTCTTTTTTAAATGCTCCCAACCCTTTACGAGTTCTCTTGGGCAGTGTAGTTCAGCTTCAACTAATCTGGGTGAAAGAATCCCACTTACAGCATACAAGTCCCTGTGTCCCCAGCATTCCTGTATGGGTTGTGTGATGACTAAGTTGTAGAACACTGCCATCTTGTGGCCAAATATAGTTCTGCATAACAGTAACATTGCACAGTGTTTCATTTGCTAAAAGGCAATGCATTTCTCTGCATATCAGGAAAGCACATTTCCGACATGCAAAGATATAAACCTAGCCTAAATTATGCTTGTTCAGATGAGTGGCCAGGAAGCAATAAAAGCAGGACGTGATTTTTCCGCTTCCCCTCCACCAACCACCCACCTACACAAGAATATTCAGCCTGTGGTGGCTGTCCACATGATGTGGCCACAATGTGTTGCTGCACCAACATAGAAAATGTAAACCCCAACTTCACATTCGGAGCCCAGTACCACTTGTGATAGACTGACCCGGGGCAGAGCCTTTTTCAAGGGGATTGAATGCTAGCCTCTATGGCCCCTGGCACTTGAGGGAGATGCAAGCATTTGGGAAGATGTTCTGTTATGTAATGCAAGAGGACATTATTAAAAAGGCTGTAGCCATATTTTGGGAAGTGGTTGAGGGATTCTTTACTGTTAGAGTGGTAAGGATGTGGAACTCCCTTCCACAGTTAGTGATGTCAGCAGGGATTGTTGATAAATTTCAAAAACCTTTACATTTGTTTACATTTTTTATTTATTTTTTGCAATACTTACCTCAACTCTGATGCTGTACCCTGCAGTAATTTCTTTGCTCCTCAGTCTTCTAGAAGACCAATGGACATTTTGTGAGATATCATGGATACACCACCTTGAAGCAGAGTTCCAACCTAAAGGGGAAGCTCCGCTTGTTCACACCCTCCACTGCCACATTTGGCACTTTTTGGGGGGCTGGGGAGAGCGGGTACTTGGTTTTGACAGGTACCCACTCCCACTTCCGGGTAACATCATCACACTGTGATCTACGACATTTCTGGCCCCTCCTCCTTCCCCCAATGCCTTCTGGGACACACAGAGGTCCCAGAAGACGGCGGGACCATTTAGAAAGTGCAGCGCAACTCTCGCAGTAGGAAACCGGCTGTAAAGCTGCAAGTCTTTACTTATGGTATCCCTTACTACAGATACTAACAGGGCTGCTGATAAGGCAGTACAACTGGTCCTGTTGCACTGGACCCAGACCTCATCAGCTAAACAGGGGGCCCGGGGCAGCTTTATTGTTAATTTCTGCCTAAATAAATACATTTATAGTAGACCACACCCCCCGCTCCTACTTTCTAACCAGAGCTTAAATTACATTTCTCTGTGCCCCATCACACCAACAGGCCCAAGAGGCAGGAGCAGAGTAGGGGCTTTTTTCATTTCCGGGGCGTAGGTGGATAAAGTCAGTGCCGCTGTTCTGCTGCACCTCGTGAGGGCGAAAGTGGGGTTTGGGGGGCCCCGCCTGGAAGGCTGCACAGGGCCCCATGATTTCTAAACAGCAGCCCTGGATACCGGCGCCTCCACTTAAAGCTGATAGACAAATCGACTAGGAGTGCCAACATGGTGGGATCCCTGGACAGGTAAGTGTTCTAGTATTAAATATCTACAGTATTTCTAGCTGCTGACAAATATTTTTTATTTTTTTACAGATTGGAACTTGTCTTTAAAGCGGAGCTCCACCCTAAAGCGGAGTTCCGCTGATCGGAGCCCTCCCCCCTCCGGTGTCACATTTGACACCTTTCAGGGGGAGGGAGGTGCAGACAGATATCTGTCTAATGACAGGTATCTGCACCCACTTCCGGTCGGGCAAAAGACGGGTTTTTCTCAGCTTCCCGTCGCCTCCCCCCCCCCCCCCCCCCCCCCCCGTTGTGTGCTAGGAACTCTCGGCTCCCAGCACACAGCGGGAGCCACCAATCGGCGGCCACAGCGCGACTAGCGCATGCGCCGTAGGGAACCGGGCAGTGAAGCCGGAGCGCTTCACTTCCTGGTTTCCTCACCGTGGATGGAGGGGGGAGCAGCAGAGAGATGAGCGGACGCTCGTCTCTCTGCTGCAGACGGTGCTGGAATCCGGGACAGGTAAGTGTCCTAATATTAAAAGTCAGCAGCTGCAGTATTTGTAGCTGCTGGCTTTTAATATTTTTTTTTAAGCGGACATCCTCTTTAAGGAGGAAGTAAACCCTCTAAAACCTTTTTTTTTTTAAAAACCCTGCAAGAAGAGGAATAACGTTGTTATGGTAGCAGCTAGCTACCATAACCCCAGTATCCTCTTCAAGGGCGGGCGGTCCTCTTTCAGATAAAAGTGGTCTCTGCGGCAGATACACCGCAAGATCACTTTTATCAGAGGCAGGGGAGGAGGGCCCCCCTCTTGCCGGCTAGGTATGGAGACGAGTGAGGGGAAGATGGCCCCCACCCATCTCCATACCACTCCAGGGTGGAAGCAACGTTTACTTACCCCCCGTTTACTTACCTGAGCCCTCAAAAGCCCCGCTTCTTGAACGTGCTGGCTTCTCGGCCCGGGCTTCTCAGCTCTTCATTGGATGATTGATAGCAGCGCAGCCATTGGCTCCCGCTGCTGTCAATCAAATCAATGACGCATCGCGTCTATGGCCGCCGACTGTTTCACGGGAGCGCGCCTACAAGCTGACCCCCTTGGGAGAGGGCTTCCCAGAGGGGGGTTAGCTCTTGCGGGGAGGAGCTGAGACAGCCACCGAGGGACCCCAGAAGACGAGGATTAGGGCCACTCTGTGCAAAACGAGCTGCACAGTGGAAGTAAGTATGACATGTTTGTTATTTTTAACCCCTTCAAGTGGTTAAAGTCCCAAACTCTCCTTTCTAGTCCATGTCACTGCACTTATGACGATGGCAGGGAAAGGGTTAACATCAGGGGCGATCAAAGGGTTAAGTGTGTCCCTAGGGGGTGCTTACTAACTGTAGGGGGGTTGCACTGATTAGGGGAAGACAGAGATCCAGGTTCCTGCTTAGCAGGAACACAAGATCTCCATCTTGTCCCCTTGCATAACGCCAATCAGCCTTGTTTACATTGGCAGATCACCGTTGTGCCTCTTCTGGGGATGATCGCAGGTAGCCGGCGGACAATGTGTCTGCAGGACCTATTGATTGACACTCCCGCTAGCCAATCATTGCGTGATCACGCCATCTAGTGGCTATTGAATGAAATGGCGTACAGGTAATAGCACTGGGGTAATAGCACTGATCTCTACTGGCTTCTCTGACCCTCCTCTCATCTATTAGGTCTGCAGTTTCTGACAGTCCTCTGAAGCATTATACTGAATATTATATGTGGGTCTTTGGTGATGTTAGGGCCTGCAATTGAGGCCCCTTTTAGCTCATAAGACAATAACTGCTCTACATCATTGAAGAGCCACCAACACCAGAGAAGAGGCGAAGAGGACCCCATCCAACCACATCACAAGGCATCACAAAGAGGTAAGAATGTAAAAAATAAAATAAAAGGATAAAATACAAGTGGGGGCCACCAGGTACCATGCAAGGGGGTGGCTGGGGGCCAGGGATCTATAATGTTCAGCACTATATAGTAATTTCTTCATAAATGAGGAGAAATTTCAAAGCTAAAGTGTAAAAAAATAAAAATACAAAATAATCAAACAATTTATTAAAGATACCAAATTGTTGCATCAGGAAAGGTGGCTTTATCCAATCTAATCTATGATGGGACAACTGTCTGCTGCAGCAGCGTGGGCTTTTTCACCCCCCCCCCCCTTTCTCTCTTCATGCAGACACTCAGAACTGCTTGTTTGTAAACTTTCTATTGAAAGTTGTCTGTAAACTCCCTATTGGAAGAGCCTGAGCCAATCATCAGGCAGCAGCAAAGGATTGTGGGTGAGGAGATAAAAAGGCAGAGATACTAGGCCAAAGCCTTTTTGTGCCTGCACCCCATCAAGAGAGCATATGCACTCTATGTGTGCGTGGAATTGTGGCCTACCAAGGGGCACACAGCCTGCAATTTCATCCTAGAGGAACAGATTGTTCATGCAGCTCCAGCCCAGAGGAACAGATTGTTCATGCAGCTCCAGCCCAGAGGAACAGATTGTTCATGCAGCTCCAGCCCAGAGGAACAGATTGTTCATGCTAAAGAAGGACACCCTGCAACAGCTCAAGGACTGAATGCCACTGCGTCACACCTGCATCTAAGATCGATCGATCGCTATGGGGAGGACCGCTGACTGTGTACAAAATTTGGTGAGGGGGCTTTTCCCAGGAACCTTTAATGTTTTTCATAGAACACCACATCCAAATGTTGTCCACAGAGCTCCTACATTGCCGGTGAAGATAATAAAACGCAAAGCTTTGCCTTCAGGACAGTACCGCAGTTGCTCTTAAAGGGGACACACCACGGGTATTGTAGGCCAGATTGGATGCTAAATGCATCTCTGTCCCTATTTTCTGGCACTGTGTCCTCTCCTAGAATGCATAACTGCAGTCTGGGTTCCATAACTATATTTTATCCAACCTCAACCCTTGATTTTATCAGGTAAATATCTCACTTATTCATGCATTTTAAGATCCTTTCACTCTTCACTATACTTACTCACACCATCCCCCATTTCATTGAGGGACTAATCATCCACCTTCCTATTTTTCATTTCACTCACCATATTGTTTCTCACTTCAACTTTCACTCTTATTTCACACACTTTTTTCACCATTGGTTTGTCCTATTTTGGCAATCACCCACCTTATCAGTTCACACTCACTATCTCATTCACTTGTATTCACTGATTCTCATTACAGAATTTTTCACCTAATTTATTCTCCCAATTATCTTACTCGTATTGGACCCCTAAGTATGCCTCTACTCTCCCTATATATGTTGGCAATTGGCATTTGCCCTTAGCCCCTGTACCATTATATTACCCTAATATATGTACCCATACAATTAATTGGCTGTATTTCAGCAATTAACTTTTTAACCAACCTACCCGAAATAATTCTTTCCACTAATCATGGGCTTTGTGGGTGTTCCTTTGCAGGTGGCTGCCCCTCCGCTGCTCCTGGCGGGTGCTCTTTGTGTGGCTCCTTGCAGGTTCCCTGGGGTGGGCCCCTCCGCCACTTTTGGTGGGCGGGGGCAGTCCAGGCCCCTCCGGACTTCACAACGGCTTTTTTATGTTATCCATTTCCTGATTCAGTGGTAACTATATCATTATGCCATTCTATTGTTTTATATGCTGTCATGTACTTACTTTGAACTTATACCATAATATTATTATTTTCTAGAAACATTTTTGCCCCCTGAAGAGACCGGATTGGTCAAAACGCGTCGGGGCTCAACGATACAAAACTGTATATGTATTATCTATACATACTGTATTCAGGAATGTTGACCTTTATTTTATTTATACAAATGTTCCAACTTGTTCTAACCCATGTGAGTATCGGGGATTTTGGCAATAAATACTGTTTTATATAACCTATACAATACTTCTATGTATTTTTTTATATTGCTGCCTAAAAGCCCATTTGGGGAACCCTTCTCTCTCTCTTTTTTGCAATTTCGGGGCGAGCAGCTTAATTACGTTCTCAATATGTGTCCTTTCTCTTTCGCACCACGGGTATTGAGATCATTTCAATGGGTGCGTACTAGAGGTATCGTAGGCTGGCCTGGGGCTCCCCTTTAGCCACATCATCCCACACACACCAAAAGGTATTGAGGAGTCTGTTTAATCTGTACATATTGTTACCAATTGCTTTTGTTGTTTGCATAGTGTTCCTGGCTGTTTTCTTGAAACTGTTTCATCCAAGTCCTGGGTACTTACACAGGTCCTGGCTGACTAATGTTAACCTGAATTTTACTTTTTTTCAAGTAAACTACAAGAAGAACTGTGTTGTGTATTCCTGCTGAGTTGTTCCATTAATTACATTGCTAGGTGTGCCAGAGGGGCTGGGCTGGGCTGCCTTTTATTGGGGTTGAAAGGCAGAGTAACGGACTGAACAAACAAAAGCAGCTCCTTCGGGGGTTTGCTAAATGCCTTTTCTATGAATCCCACCCTGCGTGGCATGGTTTAATCTACCAATTGTTGGTTTTGGGATATACTCACCATATAAGACGACCCCATTCCTACTAGTCATGCCTCGCCTCACCTAACTGTGCCATTACATGCCTCACTGTGCCATTACATGCCTCACTGTGCCACCATTACATGCCAGACTGTGCCATTACATGTCTCACTGTGCCACCATTACATGCCTCACTGTGCCACCATTACATGCCTCACTGTGCCACCATTACATGCCTCACTGTGCCACCATTACATGCCTCACTGTGCCACCATTACATGCCTCACTGTGCCACCATTACATGCCTCACTGTACCATTACAGGATCACCACCTCAATCTAGAGACTTGCCTCTCCTTGATAGAGGATTGGATGACAAAGAGTTATCTTAAACTCAATGGAGCGAAAACAGAACTTCTTCTGTTTCACGCCAAGCGTAGGAATCAACCTTCAACAGCGTGGACCCCCCCGCCTATTCTGGACAAGCTCATCACCCCTAGCGCCAAAGTCAAAAGCCTAGGGGTCATTTTTGACTCCTTTATGACAATGGATGCACAAATAGGGTCAGTAGTCAGCGGATCTCACCATCTACTGCGCCTACTACGCAGACTCACTCCGTTCATCCCTAAAGAAAATTTAGCGGTCGTGGTGGGAGCAATTGTAAACTCCAGACTGGATTATGCAAATGCCCTTTACCTCGGCCTCCCCAAGTACCAAATCGCTCGTCTGCAAGTCGTTCAAAATACGGCCGCTAGACTTGTGACTGGGAAAAAACCCTGGGAATCCATCTCACCTTCACTGAGAGCCCTTCATTGGCTGCCAGTTAAAGACAGAATTGCTTTTAAAGCTCTCTGTCTTACGCATAGATGTGTCCATGGGAATGCCCCCCTTTATTTATGCGAAATAATAAAAACGCATAATCCCAATCGCGTTTTGCGATCCACGAATCAGAACCTGCTCCAGGTTCCGAAAGCCAACTTCAAGTCCAAAGGAGAAAGAAGATTTGCGCTCCAAGGTCCCAGACTATGGAACGCGTTACCAACCAGCATTCGGTTGGAGGAGAACCACCTAGCATTTAGGAAAAAGGTCAAGACTTTTCTCTTTTGATATCAAAGGAGACAGGAACAACAAGCGCCCAGAGGCGATTCAGTTCGCATGTGCCGCGCTATACAAGTTTTCATTCATTCATTCATTCATTCATTACATGCCTCACTGTGCCATTACATGCCTCACTGCGCCATTACATGCCTCACTGCGCCATTACATGCCTCACTGTGCACCATCACATGCCAGACTGTGCACCATTAGATGCCTCACTGTGCATCATTACATGCCTCACTGTGTCACTGCATACCTCACTGTGCCATCGCATGTCTGGATGATCTCTTACCTTATCCCTGACATGCAGAATCTGTCAGACCGTGGCCGTCCATTTTTCAAAAGCCGCGCCACCTCCTTCTGCTGTTCCGTGATAGGCGGAACACTCAGCTTCCCAGGATACACTGTGTTCAGTGTTCCGCCTATCACAGATGGCCTCTCATCTGAGACTGAGGACGAGAGGGCAGCATCCGTGATAGGCGGAACACTGAACAGAGGCTCTGCTGGGAAGCTGAGTGTTCCGCCTATCACGGAACAGCAGAAGGAGGTGGCGCGGCTTTTGAAAAATGGACGGCCGCGGTCTGCATGTTAGGTTACCGGCGTATAAGATGACCCCCGACTTTTAAGAACAATTTCATGGGTTAAAAAGTCATCTTATACGTCAGAAAATACGGTACCAAACTGTCAACTTTCAAGGAACCTCTCCAAACTATTAAATCACTAAGCGATTAAACCTTCCCGTCCAACTTGCAGAAGTTAAAATCCATGGAAACCATTGTCCGCACAGGGCTAATGTAGTTTGGTCCTCTTTAGCTGTGATTGTATCAGGAGGTAATTAGAAAAAGGCTATTAAAAAGAAGAAAATAGTTCAATAAATATGTTAAAAAGGTATCTACTTCTCCCACCATAGATAATTGTTTCCATTAATTTCTCTGAGAAATTAGCCGCTTGGGAAGGGAGGTTGTGCGGGTTACACGCGCTATTGTCAAGGGAAATAGGATTAACTGCATCGCATTAAAATATTTATTAAAAATAACCACAAAACAATAGCGCCACCGTTGTCTAAGATTGTTTTGCATAACAATAGTTGCAACAAATTAGGGCCTTAGGTAGAAGAATTAAATCAATGGAAAGGAATTTGATATGACAAGTCATGATTGGCACAACTGAATTATTAAAAAATAATCATTTAAAAAGATAAGCAGCTCACTCCCCCCCAATGACTCGAAACATAAAATAATGGATTGTTTGTGTATGCATTAAAGCTGAACTTCAGGCAAATAGCAGATGAATCTCATATATGGAAGCTAGGAGGCAAAGGATTTGTATTTTTGTCCATACTGGTCTATAATTTACACAGCTCTGCTCTATCTAGGAGGACAGGAGATCTGATTTTTGTTTTCCCCGCTGCACTTAAAGGGCCAGATTCTCTAAGAAATTTCCCGGCGTAGCGTAAGCCATTTACACTACTCCGCCGCATCGTACTAGAGCAAGTGCCGTATTCTCTAAGCATTTGCTCCGTAGTTTGCGTTGGCGTAGCGAAAATGGCCCAGCGTAAGCCCGCGTAATTCAAATGGGGCGGCTTGTATTTAAATTAAGCGCTCCCCCGCGTCGAACGAACTGCGCATGCGCCGGCCGGGGAAAAAGCCCAGTGCGCATGCTCCAGCTCACGTCAGAAAGCGCCGTTGAAACCGATGTCAAAACGATGTGATCGTCACTACGCAATGCCCTATTCGCGAACGAGTTAGTTAAACGACGTAAGCGACGGAAAAAGCCGACGCTGACCCGATGCCATACTTAACATGGCATCCGACGGCACCTGACGGCATCCGACGGTACTTCGTAAGGTTACTCCTCATAGAAGCAGGGGTAACCTTACGCGAACGAAAACGACGTACACAACGACGGGGCGGCGTAAAAGCGATCGGGAATCGGCGTAGTAGCCTCATTTGCATAGGCAAATGAGAAAACAACGTAAAGGCCACCTAGTGGCCGGAGTTGTCATTACAACTACGATCCGCAAGTGTAATGGTATTACACTTGTCGGATGTTCAAGCGTATCTATGCCAAAGTGATGCTAAGCATCACTCGCATAGATACGAGCCAAAAAAAACGACGATACGACGGGGTATCTGAGATACTCCGTCGTAGCGCCGCTGAGAATCTGGCCCAAAGTGTTACTAAATCCACAACACTGCCTAGGAAGGTTCTGTATGAATAGGTAGACGCTATGCAGAACACAGCAAACATATTAAAGCGGAGGTCCACCCTAAAAAAAAAAAAAGCCAAAAAGGTTAAAAATTGTTTTAAAATAAATAAATAACATTTTTATACTTACCAGAAATGGCTGTTCCTAGGCAGATCTTCCTAATCTGCCCCTTCCTTGTCCGCGGTGCTCCTCGGTCTCGTCCTCGCGTTGTCTTCTGGGGAATGGGGCGCGCTGACTTCTGGAAACTGTGTGTCTCCTAGAAGTCAGCCGCCCATTCACAAAGCGCCACGCGACTCGTGCATGCGCAGTAGGAAGCGGGCAGTGAAGCCGCAAGGCTCCACTGCATGTTTACCTTAGTGAGGATGTTGGCGTCGGGACCTGCCATTAACGACGGATCGGCCTCGGGCGGCCAACCTGGACAGCTACCGTATATACTCGAGTATAAGCCGAGTTTTTCAGCACATTTTTTGTGTGCTGAAAATGCCCCCCTTGGCTTATACTCAAATCACCTTTGGGGACCTGGTATCCGCCGGCCGTAGGTCCCCTGGACCCCAAACTTCGCACAAATCCTCTACAAGTGTGCAAAGTTTGTTGTCCAGGAGACCTACGGCCGGGGAGCACTGATTTTTCGAACCGGGCGCCCCTTCCATAGACTCCCATGTTAAACAGTAATTTATCTGGTTACTTTGGGGACCCGGTACCAGCCGGTTGTAGGTCCCCTGGACCCCAAATGTACCACCTTCGCATAAATGTAGGCACATTCTTCCTCTACAACTGTGCAAAGTTTGTTGTCTGGGGGACCTACGGCTGGGAAGCACTTATTTTTTTAAATCAGGCACCCCTTCCATAGACTTCCATGTTAAACGTAAGTCTAGTCATGGACACAGTGAGGCATGGACACAGTGAGGCATTGAACCAGTGAGGCATGGGCACAGTGAGGCATGGACACAGTGAAGCATTGACATGGTGAGGCACAGTGAGACATGGGCACAGTGAGGCATGGGCACAGTGAGGCATGGGCACAGTGAGGCATGGACACAGTGAGGCAAAGTACGGTGAGGCATGCAGATGGACACCCTAGGCTTATACTCGAGTCAATACGTTTTCATTTTTTGTGGTAAAATTAGGTGCCTCGGCTTATATTTGGGTTGGCTTATACTCCAGTATACCCGGTAAGTGTGCTTATTAAAAGTCAGCAGCTACAGTGTTTGCAGCTGCTGACATCAAAAATGTTTTTTAAAGCTGGACCTCCGCTTTAAAGTGTTACTAAACCAAGAACAGTAAAATTAGTTTGTATATGCAGTAAAGTATGCTTGTTATACTCACTCTGGAACCTAAGGGGTTAATCTTGTGCATTGTGTAAAAAGGTTGTTTGATCCTGTCTCCTCTGATCCTCCCCTTCTTTTTCTGTCCCCAATCTATCTGCTGATAGTACAGAGCCTTGGAGACACTCTGCACATCCTCAGTTTGGTGTGTATTGCTAGAGAGGTGTTTTTCTTTTTCTTGGGAGATTGCATGTGATCAGCACAGGGCCAATCAGCACTGTCCAGACAGAGGGTCAGGGGTCCTGCAGCCTCATAGGAGAGACAGAGCAGAATGAAAACTCCTCTTACAAGCTTTAACCAGACACTGATAGAAGTCATAAGACTGCTATACACTGCTCATAAGAAAAGGTATTTAGCAGTTTCTATTTATTAATGTTCTGTGTACTATAGGAGACCACATATAGTGAATGCAGAGCCTTGAGTTCAGTAACACTTTAACCACTTCCATACCGGACCTATTTTGGTACTTCTCTCCTACATGCCAAAATCATAATTTTTTTGCTAGAAAATTACTCAGAACCCCCAAACAATATATATGTTTTTTTTAGCAGAAACTCTAGGGAACAGGGCCGCCATCAGGGGGGTACAGGCAGTACACCTGTAAGGGGCCCGGGGGTTCCCAGGCGCCCGGAGGCCACCAGGGCCCCAGATGGCAACCCCCTCTTTTTTTATTTTTTTATAAAAAAAAAATATTTTTTTTATATATTTTTATTTATTTTTTTATTATTAAATTGTTTTAATTTATTTTTTTAGAGGTCTGGAAGTCCCCAGGGGCCGGAGGCTCCCAGGGCCACGGATGGAAAACACCCTTTTTTTAAATTAATTTTTTATAAAAAAATATATATATTTTTAATATATTTTTATTTTATTTTTTATTAAAGGGCCATTTTTTTTAGGGGTCTGGAGGATATATATATATATATATATATATATATTATAATATAATAATAATAATATTACTATTATTATTATTATTATTAAAGGGCCCAGAGGTCCTCCTTTTTTTTATAAAAATGTTTTACATATATTATTTTATTTCTTTTTTTTTATATATATATAGATATATTTTTATTAAAGGGCTCAGAGGTCCCCAGGGCCCCATGTGTCAAACACCCCCTATTTTTATAAAAAAAAAAATATTTTTGTTTATATATTTATTTTTTATTTATTTTTATTAATGGGCCCAGAGATCCCCAGGGCCCTGGAAGGCAACCCCCTTGTTTTTTTTTTTTTTATATATGTGTTTTTTATTTATTTTTTATTAAAGGGCCCAGAGGTTTCTTTTTATTAACCACTTCCTTACTGGGCATGTAAACCCCCTTCCTGACCAGGTGAAATTTCAGCTTGCGGCACTGCGTCGCTTTAACTGACAATTGCGCGGTCGTGCGATATGGCTCCCAAACAAAATTGGCGTCCTTTTTTCCCCACAAATAGAGCTTTCTTTTGGTGGTATTTGGTCACCTCTGCGGTTTTTATTTTTTGCGCTATAAACAAAAAAGGACGACAATTTTGAAAAAAAATACAATATTTTTTACTCGTTGCTATAAAAAATAGCCCAATTTAAAAAAAAAATTCAGTTTAGGGTGATACGTATTCTTCTACATATTTTTGGTTAAAAAAAAAAAAAAATCGCAATAAGCGACTGGTTTGCGCAAAAGTTATAGCGCCTACAAAATAAGGGACAGAATTGTTATTTTTTATTATTTAATTTTTTTACTAGTAATGGCGGCGATCTGTGATTTTTATTGCGACTGCGACGTTATGGCGGACACATCGGACACTTTTGACACATTTTTGGCACCATTCACATTTATACTGCGATCAGTGCTATAAATATGCACTAATTACTGTATAAATGTGACTGGCAGGGAAGGGGTTAACACTAGGGGGTGAGGAAGGGGTTAATGTGTTTCTTGCATTGTGTTCTAACTGTGGGGGGAGGGGGGGGGGTGACCGATCTGTGTCCCTATGTACTAGGAACACAGATCGGTATGCTCTCTCTATGACAGGACGCTGTCATTGTGAGAGCCGGCAATGAGAGATGATCTCATATGTTTACATATGAGATCATCTCTCATTGGCCCATCAGATCGCATCGCAAACGGCCACTCTAATTGGCCGTTCGCGGCGATCTGTGATTGGCTGTGTCCAAGGGACACGGCCAGTACACAAGTTCCCCGCTGCGCGCTCTGGAGCGCGCGCTGGGAACGAGGAAACGGGCTGCCGTGAAAACACGGCAGCCCGGAGATTTAGAACCACCCTGCGGCCGTATATACTCGTACGGCCGTAGGGAAGTGGTTAAAGGGCCCAGAGGACCCGGATGAAAAGCCCCCTTTTGTTATCATTTCTATTTATATATAATAAAAATGATTAACCACCCTGGCGGTATGATTCTGTCTGGAATTACGTACCAAAAGCGGTACAATTATTTTGCATGAAAATTCTGCGTTTTATACTGTAGGCCTGCAATTTTTAGGAATAACTCGCTTAAATTTGTCCAAACCAGAGTCTAGTAGACATCCCGGGTATGATAAAGTTTGAAACACAAAATCATAAAATTATAATATAATAAATAACTATAAATAATTATAACAAATAATAATGTAATTATAATAAAAATTATTCACTAATGTAATCAAATCAAAATCACTGAAATTTGCTCAGCTGCAGAATTGTCGCTGTCATTACTTTTATTTTTTTATGACGAATTTCCCCACAAATCGCTATCGCTCAATTCTGCAAATGATTATATTTTATTATTGCTGTTTTCTAGCTGCTCTAAAATCACTTTTGACATAAAGGGACACTTTTGGTTGCTATGGACAATCTACAGTTTGCAGGCACAAAAAAAATGTTTTTATTATGTAAAAGTGCATGTAGGACACTGGGCAGACCACAAGGGACAGGGGGGGTGTGTATTTTTTACATACAGTACTGTAATCTATAAGATTACAGTATTCTGTATGTAATGTGTTTGTTTACTTTTTTGAATTTGCCGCCGGTCTCCGCCCCCGTGCGCCGTTACGTCGCAGGGAACGGAGATCGGCGGCGCGCGGGCACTGTGTGAGTCGAATGGAGGACGCCACTCGCTCACACAGCGGGGATGCATCGCTGGATCCAGGGACAAGGTAAGTACAGTATACCCTGCCTGGATCCAAGGTAAGCCAGCGCGCTGCAGGCTCTGCATATTCACCCCGAGCGCGACTTGGGGATATCGATATTTACATAAAAAATCCAACCCGAGTCGCGCTCGGGTTTACCGGCAGGGGGGTTAAAGGGCCCAGAGGTCCCCAGATGGCAACCACCCTTTTAAAAAAAAAAAAAACATATATATATATATATATTTCCCTTTTTTTTTAAATTAAAGGGCCTAGAGGTCCCCAGGCCCCCCCGCTTCGCTTTGTAAAGGGCCCCCCCCGCTTCTTCTCAATTTGCCCAGGAACCCCCCCCCCCCCCCCGCTTCTCAATTTCAGACGGCAGCATCATCACCCCCCCCCCCCCCCCCCGGTTCTCTGCTTCAGGGGGCCCATGCCTGAAGCTGTGTAAGGGCCTAAAAATTCCTGATGACGGCCCTGCTAGGGAATAAAATGGCGGTCATTGTAACTTTTTATCTCGCACAGTATTTGCGCAACATTTCAAACTCCTTTTTTTGGGGGGAAAAAACGGTTTAATGAATTAAAAAATAACCAATCAGTAAAGTTAACCCTATTTTTTTGTATAATGTGAAAGATGAAGTTATAGATACCTAACATGTCACGCTTTAAAATTGCGTACACTCATGGAATGGCGCTAAACTTCAGTACTTAAAAATCTCCATAGGCAGGTTACCAGTTTAGAGTTACAGAGGAGGTCTAGTGCTAGAATTGTTGGTTTGAACGGTGTTTACATATGTGGGTGGGGCTTACATGTGTTTACTTCTGAGCGTGAGCTACTGGGGATAGGGGCGTTTAAAAAAATATATTTATATATATATTTTTTTTTTTACACTTTTTTTTTTAACTTAAAATAGGAATGGTTCGTGACAGTTAGGCCTCGTACACACGAGGGGATATGTCCGCTGAAAACGGTCCGATGGACCGTTTCAGCAGACATCTCCGCTCGTGTGTATGGGCTAGCGGACAGATTTCTCCACCCGACAGATTTCAAAGCATGCTTTGAAATCTATCCGGTGGGAATCTGTCCGCCCGACATGTCTGCTGGTTAGTACACTTACCAGCAGACATGTCGTCCCCCACCGCCGCCGCGCCGCCGCCGAATGGATTCGGCGCATGCGCGGAAGTGTTTAACTTCCTGGTGCGGTGACGTGGCGGTGACGTGGCGGCGTCAACGTCACCGCCACGTCACCGCGCCGTCCGGCGGCGGGGAATTTGATCCGATGGTGTGTACACGCCATCGGATCAAACTCCCAATCGGACATATCCGATGGAAATGGTCCGCGGACCGTTTTCATCGGATATGTCCGATCGTGTGTACGAGGCCTTACTCTTCATGGAGAGCTGCAGGGTCAATAAGACCTCACATCTCTCCTCCAGGCTGGAAAGCATGAGATCGTGAAAAAAATTCACAGATCTCATGCTTTCATCAGCGATTGCGGCTTTGTTTACATTTCGGTACCCGGGCGTGACGTCATAACAATGCACCCGGGCCTCCGACGATCATAGAGATGATTGGTGACCATCTGGTCACCAGTCATCTCTATGCCTCCCATCCGGCGCCGGCAGATCGTTTCTCCGGGTCTCCGATGGCACGGGAGAGCCCAGAGAAGCACCGGATGTCGGCAGGAGGGGACGTCCCCTCCCGTCGCCTATAAGAACGATCAAGCGGTGGAACCGCCGCTATAATCGTTCTTATGGTGCACAGAATCGCTGGCTGAAGAGATGGATATCTGAATGATGCCTTTAGCTGCAGGCATCTTTCAGATATCCCCACTGAAAGTCCAGGACGTCATATGACGTCCTTGAGCGGAAAGTGGTTGAAGCAGAACTAAAGGATTTTGCAATAATCTGCCATCTAAGAATGCACGCTACACACTGGGGGGAGAACCTCTGGGGGAATCAAGGATGGAAAAAGATCTGGGGGTCTTAGTTGATGACAGACTCAGCAATAGCATGCAATGCCAAGCTGCAGAAAGCAAGGCCGCAATGCCAGTAGAATAATAGTAGAGGAGGGAAGAGCTGTGCCCCAGTACACTGCTACGGAGGTAGTGCTACACATTTTATCTCTTTTTACCTGATGATCCTGCCAGTTATGCCTCGTACACACGGTTGGACTTTCAGAGAAAAAAATTCCGGCCGTGTGTAGCCTCCATTGGATTTTCCTTTGTCGGAAGTCCGACGGACCTACGATAGAGAACTTGTCCGTTGGACTTCCGACGGACTCACGGCGGACTTTTGCACGGTCAAAAGTCCGACCGTGTGTATGAGGCATAACTCCTCTTCTGGTACTACAGCGACAACGCAGGATGCATGCTCCCTGTGGACTCCAAGCTGATGTGATGACACGAAGGGGTTGATTTATTAAAACTGAAAAGTGCAAATTCTGATACAGCTCTGCATAGAAGCCAATCAGTTTGCGTTTTTTTTTTTACGACCGCCGCATGTACATATACGTCGGCAGAATGGCACGTACAGGCACATGGACTTAATTGTACGTCCCTGCCTAGACGATCGGAACCCCCCCCCCCCCCCCTCCGGTACTTGCGGCGGACGGTAAGCCTCTGGGAGCGATCCGGGGTTTGTTTTTGTGCACCCCCTCCGGATCGCTCCCAGCGAATCGGCTCCCTACCTGCTCTGTACTTCCTCTGCCTGTATAATGTAAACACAGGCAGAGGAAGTGATGTCAGCTCTCCTCTCGGCGGTATTTTCAATCCGCCGAGAGGAGAGAAGACATCACAAGTAAGTCGCACCAACAGCACACTGACACCAGTACACATAGGCACATTAACCCCTTCAAACCCCCCCCCCCCCCAGCCCCCTGTCACACTGTCACTGCAGTGATCATATATTTACTGATCACTGCATTTAGTGTCAGTGTGACAGTTACTGTGACAGGCAGTTAGTGTTAGGTCCAGAGTAGCTCCCTACCACCCCTATTAAAGTTTTTAACCCCTTGATCACCGCCCTAGTTAACCCTTTCACCCCCTATTGCCAGTGTCACTAAGCGATCATTTTTCTGATCGCTGTATTAGTGTCACTGTTGCCGCTAGGTAGCTAGTTTTTTTTTATTGCAATTTTTTTTTTTTTGGCTGAATACATTTTGGCCTAAATGTTTGACTAAAATTTAGTTTATTCGATTTTTCTTACAACAAAAAGTAGAAAACATAATTTTTTTTTTTTTAAATTGGTCTTTTTCCGTTTATTTCGCAAAAAATAAAAATCGCAGAGACAATCAAATACCATCAAAAGAAAGCTCTATTTGTGGGAGAAAAAGGACGCAAATTTTGTTTGGGAGCCAAGTCGCACGACCACACAATCGTCTGTTAAAGCGACGCAGTGCCGAATTGTAAAAACACCTTTGGTCATTTAGCAGCATATTGGTCCGGTCCTAAAGTGGTTAAGCTTAATTGAGCAATCTGAAGTTAGAATCTGATTGGCTACCATACACAGGCATCGGCAAGGTATCACTGAACGTTGACTTCATCAGAAAAGGGCACGCACTCATGCATATGGCACAAGTATAGCAACAGAAAGCAGCCAATGGTAGGCCAACATTGGATGGGCATGGCACTATACTTCTAAATTGTAACCACTTGCTTACTGGGCACATAAACCCCCTTCCTGCCCAGGCGAAATTTCAGCTTCCGGCACTGCGTCGATTTAACTGACATTTGCGCGGTCATGCGACGTGGCTCCCAAACTAGATTTATGTCCTTTTTTCCCTACAAATAGAGCTTTATTTTGGTGGTATTTGATCGCCCGCGCGGTTTTTATTTTTTTGCGCTATAAACAAAAAAAGAGTGACAATTTTAAAAATATATATATATTTTTTATTTGTTGCTATAATAAATATCCCATTTTGTTTTAAAAAAAAACTTTTTTTTTTTCTCAGTTAAGGCCGATACGTATTTTTCGATGTATTTTTGTAAAAAAAAAAAAAAATTGCAATAAGCGACTGGTTTGCGCAAAAGTTATAGCGCCTACAAAATGGGAAACAGAATTATGATTTTTTTTTATTATTTTTTTTTTACTAGTAATGGTGGCGATCTGCGATTTTTATTGGGACTGCGATATTGCGTCGGACATATAGGACACTTTTGACACAAATTTGGGACCATTCACATTTATACAGCGATCAGTGCTATAAAAATACACTAAATACTGTATAAATGTGACTGGCAGAGAAGGGGTTAACACTAGGGGGTGAGGAAGGGGTTAAATGTGTACCCTGGGTATGTTCTAACTGTGTGGGGGGAGGGGGGTGACTGGGGGAGGTGACCGATGCTGTGTCCCTATGTACAAGGGACACAGATCGGTCTCCTCTCCTCTGACAGCACGTGGAGCTCTGTGTTTACACACAGAGCTCCACGTCCCTGCTGTCACCTGCTGTGTTCCCGCTGATCGCGTGTACCCGGCGGACATCGCGGCCGCCAGATACACGCATCGACTCTTCAGCGATGCGCCGGGACAGTGTTTACCCGCTGCGCGCCACCTAGTGGCGCGCGTGGGTAATGCACTTTAAATGACGTCCAAAGACGTCCACTTGGCACTTGAGAGCCACGCTGTGCACGTCTTTTGTCTATAGCGCGGATCTCAAGTGGTTAAAAAGTAAATTGCTGGGCACAATCTCTAAAATCACTTTGGTACATGGACTTTTTTATTTTTTTTTATCTTTCTTATTCTGCATACCTCCCAACTTTTTGAGATGGGAATGAGGGACACCTATCAGCAAAAGTATGCAGGCATAGGACACACCTCTTGCCACGCCCCCTTAAAGGAGAATTGTACAGAAAATCAAGATTGGTTAAACCCACAAGTGCTTTTTTACCACTACTATTCCTTTTGAAGTGGCTTTTGGAACTTACAAATGCAGCAATTTAGAAATCATATGAAAGGTTTAGCACTGCAAAAAACTTTTTGATAGATAAAAAGTGCATTTTATATACAACTACATAGATCAGACCAAAATGAGGGACAAATGAGGAGGAATGAGGGACAGAGGGACATTGCTCCAAATCAGGGACAGTCCCTCCAAATCAGGGACAGTTGGGAGCTATGATTCTGTGTTCTAAGTACAATGGCTCCAGATCACTGAAAATACAAATATTATAATAAAACTCCTTCATCTATAAAAGGAGACATTACAAGCTTTTCAGACATTTAGACCCATATCATTTTATTAGCTTGCTGTTAATTTACTTTGGACTTTATGTGACAAAATATATAGATATGTTTTTTACTACGCAGCACCGCCTGGTGAAACAACATGAAAAACATCTTCAGCTAATTGCCTTGAATATGAAAATTCCTTGTATGCTCTTTACCCCCTGCCAGTGCATCTTGTACTATTTTGTATATATTTTCCTTATGTTTTATGTTCAAAAGTAAAAATGTAATTTTTTTTATGTTTGCTATTTCTTTTTTTTTCTTTTTTTGATAATTATAAACTATTGCAAATAAACATTTCAAGCCTTATATTCCAGTGTTGGTAAGAATACAGATATGAATATCAGTTTTTAGGTCACACACAGATGAATGACACTTCCCTGTCCTCCTCCTAGAAGAGGCAGTTCATTTAGATCTTGGTTCATCAAGGAATAGTCAACATGTGCAAGGCTAGTGCTGTGGTTGTAAACCCTAATGCCGCGTACACACGATCACTTTTTGTGATGAAAAAAAACAACGTTTTATGTGACGAAACAAAACGACGTTTTTCAAACTTCATTTTCCAAAACGACGTTGCATACACACCATCGTTTTTCCAAAATGCTCTAGCAAAGCGTGGTTACGTACACCACATTCGACGGCACTCTGTTCCATTAAAGCTCCGTCTCATAACTTGCTTCTGAGCATGCGCGGGTTAAAAAAAGGTTGTTTTCAACGTCGTTTTGCCCACACACCATCACTTTTTATGACACAAAAAATTACATTTTGAAAAACGACACAAAAAAATTCAAGCATGTTCGAATTTTTTTTTGCTCGTTTTTTTGAAGACATAAAACAAAGTTTTGCCCACACACGATCATTTTAAATGACGTTTTTGAAAACTTCGTTTTTTTCATCACAAAAAGTGATCGTGTGTACGCGGCATTACAGACCACTAGGGATGAGCCGAACACCCCCCGGTTCGGTTCGCATCAGAACCTTCGAACGGACCAAATGTTCACACAAACTTTAGAACCCCATTGAAGTCTATGGGACTCGAACGTTCGAAATCAAAAGTGCTAATTTTAAAGGCTAAAATGCAAGTTATAGTTCTAAAATAGGTTTGGGGACCCGGGCCTTGCCTCAGGAAACATGTATCAATGCAAAAAAGAAAATTTATTACCAAATACTTACCGTAATTTTCCTTTCCTGATGGACTCCATGGCAGTCTACGTGTGGGTTAATCCCGCCTCCTCCGCAATGCTATAGGACCCCATACCCATAAAGCTTTGCTCACCTTCAGTACTGGTGTTCCGTAACTAGCCGACTCCATGCTTACAGGGTGGGTACTCCGTCTGCCATGGAGTCCATCAGGAAAGGAAAATTAAGTATTTGGTAATAAATTTTCCTTTTTCCTGACAGACTCCATGGCAGTCTACGTGTGGGAAATAACTAGCCAAACCACACGGGTGGGTATGCTGAACAAAAAAAAAATTGTTTCATTTGTCCTGTCAGCCGACAGGATTGAAAGACCAACATTTACAGAAGAAAGGGATGCAGGTTCAACACAATAGTGGGGCAAAAAGGTATTAATAGAGGACCAAGAGGCCGCTTTACAAATGACATCTGGGGCCACGTGATGGGCAGCCGCCCAGGAAGTTGCCATCCCTCTGGTAGAGTGCGCAGTTACCGCCTGCGGAGGAGCCAAGCCCTTCACTTTATATGCCTGTTGAATCGTGTGGATGATCCAAGCCGCAATGGTTCTTGAAGAGGCCTTCTTCCCTTTGTTGATACCTGAGTGCAGGACGAACAAATGATCTGAGCGTCTGAAAGTAGAAGTTACTTGGATGTACTCCGTAAGGGTTTTCCCTAAGTCCAGAGGGTGAATTCTCTCTGACTCCGAATCTCTGAAAGTAGGGAGAACAATTTCCTGGTTGACATGGAAAACTGACGTCACCTTCGGGTTAGAACCCAGCATGGGAATCAGAACTGTCTGGAAAGAACGTTAGGAACGGCTCTTTGTAACCCAGGGACCCAATCTCCGAGACTCTTTTAGCCAATGTAATGGCAACCAGGAAGGCAACTTTAGCCGAGAAATCCTTCACTGAGAACGGAGAGAGTCCTGTTGTATTAAGTTCACTCAGAAAATCCAGAACCAAGGGGAGATCCCACTTGGGGAATCTTGGCTTTCTTTGAGGCCTTAGCCTTGAAGCTCCACGGAATAACTGTTTGACTAGCGGATGCGCTGCCCATGAGATTCCGGAGAAGGCAGATAATGCTGATATTTGCACCCTTAAGGAACTTACAGATAAGGAAAGATCTAACCCCGTTTGGAGGAACTTTAAGATGTCCTGTACTTCTGGACTCGTAAACGATGAGCCTGATGTTAAAGAAAATTCTACAAACTTCGCCCAAATTCTTCCATAGACTTTATTCGTGCTAGATCTTCTTGAACTCATCAGTGTTGAGATCACTTTAGGAGCGCAACCAAGGGCTTCTAACCTCCTATACCGCTAGTTTCAGTATAGCCGGAGCGGGGTGAAGGAATGACCCCTGGGAGAGAAGATCCGGTCTGACTGGTAGAGGTACTGGGTCCTGGTAACTCAGTTGGACCAAAAGAGGGAACCACGGCCTGTTTGGCCAGTAGGGCGCCACTAATGTTATCTGAACTGCCTCTGACTGGAGTCTCCGTAGGAGTTTGAGGATCACTGGAAACGGGGGAAAGGCATACGCTCTCTTGAATCTCCATCTGTCTGTCAAGGCATCCATCCCCGTTGCTTGACTGCAGCGACCCCTTGTATAAAACTTCCTCAGCTTGTGGTTGTACAGAGAGGCGAAGAGATCCACCTGGGGATTGGTCCCCAGGGACATAATCCACTGAAACGATTCCTTGTGGAGAGACCACTCGTTGACATCCATCTGAGTGTGTGACAGAAAATCCGCCTGGGAATTCTGCTTTCCGGGGATATAGACTGCGGACAGGTTGGCCAGATTCTTCTAGGCCCAACCCAGGAGAGGTTCGACCTCCCGTAAAAGAGCTGAGCTCCTCGTCCCTCCTTGCCTCTTGACATAGGACACTGCCGTGGTGTTGTCCATCTTCAGCAATACCGACTCCCCCTTCAAGAGTTGGGGAAAGGATTGCAGGGCACACCAGGCCGCTCAGATCTCCAAGATGTTCGAGCCTGGGTTGCGAAGGCGTGCATCCCACTTGCCTTGTGCGATTTCCGTGCCGCACAGGGCCCCCCAGCCGGAGCCACTGGCATCTGTCGTCACCGAGACCCATGATACTGGAGCTATGGAATGGTAATTCAGTAAATTCTTCCGATAAAGCCACCAGAAGAGGCTGTTCCTCATGGACGATGAGATGAGGATCCATTGGTTCTTGTTCCCGGATTTCCATTGCCTAAAAAAGCCAAACTGAAAAGGACGTAGCCTCCACAATGCCCACTTCACCATGGGAGATGTCGAAACCATTGTGCCTATAATCTTCAGACATTGAAAAGCTCTCAGATAACGAACATCTAGGGCAGGAGTCTCCAAACTACGGCCCTCCAGGTGTTCAGGAACTACAATTCCCATCATGCCTAGTCATGTCTATGAATGTCAGAGTTTTACAATGCCTCATGGGAAGTGTAGTTCCACAGCAGCTGGAGGGCCGTAGTTTGGAGATCCCTGATCTAGGGCCTTGGCAATCCTCTCCTGAACTACGGGAATCTTCTCCAACGGGAGGGAGATAGTTTTCTCTGCTGTATCGAACTGGGCTCCCAGATATATTAAGTGTTGTGATGGCTCTAGGTGGCTCTTTTCCAAATTCAGAAGCCAACCAAATTCGGTCAGAGTCGAGATCACTTGATCCTTCTCTGCCAGGAGATGAGCTCTGTCTTGAGATAAGACAATGAAGGTCGTCCAGGTAATGATAGAGACGTACTTTCTTCAGCCTGATAAGGGCCATAACTGCCAGTAGGGTCTTCGTGAAGACTCGTGGGGAGGTTGTCAACCCGAAGGGTAGGCAAATGAATTGGAGGTGCTCCTGCCCCACATGAAACCTGAGGTATTTCTGTAGCTCTACTGCCACTGGCACGTGGAAATAAGCGTCCTTTAGATCTATTGAGATCATCCAGTCTCCTGGTTGAATAGCTAGTTGGATAGTGGACAGGGTCTCCATCTTGAACTTCCCGTGTCTTATGAACCGGTTTAGGTAGGTTAAGTCTATGACTGGTCGCCATGAGCTGTTCTTCTTTTGTACCAGGAAGAGGGGGGAGTATACCCCATGAAACAGTTCGTCTTTTGGGACGCATCTCACTGCCCCTTGAGCTTTTAGCAGGTCCACATAGGACAGGAGAACTTGTTTCTGCTCTGCTGATTTTGGGAGTAGGGTAGAAATGAACCTGGGAGGGGGAATACTGGCGAAGGTCCAGACATGGCCTGACGATACCGTTCCTGATGACCCAAGGATCCGTGATCGAGACCGCCCATACGTGCCGAAACATTCGTAGTCTTGCTCCCACTTGGACCGCCTGGACGTGCTTTATGTCAAAAAGACTTCCCCTGCTCGCGTCCACTGGACGCCTGGCCTGTAGATGCTGGTTTACGAAAGGATGTTTGGCCTCTATTCCAATTTCTCTTGAAATTTCCACCAGGTCTATAGGCACGAGCTTCCCTTGCGCGATCCGGACTACGCCTCCTGAACTGTGGTCTCCTTTTTCCCGGTTGACGTCTGTCCTGGGGAAGTAACCCAGATTTACCCCCTGTGACTTTAGAAATGGCATCATCCAACTTGTTGCCAAACAGAGATGAACCCTCAAAGGGGATTTTACACCAGCTTTGCTTCGATGAAGGGTCCGCGACCCAGGGGCGTAGCCACAGGGCCCTCTTGGCCGTAACAGAGGACAGCATGATTCTTGCTAACAATCTTACTAGATCAACGGAGGCTTCTCCCAGGAATGCTACCGCTAGCTTTAGCTCTGACGTTGCCGAACTCCCGGCCAGTTCTTCAGAAATGCCCATCAGAAAGGAGTCCACGTTCTCTGTCCAGACTTCCATTGCTTTAGAGAGAGGCGCTAAAGCCAGAGCGGGTTTACAGGCCGTACCGGCCAAACCATATATCCTTTTTAGATCTTGGTCCATTCTTCTATCAAGACTATCTTTGAAGGACACTGAATCGGACAAAGGTAGCGTCACGTGCTTGGCTAAACGCATCACTGCTGCATCTACTGACGGGATGTTTTCCAGGTGTTTGACATCTTCTGCTTTAAACGGTAACAAACGGGAAGCCTTATTAGCCATAGAGGACTTTTTGTCCACCTTGCTCCATTCCTCTTCAAAGATGCCATTCAGCTCCGAAAGTAATGGAAAGCTTGGGCGTTCTTTTCCCAGACGTTTGAAATATTTCATCTGTTTAGCTGGGACAGAGGATGAATCTTCCCACCAAAGTGCCTCTTTTACGGCCTTGATGAGTGGGGTTACTTGGGCAAAGTCAAACTCGAAATCCTCTTCATCACTATCCAAGTCGCCTTCCGGGGCTGCTAGAGTGTAGGTGCGAGGCTGAGAGGGGTCTGGATCCTCATGGATCTCATCGACTGTAGGGCCAGATCCAGCGATACTGGCTTGCCCGTGCGTGTGAGACGTGTCCTTCTCCTTTAAGGACCTTTGCACAACACGTTTCACCAGGGACTCGATCCGCCGATCTTCCGTCTCCTTTTCACTAACCGCCTGGGCATAGCACTGATTGCATAATGATTTGCCCTCCAGGATTCGGGTATCGCATCCCCAGCAGGCTCTACGACTAGAGCGACTATCATGGCGGTGGGAGCAGTGTCTTGAGGAGGAATGTGAACTTCTCCCCCGGTGATGTGATGTAGATGAGGAGCTACTTTTCTTAGACTTAGCGGATGACTGCTGATGCTGATGCGGCCTGGCAAGGTCTAAAGTGGTCTGGTCTGATGGGGCATGATGATCTGGATAGGAAGGGCTTTAAGAAGAAAGATTTACAGGGAAAAGAGTCAAGTCACTGAATTGAGGTATCCAACCCCGAGCCCTCCCCTCACCTGCACGTACCTTGTGCGTGAGGGCTGGCCATGTGCGGGCGGTGACTGGTCCATACTTCTTGGACCGACGTGACAGGGCAATACCAGGTCAGAAAGATGAAATCCTAAGACACTAGACAATAAGACCAGATAAGACAAGCTGCCCCTTCAGAGAACACATATATATATATATATATATATATATATATATATATATATACAAAAACTGGATTTATACCTATTTTTAACATATAAGAAAACCTGCCTGACATGTAACTCTCACTGACCTTGGAAGCTGGTATCACTTATCAGCTGTTCGCCTGTTTAGGAAAGGATCCCACAAGCAAAAGGCGAACAGCTGTTTTTAAAATCCCCGCCGGTGACGTCACGCGTCTCCCCCTCGCGCGCCTGCGCGGTGTAGAGCGGCTCAACGGCGCCTGCGTGGCCGCCGCGAGGGTCGCTGTACTGCGCATGCGCGAGCCAAGCCTCGATCTGGAGACGGCTACTGCGCACGCGTGCTCCGCGATGGCCCCGTGACCCGGAAGTAAGCAGAAGCGCTCCAGCCAACATATGACACAAACAAACAGAAAAAGAAAAGGGGAAAACAACAAAGGAAAAATGACAAACAATACACAGATGCAACTGCCATGGAGAAAAGGTCAGACCTTGCCAGCCGAAAAGTCCAGGAATCTTCAGCACACGCAGCCAGACACAACAAGTGCTTTGCTGCAAAAGCTCTATACCCGCCCATGGCTGGGATCCGAGCTGCACCGCTTAGAAGTGTGCCATCAGTCTGCTTGTATTGGACATCCTAAACGCATATCCTTAGATCCATGGAGGAGGACAAAAAAGGAACACCAGTACTGAAGGGGAGCAAAGCTTTATGGGTATGGGGTCCTATAGCATTGGAGAGGAGGCGGGATTAACCCACACGTAGACTGCCATGGAGTCTGTCAGGAAAAAAGTTTTAAAAACGTACGTTTTTTTCGGGAGCAGTGATTTTAATGATGCTTAAAGTGAGAAAAAAGTGAAATATTCCTTTAAATATCGTACCTGCTGAGTGTCTATAGTATGCCTGTGAAGTGGTACATGTTTCCCGTGTTTGTGCCTGCACAAAATGACCTTTCTATAGGAAAAAAGTCATTTAAAACTGCTTGCGGCTTAAATGTAATATTGGGTCCCGGCAATATGGATGAAAATCATTGTGAAAAATGGCATGGGTACCCCTCCTCCCCCCCTAGCCCATTACCAGGCCCTTTGGGTCTTGTATGGATATTAAGGGGAACCCCGCACCCAACTTAAAAAACAGGAAGGTGTTTTCTTGTAAAAAAAAAAAGGAAAGGCATGGGGCCCCCAGGCCCTATATCAGGGGTGGCAAACACAAGGCCCGCGGGCCGAATCCGGCCCGCCAGGCCTTGTCATGTGGCCCGCGCAGCGGGTGCAACAGATTGTCACCAATCCGTTACACCATGCGATCCGCTCCGCAGCCTCGGCCATAGGAAAGTCCCCGGCTTCGGCCTAGCTCCGGAGCGGCGGCCATCTTGGTACACCCGGCGGCGGCTGTCTCGTCAGGAAGTGACGTTTCGCCGCCGCCATCTTGCTCCACCCCAGTCGGCTTGCCTAGTAACTAGTGCACGGCGTGACACTCTGCACCGCCTCAGCTCACTAATTACAGACCCGGGACCACAGGACATGAGGAGAACTGCGAGATCTGCACCTGCAGGTAGGAGAGACCATCACCCGGGGAGCATGGCTGTCTGTACTGAGCGGAGGAGAGGGACACCTGTGACACCAGAGAGGAGAGGAGGGGGACCAGTGTCACTGGGGTCCCCCTCCTCTCCTCTCTGGTGTCCCTGGGGTCCCCAACCTCTCTGGGGTCCCTCTCCTCTCTGGTGTCACTGGGGTCCCCCTCCTCTCCTCTCTGGTGTCACTGGGGTCCCCCTCCTCTCCTCTCTGGTGTCCCTGGGGTCCCCAACCTCTCTGGGGTCCCTCTCCTCTCTGGTGTCACTGGGGTCCCCAACCTCTCTGGGGTCCCTCTCCTCTCTGGTGTCACTGGGGTCCCCCTCCTCTCTGGTGTCACTGGGGTCCCCCTCCTCTCTGGTGTCACTGGGGTCCCCCTCCTCTCTGGTGTCACTGGGGTCCCCCTCTTCTCTGGTGTCACTGGGGTCCCCCTCTTCTCTGGTGTCACTGGGGTCCCTCTCCTCTCTGGTGTCACTGGGGTCCCTCTCCTCTCTGGTGTCACTGGGGTCCCTCTCCTCTCTGGTGTCACTGGGGTCCCTCTCCTCTCTGGTGTCACTGGGGTCCCTCTCCTCTCTGGGGTCACTGGGGTCCCTCTCCTCTCTGGGGTCACTGGGGTCCCTCTCCTCTCTGGTGTCACTGGGGTCCCTCTCCTCTCTGGTGTCATTGGGGTCCCCCTCCTCTCTGGGGTCACTGGGGTCCCCCTCCTCTCCTCTCTGGTGTCACTGGGGTCCCCCTCCTCTCTGGTGTCACTGGGGTCCCCCTCCTCTCCTCTCTGGTGTCCCTGGGGTCCCCCTCCTCTCCTCTCTGGTGTCACTGGGGTCCCTCTCCTCTCTGGTGTCACCTCTCTGGGGTCCCTCTCCTCTCTGGTGTCCCTGGTGTCCCCCTCCTCTCCTCTCTGGTGTCACTGGGGTCCCTCTTCTCTCTGGTGTCACTGGGGTCCCCCTCCTCTCCTCTCTGGTGTCACTGGGGTCCCTCTCCTCTCTGGTGTCACTGGGGTCCCCCTCCTCTCCTCTCTGGTGTCACTGGGGTCCACCTCCTCTCCTCTCTGGTGTCACTGGGGTCCCCCTCCTCTCCTCTCTGGTGTCACTGGGGTCCCCCTCCTCTCCTCTCTGGTGTCACTGGGGTCCCCCTCCTCTCTGGTGTCACTGGGGTCCCCCTCCTCTCCTCTCTGGTGTCCCTGGGGTCCCCAACCTCTCTGGGGTCCCTCTCCTCTCTGGTGTCACTGGGGTCCCCCTCCTCTCCTCTCTGGTGTCACTGGGGTCCCTCTTCTCTCTGGTGTCACTGGGGTCCCCCTCCTCTCCTCTCTGGTGTCACTGGGGTCCCTCTCCTCTCTGGTGTCACTGGGGTCCCCCTCCTCTCCTCTCTGGTGTCACTGGGGTCCCTCTCCTCTCTGGTGTCACTGGGGTCCCCCTCCTCTCCTCTCTGGTGTCACTGGGGTCCCCCTCCTCTCCTCTCTGGTGTCACTGGGGTCCCCCTCCTCTCCTCTCTGGGGTCCCCCTCCTCTCCTCTCTGGTGTAACTGGGGTCCCCCTCCTCTCCTCTCTGGTGTCCCTGGGGTCCCCAAACTCTCTGGGGTCCCTCTCCTCTCTGGTGTCACTGGGGTCCCCCTCCTCTCCTCTCTGGTGTCACTGGGGTCCCTCTTCTCTCTGGTGTCACTGGGGTCCCCCTCCTCTCCTCTCTGGTGTCACTGGGGTCCCTCTCCTCTCTGGTGTCACTGGGGTCCCTCTCCTCTCTGGTGTCACTGGGGTCCACCTCCTCTCCTCTCTGGTGTCACTGGGGTCCCCCTCCTCTCCTCTCTGGTGTCACTGGGGTCCCCCTCCTCTCCTCTCTGGTGTCACTGGGGTCCCCCTCCTCTCTGGTGTCACTGGGGTCCCCCTCCTCTCCTCTCTGGTGTCCCTGGGGTCCCCAACCTCTCTGGGGTCCCTCTCCTCTCTGGTGTCACTGGGGTCCCCCTCCTCTCCTCTCTGGTGTCACTGGGGTCCCTCTTCTCTCTGGTGTCACTGGGGTCCCCCTCCTCTCCTCTCTGGTGTCACTGGGGTCCCTCTCCTCTCTGGTGTCACTGGGGTCCCCCTCCTCTCCTCTCTGGTGTCACTGGGGTCCACCTCCTCTCCTCTCTGGTGTCACTGGGGTCCCCCTCCTCTCCTCTCTGGTGTCACTGGGGTCCCCCTCCTCTCCTCTCTGGTGTCACTGGGGTCCCCCTCCTCTCCTCTCTGGTGTCACTGGGGTCCCCTTCCTCTCCTCTCTGGGGTCCCCCTCCTCTCCTCTCTGGTGTAACTGGGGTCCCCCTCCTCTCCTCTCTGGTGTCCCTGGGGTCCCCAACCTCTCTGGGGTCCCTCTCCTCTCTGGTGTCACTGGGGTCCCCCTCCTCTCCTCTCTGGTGTCACTGGGGTCCCCCTCCTCTCCTCTCTGGTGTCACTGGGGTCCCCCTCCTCTCCTCTCTGGTGTCACTGGGGTCCCCCTCCTCTCCTCTCTGGTGTCACTGGGGTCCCCCTCCTCTCTGGTGTCACTGGGGTCACTGAGGAGAGGAGGGTGACACCAGAGAGGAGAGGAGGGTGACACCAGAGAGGAGAGGAGGGTGACACCAGCGAGGAGAGGAGGGTGACACCAGAGAGGAGAGGAGGGTGACACCAGAGAGGAGAGAAGGGTGACACCAGAGAGGAGAGGAGGGGGACCCCAGTGACACCAGAGAGGAGAGGGGACACCAGTGACACCAGAGAGGAGAGGAGGAGGGGGGACACCAGTGACACCAGAGAGGAGGGGGGACACCAGTGACACCAGAGAGGAGGGGGGACACCAGTGACACCAGAGAGGAGGGGGACACCAGTGACACCAGAGAGGAGGGGGGACACCAGTGACACCAGAGAGGAGGGGGGACACCAGTGACACCAGAGAGGAGGGGGGACACCAGTGACACCAGAGAGGAGAGGGGACACCAGTGACACCAGAGAGGAGAGGAGGGGGGGACATCAGAGAGGAGGGGGGACACCAGTGACACCAGAGGGGAGGGGGGACACCAGTGACACCAGAGGGGAGGGGGGGACACCAGTGACACCAGAGGGGAGGGGGGACACCAGTGACACCAGAGGGGAGGGGGGGACACCAGTGACACCAGAGAGGAGGGGGGGACACCAGTGACACCAGGAGGGGGACACCAGGGGGGGGGGACACCAGTGACACCAGAGAGGAGGGAGGGACACTCCTGAACCCTGCGCTCCCTACGCAGCGCAAGAAAACTGGAGTGCAGATATAACCGGCCCTTTGAGGGTAACCAAACTGCTGATGCGGCCCCTGATGAATTTTAAGTTTGCCACCCCTGCCCTATATACTCTGAACAGCAGTATGCAGGCGGTGCAAACAAGACAGGGACTGTAGGTTTGTTGTTAAGTAGAATCTGTTTGTAATTTTGAACTGGTACGTTTTTAAAGTGTAGCTCCAGCCCAACAAAATCTATTTTTAAGCTTTTTGGAAAACATGGGGAAGGGTTATCATCCTTGTAACATTTGTTTTGCTGTCTGTGCATCTGTTCAGACGATTTCACCTCACTTTCTGTCCCAATGAAAAATGTTTTTTATTTTTTTATTTGGGTTTTTAGTGAAACAAGATATAAACAAAAATAAAATGGAAGAACATTTATACAAATATACATTACTATACAGCAGAAGTCACTAAGGGTGAAACGGAAGCTGCACCTTCCCCAGTAAAAGGTGAAACCTCCTTTTCCTCCCAAAGAGACACATCAGAAAAAAAGTGCTGAGAGTTTCTCAAAAATGCAAGGCTCATGAGAAATACATATTTACAAGTTAGTCTCTGTGGTGGTAGAGGTTGCAGAACACTGCCCCTAGCGGTCGGTGCACTGGTACTACCATCATGCTCAAATTAGAGCAATCAGGAGAAAAAGAGAAATAAAAAAATCTTTTTCCTCTTCTTCTTTTTTTTCTTATGCTGTGGAGAAGCCGGCGGAACCCTATTCTTACTAACCCATCATACCCCCAGCAGTTCTGCACATATAACCAAATGTGGATCCGGTGGAAATTAAAACAAAAACTGAAAAGGGACGATCATTCCCGTCCGTAGCTTCTTTAAAGCAGCAAACAAAGGTGACAATGCAGGCATTCGGCCTACTTGTAGAATCTTGGGTCAGGCAAGGTGATAATGTCTCCTCTCTTATTTGTGGTGGTAATGGAATAAACTTAAAGAGGAGTTCCACCCAAATTTGGAACTTCCTCTTGTTCCACTCCTCACCCCCTTACATGCCACATTTGGCATGTAATTTTTTTTGGGGGGGGGAGTGGGGGCTTCAGTAGGAGTGAGACTTCCTGTCCCACTTCCTGCTTCCACCGAAGGGCTGGTTAGGCGATTAAGCCTTAATCGCCTACACCAGCCCCTCCCTGTAGGCGATCACATGGGACACTGACAGGTCCCATGCGATCGCCTCTCCAATCAGCGGCGAGCCGTGCCGCGCGCGCATGCGCAGTGCGGCTCGCGCATGCGCAGTGGGTGCCCGGCCGTGAAGCCGAAGGCTGTCACGGCTGGGTGCCCACAGTTGGGATGGAGACGCCGGCCGCGGAGGGGGAAAGAGGAGCGGAGCCCCGGTTGGCGCGTTGCTGGAACGCAAGAGCAGGTAAGTGAGTGTTTATTAAAAGCCAGCAGCTACACTTTTTGTAGCTGCTGACTTTTAATAAACACATTTTTTGGCTGGAACACCCCTTTAATCCACCTTTTCCGCCCTGGTTCACACTGGGCTGCGGGAGTGAAATCGTGTGAGTTCAGCTGAACTCGCGCAATTTCACTCCTGCTGGCAGTCCCGATTTTGGCGCAATTTAGGAGACATCTGTGCAGGTTTATGCACAGATGTCAATGTAAATCGCATCCTGAAATCGCAAAAAGTAGTACAGGAACTACTTTTTGAAATCGGTGCAGCGCCGCAGATGCGGCGTCGCACCGATTAGGACGGTGTCATTGCTGGCAATTGCCGGCAAATGCCGCCGATTTGAGATGCGATTTCACATGTGAAATCGCATCTCAAATCAAACTAAATTGTACCCAGTGTGAACCTGGGCTCCAGGACATTTGAGAACCACCTTGTCACTGTAAATGTACCGACCGGGGCTCCAGTTTTTCAAGCAATCTTCAAACCAACGGCCGACACAGATGAACACATACTCAGTGCCGATCGGCCTTTGGTATTCCCAAATGGCATCCTTGCACCAGTCCTCTCTTTTTTCTTCAATTACGGGCATGAGGGCTGGAGGCACATAAGGAAATTCCCACCTGTAATCCATGGCCACCTTCTTCATAACAAGGTGCTGAAGGCGGGCCAGTTTCTGCAAGATACGGGGGTGTCCAAGAACAAACTCTTCAATAACACTGGTGCTTGGCACTGTAACTCCCCAGGTTAGCTGTGGGACATCCACATGTGGTGCGGCATCCCTGGAGCATGTTTGTGGGGTTTGGAAGCACGGGAGATTCTGCCCCATTATGACTCAGGCAGCTCCAGCTCAAACCACTTGTCATCCCCAACATCAGACAGAGTCAATATCAGAAGTGTCATACTCTTCTGCAGGCAAACACGTTCTCCAACAAAAGTACTGACCAAAAGTCATGTGTAATGGCAGGTGGGTCTCGACCATAGCCGTGGGAGACCTTGACGGGGCCCATCTTTTCAGGGGTGAGCCTAGCGGGAACCACTGTCATACATACAGTCTCAGTTGCAGCATCCACTTTTAGGGTAGATACGCTATTTTTATCTTAAGTGTCACTTACCTCCGGCGACACAATCGGGGTAGCAGCCGATGGCATGGTCAGCGTGGAGGAAACAGTCACTGTTTCAGGGTCGGCGAGGTCTTCCATGGGGGAGGGTTCAGGCCATGGGACCTCTTCCTTGGCGGTCACTGTTTCAGTGATCCAATCCACTCGCTACTCACGGGGAGACTAAGCTGGTGGTTCCACTTGGAACAAATAATCTCGGTGTCTTTTGTACCGAGCAAATTGCAGGATCCGGACGGCCAGCTCCGAACAGCGAGGGCAGGACAGTCCGAGGGCCTCTACGCTACCACTGGAGAACAAGACGAACTCACCAGCACAGTCCAACGCCATGACAATTCCTTGAAATAATGGCAGAATAAATAGGGAGAAAGGAGTCACCGCTCCAGGTGGGATCACTGTATGGTCACAGGTGGTGCAGGATGCTGAGGGTGCTGGCGGTGCACTAGGCAAATGAGGAAAAAGATGAATGGATAGCCGCATTTCAAAACCTGATTGGGTGGTCTTTTATCAAATAATCACCATGTACAAAAATAGGTCACAGCAGTGGAAAACAAGGAGCAACCGACGCGTTTCGCCCTGAATCAGTGCTTATTCATGGCCTGCTAATTCAGTGCTTTTTAATGGTCTAAAAAAAAACAATTTTTTTTTAACCCAGTTCTTGTCAAGCCTGCCTTGCCCACACACGATCGTGAAAAAAAAATGCTCTAGCAAAGCACGGTGACGTAACAACACGTACGACAGCACTATAAAGGGTAAGTTCCATTCGGATGGCGCCACCCTTTGGGCTGCTTTTTTGCTGATTTTGTGTTATTAAAAGTTTGGTGAGAGACGATTCGCGCTTTTCAGTCTTCGCGCTTTTCAGTCTTCGTGCTTTTCAGTCTGTTACAGCGTGACGAATGTGCTATCTCCATAACGAATGCTGGTTTTACCAGAATGAGCGCTCCCGTCTCATAACTTGCTTCTGAGCATGCACGTTTTTTTACGTCGTTAAAGCCTACACACGACCGTTTTTTTTTTTTGTGAAAAACTACAATGTGAAAAACGATGCAAAAAAATAGAGCATGTTCTAAATTTTTAATGCCCATTTTTAATGCCCATTAGAGCCCTGTGGAAAGTATTGCATCACAAATTGTAATTACACGCCCCTGTTAACCTCCCTGGCGGTATGATTCTTTCAGATTTTAGGTGCTAAAAGCGGTACCATTATTTGCAAGGGAATTTGGCGTTTTATACTGTAGGCTTGTAATTCTTAGGAATAACTCACTGAAATCTATCCAAACAAGAGTCTAATAGGCATCCTGGGTATGATTTTTTTTTTTTTTCTTATTAAAAATTATAATATAATAAATAATTATAAAAAATTATAACAAATAATAATATAATTATAGTAAAAATTATTCAATAATGTAATCAAATCAAAATCACTGAAATTTGCTCAGTTGCAGAATTTTTGCTGTCATTATTTTTTTTTTTTTATGACGAATTTCCCCACAAATCGCTAAATTCTGCAAGTGATTCTGATTTATTATCGCTGTTTTTTAGCTGCTCTAAAACAATTTTTGCCATAAAGGGACACTTTTGGTTGCTATGGGCAATCTACAGTTTGCAGGGAGAAAGAACAGTTTTTATTATATAAAATGACATGTAGTGTACAGGGCAGACCACTAGGGACATGGGGGGTGTGTATTTTTTACATACAGTACTGTAATCTATAAGATTACAGTGTACTGTATGTATAGTGTTTGTTTACATTTTTAAATTTGGCGCCGTTCCCCCCCCTACGTCGCGACGCTCGCAGGGAAGGGAATCGGCGGAACACACAGCATCAGGCGGACATCCGCCGCGGGGATTCATCGCTGGATCGCAGAGAAAAGGTAAGTAAACTTTTTTCTGCATCCAGCGAGGTAAGCGCGTGTGTGGCACGGGGTTACCGATCTTAGCTTTAAAATTTCACCCCGTGCCACACACGGGAAGACCGCCAGGGAGGTTAAACAAGGGCAGAAAAATTGGGCCTTAAGCACTGGTGCTGGTGCCACAACACAGCAACCCCTCACAGATACTCTAGTTGGAGTGCAGGAATGAGCCCTGCTGCAAAGTATTGCTTCAAAAGTAGTAATTACACGCCCCTGTTAAACAGGGGTAGAAAAATTGGGCCTTAGCCACTGGCGGCGGTACCCAGAACCAAAAATGTTCTTGTAAGCTATCTGCATTATCATCGAGGAGGAAAAGGATAGTCACTCAGCATAACAGGATAGTCACTCAGCATCAGCATTGGCAGTCTTGAAGGGATCTGACATTTCAAAAATAATTATTCGGTTACATCAGCATCAGGTGCTTGGTAACAGGTTATGATCCAAGACTGATTAATTTTTATGAAGGTCGATCGACTGAGTCGGTGGACAGGTGATCGCACCCTGTGATCGGTTACAAAGCCTCTGGCAGCACTGAATGTGCGTTCCAAAAGAACGCTGGATGCAGGACAGGCTAGTAGCTCAAATGCATTCTGTGCAAGCTCTGGCCAGTGATCCATCCTCAAGACCCAGTAAGCCAGAGGATTTTCGTGATCTTGCCCCCAGGTATTCCCGCACCATGTAAAACAGACGCTGGCGATGGTTGCTGGAACCGATCATACCTTGGGGCTGCGGACTAAAAAACTGTCTGAACGCATCTGTCAGGCGGCCACCTTCTCCAACGCTCCTTCTTTGACTGACCAAAGCCTCAGCAACACGTTGTCCAGGACCAGGATTTTGTAACCTCCTAGTCTCTGGGAACGCATTGCACAGACCTTTCTGCAAGGCCTCCCGAAGATATTTCATCCTCTGCTCAACCTTACCCTTGTAACGTGGATCAAGGAGGGTTGCCAGCCAGTAATGATCCCTCTTCTTGATAGCACGAATACGAGGATCCTTCCAGGATCAGGGAGGCCATGCAGCGTAGGTTTTCTGAGGCATTCGGTGCAGAGTCCTCTGGGTCACTGAGGACGACATCCAGCTCCCCCCAGCCAGGTACAAGTCCATGGAGGGGGGATGTCCCCTCCCACCGCCTGTAAGAATGATCAAGCGATGGAACTGCCGCTATGATCGTTCTTATGGTGTGAACAATCGCCGCCTGTAAAAAAGGATATATCTGAATGATGCTTGTAGCTGCAGGCATCATTCAGATATCCCCCACTGAAGTCCAGGACGTCATATGACATCCTACGGTACGGAAGTGGTTAAGCATTATTAAAATCACTGCTCCTGGAAAAATGCAGTTTTCAAACCTTTTTTTTGCACTGATACATGTCCCTTGGGGCAGAACCCGGGTCTCCAAACAATAACTTGCATATTAACCTTTAAAATTAACATTATATCATTCTCTCCCATAGACTTTTAAAGGGTGTTCTGCTGCTTTTCGAATTTGCCGCGAACACCCCAAATTGTTCGCTGTTCGTCGAATGGGTTTGGCTCATCCCTAGCCATGACCGACTTGTATGGACACAAGAACTTACATCTCTAGATACATGTTCGTTCAGCACAGTGGTGTAGTGGTTAGCACTTTCATCTAGCAGCAAAAAGGGTCGCTGGTTTGAATCCTGCCTGGAGTTTGCATGTTCTCCCTGTGCATGCGTGGGTTTCCTCCCACAATATAAAAACATGCTGTAAATTGGATCCTGTCTAAATAAGCCCTAATATGCAGTAGTAGAAACTTCTGCACCTCCTAATTGAAATATGACCCACCCCTTCCTGTCAAGGCCACACCCTGTTTTTTTAAGAACCGCCCAGAATTTTTTTTGGGGGGGACACTAGTTCTGAGGGCCCTGGGGGGGCATTGGATTCCCTTAATTTGCATAGTTTTTCTGTCACTTCCTATTTGGCTATGGGGCAGGAAGTGAAGGGAAATCTCTGCAATTGGACAGGGATAGTACAAAATAAACTGATAGGGGCTATAACCCTCCCTTCCTCACTCTATCCAAAATGAAAAAAAAAAGTGTTGATTATAGTTCTACTTTAAGCACAAATTTCTGATAAATTTATGGAGAGGACTAAGAAAATATAACCATGCCAATAGGCCAGGATACAGCGCTGCTTATATGTATGAATGTGTGTTAGGGACCCCCACAAACACCATCCAATGTTAACCACTTAAGGACCGCCTCCTGCACATTTACGTCGGCAGAATGGCACGGTACGTGCTGTGCTAGTACCCAGCCGTTGGTCACGGGCGCGCGCCCGCGGCCCGGTCCGAAGCTCCGGGACCATGGGACTCACGGACCCGATCGCCGCTGGAGTGCGGCGATCGGTCCCTGGAGCTGAAGAACGGGGAGAGCCGTGTGTAAACACGGCTTCCCCGTCCTTCAGTGTGGCGGCAGCATCAATCGCGTCATCCCTTTTATAGGGGGGGCGCGATCGATGACGTCGCAGCTGCAGCCACACCCCCCTACAGTTGTAAACACACATTAGGGAACACATAACCCCTTCAGTGCCCCCTGTGGTTAACTCCCAAACTGCAACTGTTATTTCCACAGTAAACAATGCATTTTAAATGCATTTTTTGCTGTGAAAATGACAATTGTCCCAAAAATGTGTCTAAATTGTCCGAAGTGTCCGCCATAATGTCGCAGTCACGAAAAAAATCGCTGATCGCCGCCCTTAGTAGTAAAAAAAATAATAATAATAAAAATGCAATAAAACTATCCCCTATTTTGTAAACGCTATAAATTTTGCGCAAACCAACCGATAAACGCTTATTGCGATTTTTTTTTTATACCAAAAATAGGTAGAAAAATACGTACCTAAACTGGGGAAAAAACATATTTTTTATATATTTTTTGGGGATACTTATTATAGCAAAAAGTAAAAAACATTGAATTTTTTTCAAAATTGTCACTCTATTTTTGTTTATAGTGCAAAAAATTAAAACCGCAGAGGTGATCAAATACCACCAAAAGAAAGCTCTATTTGTGGGGAAAAAAGGACGCCAATTTTGTTTGGGAGGCACGTCGCACGACCGCGCAATTGTCAGTTAAAGAGACGCAGTGCCGAATCGCAAAAAGGGGCAAGGTCCTTTAGCTGCATTTTGGCACAGGTCTTAAGTGGTTAAATAAAAAAAAAATCTTGATTTGCAAATAAGTATTATCCCATGAGTATCAGTGCGAAACGTCAGCTGTGTATCCCATTTTCACCTTTTGTTGTGGATTGTAGTGTATTCCATTTTACTATTAACCACTTCATTACTGGGCACTTAAAACCCTTCCTGCCCAGACCAATTTTCAGCTTTTAGCGCTGACGTATTTTGAATGACAATTGCGCAGTCATACAACACTGTACCCAAATTATATTTTTATAATTTTTTCCCCACGAATAGAGATTTATTTTGGTGGTATTTGATCATCTCTGCAGTTTTTATTTTTTGCACTATACAAAAAAGACTGAAAATTTTGAAAAAAACACAAATGCCCTGATTCACAGACATCGGCGCACATTTATGCCGCCGTAGCGTATCTCTTTTACGCTACGCCGATGCAGCGCAGAGAGGCAAGCATGGAATTCACAAAGCAAATGCTCCCAACGTTGCACCAGCGTGGCGTATATTTCGCAGGCATAAGCCGGCGTAAGTGGAAGTGGGCGTGATCCATGTTAATGAAGCGTGACCCCATGCAAATGATGGGCCGGGCGCCAGACAAGTACTTAAAACGAACTGCGCATGCGTCGAGACGTGGACGTATCCCCGTGCGCATGGGCACAACCACGTCGGAACAACTGCCTAAGATACGCCGGATCACTGTGTACGCCGTTAGCATAACCTACGCCCAGCCAGACCCACGTCGGCCGATATTCACAGACGTCCAACGTACAATACATAGGCTTGTGTTCCCTGGTCCATACCTTTGCATGGGTTGCGCCTCATCTATGGGGAATAACTTTACGCCGGATGTAAAACTTACGCAAACCGCGTATATCATGCGCCGGGCGCAAGTAGGTTCGTGAATCGCCGTATTTCCCTCATTTGCATATGTGAATAGAAAATAAATGGGAGCGCCACATGCGTCCAGCGTAAATATGTGCCCACTCTACGCCGGCGTAGGCAAGTTACGTCGGTGGGATGAAGTTTGTTTTTAGGCGTATCTTAGTTTGTGGGTCCGGCGCACAGATACGACGGCGCATACTTACGCAGCGTATCTGCGGATACGTCGGCGCTAGTGCTTTGTGAATCAGGGCCAATATTTTTTTATTTTTTGTTGTAATAATATCCCAATTTTTTTTTTTTTTTAACTATTTTTTTCCTCAGTTTAGGCCGATATGTATTCTTCCACATATTTTTGGTAAAAAAAAAATCGCAATAAGCGTTTATTGATTGGTTTGCGCAAAAGTTATAGCGCCTACAAAATAGGGGATACATTTATGAATGTTTTTTAATTTTTCCTTTTTTACCAGTAATGTAGGCGATCTGCGATTTTTTTCAGGCCTGCGATATTGCGGCGGACATATCGGACACTTTTGACACTACTTTGGAACCATTCATATTTACACAGCGAACAGTGCTATAGTAATGCACTGATTACTGTATAAATATGACTGTCAGGGAAGAGGTTAACACTAGGGGGCGAGAGAGGGGTTAAATGTGTACCCTGGTTGTTTACACACAGAGCTCCATGTCCCTGCTCTGTCACTGCCGTTTGCGCGTCAGCTGTGTATCCCACAGCCGACCCGCGGCCGCAAGGCACGCGCATCAGTATTTCAGCGATGCGCCGGGCACAGTTTTTGGCGCGAGCGGGGAATACAAATAAAAGGACGTCCAGGGACGTCCACCCGGCAGTTGAGAGCCGCGCTGTGGACGTCTTTCGTCTACAGCGCGGGTCTCAAGTGGTTAACCACTTCCATACCAGGCACTTACGCACCTTCCCGCCCAAGCCAATTTTCAGCTTTCAGCGCTGTCGCACTATGAATGACAATTGCGCGGTCATGCTACACTGCACCCACACAAATTTGTTATCATTTTGCTTCCACAAATAGAGCTTTCTTTTGGTGGTATGTGATCACCTCTGCGATTTTTATTTTTTGCGCAACAACTAAAAAAAGACTGAAAATTTTGGAAAAAAAATAATTTTTATTTTTTTCTGTTCATTTTTTTGTAAATAAGTACGTTTTCTCTATTAATTACGGGCACTGATATGGGGGCACTGATGAGGTGGCACTGATGGACAACCATGAGGTAGTACTGATGGGCACTGATGAGGTGGCACTGATAGGCGGCGCTGGTATGCGGCACTCATGGGCACTCATAAGCGGCACTGATGAGAACTCATAGGTGGCATTGATGGGCACTCATAGGCGGCACTGATGGGCACTCATAGGCGGCACTGATGGGCAGCACTTATGGGTGGCACCGATGGGCACTGAGAGGTGGCACTGTGCATAGATGGGCACTGAGGGGTGGCACTGATGGATACTGAGGGGTGGCACTGATGGACACTGAGGGGTGGCACTGATGGCATTGCTGGGCATAACTCCAGTCAGTAAGAAGAAACAAGCGCCACTTTTCTAAGTGGCGCCTGTTTTGTTTCTTCTTCTGTTTTATGTTTGGAGCGTTGCTTCAGCTCCCCATACAAGGCTGCCCGGATCCAATGACTGCTTCTCACACTAAAGCTTTTGCAGCTTAAAGGACTTATTCTTTGGATAATTAATATATCTGTTGTCTGTGTGCGCCATTATTGTAATTATTATTGCATAACTCCAGTTAGTGCCCATGTTGCCAGTCAGTGCCCATTTGTGGGCACTGATTGGCATTTATTGTGCTCTTTTTTTTTTTTTTTCGGTGCCATGGTGGCTTCCCTGGTGGTCCAGTGTGGGGATCCGAGGGGGGGCTGCACTGATAAACAATCAGCGTGAACCCCCCTGTCAGAAGAGCCGCCGATCGACTCTCCTCTACTCACGTCTGTCAGACACGAGTGAAGAAGAGCTGAACAACGGCTCTTCCTGTTTACATCGTGATCAGCCGTGATTGGACACGGATGATCATTCATGTGGTAAAGAGCCTGCGCCGGGGGCTCTTTACCGAGATCAGAGATGCAGGGTGTCAGACTGACACCCCGCATCACCGATCGCCGCATTGCGCACCCCCACGGGCTGTTATCCTGCAGGACGTCAGGATTTCAGAACCACTTCCCGGACGTCAATCTGCTATTCCCGGCGGGAAGTGGTTAAAGGACAGTTCGGGAATCTTTTTTGTTTTCTGCTATATGCACTGCCAGCACTTGTGGTCTCAAGGAGGCGATTGATTAACCAAGCATCTCCATCTGGAGCGGTAATTCCCCTTCTTATCAGTGTATATTTATAGCACTGTTCACTGTATGAATGTGATTGGTCCCAAAAATGTCACAAAAGTGTCCGATGTGTCCGCCATAATGTCGCAGTCCCAATAAAAAATCGCAGATCGCCGCCATTACTAGTAAAAAAAAAATAATAATAAAAATGCCATAAAACTATCCCCTATTTTGTAAACGCTATAAATTTTGCGCAAACCAACCGATAAACGATTATTGCATTTTTTTTACCAAAAATATGTAGAAGAATACGTATCGGCCTCAACTGAGGAAAAAAAAATGTATATATATATTTTGGGGATATTTATTACAGCAAAAAGTAAAAAATATTGCATTTATTTTCAAAATTGTCGCTCTATTTTTGTTTACAGCGCAAAAAATAAAAACCGCAGAGGTGATCAAATACCACCAAAAGAAAGCTCTATTTGTGGGGAAAAAGGGACGCCAATTTTGTTTAGGAGCCACGGCGCATGACCGCGCAATTATCAGTTAAATCGACCCAGTGCCGGAAGCTGAAATTTCGCCTGGGCAGGAAGTGGGTAAAACCTTCTGGGGCTGAAGTGGTTAAAAAAACAAAACAATGGAAGGCGCTCAGTTGAAGTGTGAATGGGGCCATTGATGGCCTGGTTCTGTGGTGATCGGCATGGAATACAATTGTTTTATATGATCGCACTATATGTGTACGTTGGCGTGCGCTGCGTGAAAACGCATCATGGCGCACTGCGCTGCGTATGAATTGTCATTTTTGTGACGTTTCAATAAAGTTAATATAATTCAAGCAAAGTGTGAGGTGTCGTAGCAACAAAACGCATGGCTTTTATACAAGGCGCTCCAGTATATGGCGTATAACGCGCACAGGCTGCTGGTACATATCATGTGTTACTTCCCTCCATTGGAATGTTCTGCTTTCATTGGTGAAGGAATGTCATGGCAGACCAGGATTCTTTATCGAATGAATGTTTATTCTTTGTGTTCTTATTACACACAATAGGAGGCCGCCATGATGGGCCGCCGTGTCTGGTCACGTGACCCTCTGAGACGCCCTGCAGTATCAGCACAGCCGGTGACCTGGCTCAACTCCGCAGCCGTGACGTCAGCCTCCGTCCCAGACCCGCCCCTTCAATCACACGCTTCCTTTTTTTTCTTCTCCTTCTTCTTTCACCTCCCTGCTTTTACAAGACGGCCACGCCTTCCCGTGTTATTGTCACCCGGGAGCGGCCAATCACAGCGCGGAAGCGCTTTCTTCCTCGGCGCTTCACTCGGCCAATCGGCCGCCGGCTCGGTCCGTAGGGGGCGGGGACTAGGGGCGTGTCCTGCCGGGTTCGGGAAACAAAGAAGAAAAATAGAGGGAGTGTGAAGGAAGAGAAAAGTGGAGCGGGCGGGCGGCCTGTGCTGTGCCTGGGGATCCCGCGGGCCGGTGCGGGCGGGCACATTGATGAGGTGATCGGGAGAAGCCGCTCTGACATCACCATGCCGAGCGGAGGGGTGAGCGCGGCCTCCTGGAGCCCCGAGCTGGAGGAGATCCGGGTGAGGCTGGCGGCGATGGGCCCTGAGGAGGAGGAGGACGACATGCCGGGAGAGGACGGGGTACCGGCATCCGTGCGCCGGAAGAGCGTCAATACCAACGAGCTGGTCCCGGTACCGAGCTCCGAGCATGTGGCCGAGATCGTGGGCCGGCAGGGTGAGTGTATGGGGGAGGTGAGATCATCACTCATTGTACTACCCACCTTCACCTCTAGGGGGCAGAGATGGGGGAGTGAGTGCATGTACAGTAAGTGTCCCTCTGATATCCCTGAATGTGAGAGCCGCCGGCCGTGGTCTCTGATCGCCGCCGGCCGTGGTCTCTGATCGCTGCCACCGTGGCCTACGATCCACTGCAAAGAGCCACCGTGTCCTCCGATCACTGGCACGTCATGCCACAGTGTCCCCCAGTCGCTGTAACAACGAGCCACGGTGACCCATGATCGCTGTCGCCACCGTGGCCTGCAATCGACCGCAATGAGCCACATTGACCCCCTGATCACTGCCACAGTGTCCGGTCGCCGTGTCATTGAGCCACCGTGGCCAACAATCGGCTGCAACAAGCAACAGTGCCCCTGGTTGCCGCGGCAACGAGCCACAGTCCCCCGGTTGCCGACACAGCGAGCCACAGTGACCCCTTGATCACTCCCACAGTGTCCTCTGGTTGGCGTGGCAACGAACTACAGTGTCGCTGTCGCCACAGTGGCCCACGATCGACCGTAACGAGCCACAGTGTCCCCGCATTGTCCCCTGGCCGCCGCCGTAATAAGCCAGTCTCCTCCAATTGCTGCTGCAGTGTCCCCCGGTCGGTGTGGCAACGAGCCGCATTGTCCCCTGGTTGCCACTGTAATAAGCCAGTCTCCTCCAATTGCTGCTGCAGTGTCTGCCGGTCGCGGTGGCAACAAGTCAGTGTCGCTGTCACCACAGTGGCCTACAATCGACTGCAAAGGGCCATGGCTTCCCCCGGTCGCGGCCGCAATAAGCCAGTCTCCCCCCGATTGCTGCCACAGGGTCCGCCGGTCGCTGCGGCAACGAGCTACAGTGTCCGTCGGTCACCGCGGCAACATTGCCTCTACAAAGGCTTACGATCGACCACAAAGAGCCACAGTGTCCCCCAGTTGCCGCCACGGTGTCCTCCGATCGCTGCCGCAATGAGCCATAGTGTCCCCCGACTTGCTGCCACAACAGGCCGCAGTGTCTCCCGAGCACTACCATGGTTACCCCCGATCACTGCTGCCACAGTGCCCCACAATCTGACGTTGGAAGCTGATTGGCTACCATCCACAATTGCCCCAGATTCTGAATGCCCCTGGAACTCCTAAAGGTGCTCCTTTGGATTTTGGGGCCTCTCAATGATCTAAACCAGGGGTCTCCAAACATTCTAAACAAAGGGCCAGTTTATTGTCCTTTAGACTATTGGAGGGCCGGATTTTAGCCAGCGGGATGGACATTTTCCTGGTATCAGTGGGAGTAAACATCTGGTATTAGAGGGAGGAATAGTGGCCCATTGCTGGTATCGTAGGGAGGAATAGTGGCCCATTGCTGGTATCGTAGGGAGGAATAGTGGCCCATTGCTGGTATCGTAGGGAGGAATAGTGGCCCATTGCTGGTATCGTAGGGAGGAATAGTGGCCCATTGCTGGTATCGTAGGGAGGAATAGTGGCCCATTGCTGGTATCGTAGGGAGGAATAGTGGCCCATTGCTGGTATCGTAGGGAGGAATAGTGGCCCATTGCTGGTATCGTAGGGAGGAATAGTGGCCCATTGCTGGTATCGTAGGGAGGAATAGTGGCCCATTGCTGGTATCGTAGGGAGGAATAGTGGCCCATTGCTGGTATCGTAGGGAGGAATAGTGGCCCATTGCTGGTATCGTAGGGAGGAATAGTGGCCCATTGCTGGTATCGTAGGGAGGAATAGTGGCCCATTGCTGGTATCGTAGGGAGGAATAGTGGCCCATTGCTGGTATCGTAGGGAGGAATAGTGGCCCATTGCTGGTATCGTAGGGAGGAATAGTGGCCCATTGCTGGTATCAGAGGGAGGAATAGTGGCCCATTGCTGGTATCAGAGGGAGGAATAGTGGCCCATTGCTGGTATCAGAGGGAGGAATAGTGGCCCATTGCTGGTATCGGAGGGAGGAATAGTGGCCCATTGCTGGTATCAGAGGGAGGAATAGTGGCCATTAGTGGTGTCAGCGAGAGAAATGGTGCTCCAGTGTCAGATGGCAGAATAGTGTCTTGTATCATTGGGAGGGATAGTGCTCCAAGGGCCGGATAAAGGCAAGCAAAGGGCCACATCTGGCCCTCAGGCCACAGTTTGGAGACCACTGATCTAAACCATTACAACTTCAAAAGAACTCTCCATGCCTTTTAATTTGGGGGGGGTATTCATACTGTCCTGACATTTTAGGGCCTCAAGAAATGAAATGGGCCGTCAGTGCATCCAGATTGATCGATTATGTACAGTGCATCCGGAAAGTATTCACAGCGCTTCACTTTTTCTACATTTTGTTATGTTACAGCCTTATTCCAAAATGTATTAAATTCATTGTATTCCTCATAATTCTACAAACAATTCCCCATAATGATAACTTGACAAAAGTTTGTTTGAAATCTTCACAAATGTATTAAAAATAAATAAATAAATCCCATGTACATAAGTATTCACACCCTTTGCCATGGCACTCAAAATTTAAGATCAGGCTTATCCTGTTTCCACTGATCATCCTTGAGATTTTTCTACAACTTAATTGGAGTCCACCTGTGATAAATTCAGTTGATTAAACGTAATTTGGAAAATTGCATATAACTTTTATATAAGGTCCCACAGTTATCAGTGCATGTCGGAGCACAAACCAAGCCATGAGGTCCAAGGAATTGTCTGTAGACCTCCGAGACAGGATTGTATGTAGGCACAGATCTGGGGAAGGGTACAGAAAAATGTCTGCAGCATTGAAGGTCCCAATGAGCACAGTGGCCTCCATCATCTGTAAATGGAAGAAATTTGGAACGACCAAGACTCTTCCTAGAGTGGGCCGCCCGGCCAAACTGAGCGATCGTGGGAGAAGGGCCTTAGTTGGGGGGGGGGTGACCAAGAACCTGATGGTCTCTCTGTCAGAGCTCCAGTGTTTCTCTGTGGAGAGAGGAGAACCTTCCAGAAGAACCATCTCTGCAGCTCTCCACCAATCAGGCCTGTATGGGGGAGTGGCCAGACAGAAGCCACTCCTCAGTAAAAGGCACATGACAGCCCACCTGGTGTTTGCTAAAAAGGCAAATGAAGGACTCTAAGGCCATGAGAAACCACATTCTCTGATCTAATGAAACAAAGATTGAACTCTTTGGCCTGAATGGCAAGTGTCATGTCTGGAGGAAACCAGGCACTGCTCATCACCCAGCCAATACCATCCCTACAGTGAAGCATGGTGGTGGCAGCATCATGCTGTGGGGATTTTTTTTTGCGTCAGGAACTGGGAGACTAGTCAGGATCGAGGGAAAGATAAATGCGACAATGTACGCAGACATCCTTGATGAAAACCCGCTCTGGACCTCAGGCTGGGGGGAGGTTTATCTTCCAACAGGACAATGACCCTAAGCACACAGCCAAGATAACAAAGGAGTGGCTACAGGACAACTCTGAATGTCCTCAAGTGACCCAGCCAGAGCACAGACTTGAACCGGATTGAACATCTCCGGAGAGATCTGAAAATGGCTGTGCACCTACTCTTCCCATCCAACCTGATGGAGCTTGAGAGGTCCTGCAAAGAAGAATGGGAGAAACTGCCCACAAATAGGTGTGCCAAGCTTGTAGCATCGTACTCCAAAAAGACTTGAGGCTGTAATTGGTGAAGCACCTTTGGCACCAAAGTATTGAGCAAAGTCTGTGAATACTTATGTACTTTCCTACAGACTAAATTGTACACACTGATTTGTGGTAATTAACCCCTTTCCTACTGGGCACATACACCCCCTTCCTGCCCAGACGAAATTTCAGCTTCCGGCACTGCGTCGCTTTAACTGACAATTGCGCGGTCGTGCGACGCGGCTCCCAAACAAAATTGACGTCCTTTTTCCCCCCACAAGTAGAGCTTTCTTTTGGTGGTATTTTATCACCTCTGCAGTTTATTTTTAAACAAAAAAAGCGTAAAATTAGAAAAAAACAATATTTTTTGCTATAATAAATATCCCATTTAAAAAAAATATATATAAATTTATCTCAGTTTAGGCCGATACATATTCTTCTACATATTATTGGTAAAAAAAAAAATCGCAATAACCGTATAGTGACTGGTTTGCGCAAAAGTTATATTGCTTACAAAATAGGGGACATAGTTATGATTTTTTTTTTTTTTTTTTTTACTAGTAATGGCGGCGATCTGCAAATTATTATTTTTTTTTTTTTTTCTGGACTGCGACATAGCAGACACATCGGTCACTTTTGGGACCATTCACATTTATACAGTGAACAGTGCTATAAATATGCGTTGATTACTGTATAAATGTGACTGGCAGTGAAGGGGTTAACCACTAGGGGGTGGGGAAGGGGTTAAATATGTGTCCTATTGAGTGTTCTAACTGTAGGGGGAGGGGACTGACTGGGGGAGGTGACCGATCTGTGTCCCTATGTACAAGGGACACAGATCGGTCTCCTCTCTCCCTGACAGGACTTGGAGCTCTGTGTTTACACACAGAGCTCCACGTCCCTGCTCAGTTACTGGGCAATCGCCGGCACCCCAGTAACGCGACGGGTGTGCGCCCCCTAGCAGCTTTAAATGACAGGACGTCATATGACGTCCTGTCAAAACAATAGGTTATTCCGCCTGGCGTGCGGTGGCCAAGTGGTTAAATTCCACTAAAAGAAAGCTCTAGCTGTCTCAAATGTTAAAAATTGTATATGGGTACAGTGTTCCATGACCACACAATTTGTCAAAGTGTGACAGCGCTGAAAATTGGCCTGGGCAGGAAGGGGGTGAAAGTGTCTGGTACTGGGATGGTTAAACTGAACCAACTGCAGTGGTTCAACTTTTTAGGGTTAAAACAGGCTGGGGGGAGGAAATCGGATGGGGGGAGGGATGCAGGATTTTCTATGGTAAGTGGTGCTGTAGTTTGAGTCGGCTGTTTTATAAAATAAGAGCCTAAACCTTTCTGGAGTTAGGCCGGCCATGGACGGGTTTCCCCCTGAAACATATATAGAGATATATGAATTTTTTGTTTGAATTTCGCACCATTAGTGGGCCACAGCAAGAACAGAATTTCGTGTGGCAATATTTGAGTGATTGGGCATGTTGGGATTTTTGATGGGAGAATTCTGTGAGATAGAATTTGAAAAAGAAATGTGTATGCGCGCTAGGAAAGATTCTCGGCCACAATTTTTTTTTTTTTTTTTGTAGCGACGCGAGGTGAAATTTAAAGGCTTAGGGCCAGATTCACAAAAGAATTAATTTGAATATCCCGCCGGCGTATCATTGTCTTGTATCCACAAAACAAGATATGCCGGAATTGCGCTAAGATCCGACTGGCGTAAGTCACTTACACCGTCGGATCCTAAATGCAATAATACGCCGGCCGCTGAGTGGCGTTTACGTCGATTTCTGTGCCAAATATGCGAATGAGCCGATACGCCGATTCCTGAACGTTTTTGCGCTGCGTCGACGTAGTTTGCGTAAGGTAACCTTGGGTAGTTACGGCGTAAGCAATGTTAAGTATGGATGTCGGGACAGCGTTGTGTTTTTCCGTTGTTTGTGTAGCTCGTCGCAAATAGGCCTGTACGTTAATTACGTTGCCGTCGTAATCGCTGTATTTGCGGCGTACGATGGAGCATGCACAGTGGCCTACGTTTAAGGCCGGCGCATGCGCAGTTCGTTCGGCACTGGGGCACGCTTAATTTAAATACAAGCCGCCCCCTTTGAATTACGCGGCTATTTTCACTACCCCGCTGCAAATTACAGAGCAAGTGCTTGGAGAATACGGCACTTGTTCCTGTAAGTTGCGGCGGCGTAGTGTAAATAGCTTACGCGACGCCACCGCAGGATCTACCTGAATCTAGCCCTTAGTTTGGTCGAATTTCAAAATCCGATTACAAAATGCGCAATTTCTGATTTAAATTTTATTTTTCTAAAAATTGTTTCAGAATTCGACCCATGTACACAAACATTCTTTTACAGTCAAGTAAATTACACAGCCGGTATATAAAGTGAATAAAATATCACAAGAATCCCAGAAGGGGGTCTGCTACTTCATAGGAGTGTGAAAAGATGAATTGGGAATGGCGCCATGGAGGTGAATGTACTGGCAGGGAGGAGGCGAAACATGTATGCCTGGGGGTTAGACGGGACAATGGGGTGAGTGTGTACATTGACAAATCCAAGACGGAAGTATGGAAATTAGACAATCTTTTTAGACAAGCTTACCAAGGCATTATCCAGGAAGTGTAGCCAAAAAAAAATAAAAATCTTCTAGAAGTGTAAAGACAATTTCTTTAACCTCCTCGGGCCCAGAAAAGTGACTAGGCCATTTTTTTTTGCACTGCTTTTACTTTAGCTGACAATTGTGTGACACTGTGCCCAAATACAATTGATGTGCAATTTTTTTTATCCCCCCCCCCACAAATGGCTTTCTTTTGGTGGTATTTTTTATTTGATAACCTCTGCAGTTTATATTTATTGCATCGCCGCTCTGCGTGACACAAGGAGTACACCAGGATGACCCCCCTGCAATGTGTGCCCCCCCCCCCCCCACCCTTTCAGTGCCATTATCTGATCCTTTTGGTCAAATGCAAAAAAAGTTTCAGCCGATATGTGTCGGCAGCGGAAATTTTGGTGCACTTCCTAATACTGCTACGTTACTTTGGTGTATGATTGGTCTTTGTGAAAGTCCACCATCTGGGATATATACCGTATTTATCGGCGTATACAGCACACTTTTTTGCCCTTAAAATCGGGGCAAAATCGTGGGTACGCTGATACTCTCTTCCCGCGCTGTGTTTGAATCCGCCGCCGACATATACCGAGCGCAGTACACTCGGCCAGGCTCGGCTCCCCCTCGTGGTCATGCGAGAGGAGCAAAGCGTGCCCGAGTGTACTGCGCTCGGTATATGTCGGCGGCGGATTCAAACACAGCGCGGGGATCGATACTCGCTTCCCGCATTGTGTTTGAACACGGCCGCTGACATATACCGAGCGCAGTACACTCGGCCACGCTCGGCTTCTCTTGCATAACCGCGAGGGGAGCCGAGCCTGGCCGAGTGTACTGTGCTCGGTATATTTCGGCGGTGTTCAAATACAGCGCGCAAAGCGGCGATCAGCACAGAGACCAGCGTGGGAGGACACCACGCCGGACCGCACAAGGCCGCAGATGGATGCCGGGTAAGACACCAAAACTGTAAGTATTAAAAAAAAAATTTCCAGGAATGTCAGGCTAAATTAGGGGTGCTCGCTATACGCCGGTGCGTGTAATAGGGCGTTAAATATGGTATTTGAAAATTGGATAAATTCTGATGTACTGGCATCCCAATCTCCTAATTCTTGAGGCCTGAGAACACCAGGACTGTACAAATGACCCCGCTTTTGGGAAGTAGACAGTCTTAGGAATTTTTACATATTGTCACAGTACATCATATACCTGGTGTGGTGGTGATCAGGGATATTGACTGATGGTATATAAATACAATTTATAAAAGGGGGGGGGGGGGGACGCAAATTGCTTGTTACACTGCTAATTGCTGTAACAGTTGTCTAAACTGTCATGAATGGCTTTCAATAATGACTCGTTGTTTGTTGTGATTGTCCACAGCTATCACATGTAGGGGTGCAACAGATCACCGTTGATCCGTGATCCGAACGGGTCACCCCCTTCGGATCGGCACGCTATGCGATCCTCGGATTGTCGCCGTGGCCATAGCATTAGGGAAGGCCGCGGCTTTGACCTAGCTCCCGAGCCGCAGCCATCTTGGTACACCCGGCGGCGGCCCTCCTCTCTGTGTACACCCATAGAGGAGGAGGAGGGGCCCGTGCTCGAGGGACACACACGCTGCTATCTGAGGTCTACACGGGGGGTCACTGTGTGCCTGTACTATGTTTTTACGTTTTTTGTATCATGAATGATTGTGTGTGGGCAAAACGACGTTTAAAACAACGTTTTTAAACCCGCGCATGCTCAGAAGCAAGTTATGAGATGGGAGCTTCAATGGAACAGAGTGCCGCCGAAAGTGTCTTGCGTAACCGCGCTTTGCAAGAGCATTTTCAGAAAACGATGGTGTGTAGGCAACGTCGTTTTTTTAAATGAAGTTTGAAAATTGAAGTTTTTTTTTTCATGAGAAAACGGTTTTTACAAGACAAAAAATGACCGTGTGTACGCGGCTTAAGGCAAGAAAATGAAAGTTTGGATCTATAATAAAAGATCTAATTGGCTCCTCGGGGTCCTGCATTTCAATACATGCCCGAACTATGAGAACAGTCCCTTGCCGTGTGGTCCCTGCAGTCAGCGCTGTGTTTTTGCAGTCGTCTCCTGAGCTCATTTTCCCCAGGGGATGATATTTGCATGGCGTTTGTAAATGCCGTCATTGTTTTGGAGGGTTCCCCCAGGTGGCGTATAATAATTATACCTCACCGAAACACAATACTGAGACAGCATTTGCTGTTCTCGGGAACTGGAGGGTGTGCCGGCGCTGCAAGCTTATCAGTGATGGGGATGTTTTGTTATATTGGAAGCAGGAAAAATACCAAAGTGTCACGTCTCCAAACCACCAACCAGCCCCCCCCCCCCAATGTGCCTGTCCTCTCTTTATCTCGGCCTGATGCATGTAATATCTTTTTATTGTTTGAGAAGGTTAAAGTACACTATTGTTTTTTTTTTTCTGCTTGCACCCTTTACAGGAGTCGGGTGAAGAATGGAAAGGATTGGTCCACCTTGTACAAAAAACTGGCACAGCTTTGATTTATTATGACTGTGCATTTAATAATTTTTACAGCAAAGCCATCGAGTATCGGGGCGGTTTGGTTTTTGGGGATGGAGTATGAGGCCATGCTTTGTTACACCCTAAATATAGGTGTAATGCATAACATGGTCTAAAACGCAGACTCACGTTTTTGACCCTTTTGCTGCCACCAGTGTATCTCCTATGTCGGCAGCAGGGGGGCGCTACTCACACTCCTGGCTTCTGTAGCAGAGGTTTGCTATTCTGACAAGCTGACTGCTTCAATTGACCACTCCCAAAGTTCTAGATGAGGCAAACCACTGAACACTAGCGGGGGTGCTTAAAATGATCAGCTGTTTTGTCAGGGCTTGACAAATCCCAGGGGCCGTGTTGCCATAGTAACTAGAAATTGTGTCCTGGGCCTGTCACCCAAATGCTTCCACACGCCCTGCATGCTTTTTTGTATTTGGTGGCCTGCTTTGAACGGCTGTAAGGTGTGTGTGTGTTGTGTGTTTTTTTTTTTAAGGGGGGGAATTCTAACGAATTTTAAGAATTATATTGATAGGGGGGGGGGGGGGAATTTGCATTGCTGTCAATGCAGGAACTATGGGCCCTGCACCATGAAATAACATTGTACATTTAACATTTTGTATGTGTGAATTGATGTACAGTAAGTGTCATTAAACGCATATACAGGGGAACCTCTAATTAAGAGCATAATCCGTTCTAGGAGGCGCCGGAAAGCCTCGGAAACAGCTGGAAAGACCCAAGGACAATTCGGCTGACCTCGACGGCTTGGGATTGTAGTATTTCCGAGTCTTTCCAAACGGCTACGATCGGCACCACTCGGCTCCGGCACCCCCTCGCCTCAGGTCAAACATGGTACTGTACACCGCTTTGGCCCGAATCCTGCTCGTTTTGAGAGACAACACTCGCAAACCAAATTGGCATTTTTCAAGAAAGAGTACTCGTATGGCGAAACACTCGTTCCTCGCAATCTGAGGTTCCACTGCAGTTGATGCTTAGTAGCAGCAGAATACTTCCAAACTGTGACCATACCTAGACATCCTTTGTTCTTCTAGCACATGGCTCAACAAATCTTGGGTTGCCATGGTGACCCGTAATTTCAATCTGGCGCCTGGGCTGTTGGCACCAGATGCAGGGATGCACAATTCCTGTCGTCCGGGACATGTATCGCCAGGATGCTTCTACGCACCCCTTTGCCACACACCCTCACGCTATGCATCACAGGCTCTGATTGCCCATGACCAGCATTGGCTGAGTAGAGGGGAGGGAGGCTGGCTCCTAGTTTTAAAGCACACTTTTATGTAGGTAAGACCTTTATCCTAAAAGGGGGGGAGGGGAGACTGTTTGCTGTAGCTGCTTATAAAGTGTTACTTGGTTTCTTTATTGAAGTCTGTTGGAAACAAAAACACTTGTAGCACCCCTCCCCATGCACTGGGATCGGATCACATGGGTGTTCATACCCATGCAATCCGATTTCTGTCCAAATTTACAGTTCTGGGGGTGTTGTTTACTTTGTACTGACACCACCAGCGGTTCGCAGTTAAGTTTACTGGTTACTGCATCGTATGTGTCAACCGAAGCTCCACTATGCTCAGGTGTGGACAGACAGCGCTAGGAACTATAAGAAAAAAATAGATTTGGGCTTTAGCTCCTGTCCTAAGCAGAGTAGAGAGACCTTCCTGGGCAATTCTGGCAATCCAGATCACTAATCTATTGGACTTTTCACCTCTCTGTGTGATGTCACTGTTTGCTTTGCCATAAATATTAGTGGGTTTAATGACTAGTCATAAATATCTCCTCTTATCTCCGGACATGGCGTCATGTGACACAATTGTCACTTATTTTGTGTATAGATTTGTGCTGTGTGGGCTGAATAAGATGCGGGGGCCTTGAAAAAGTATTTGTGCCCCTTGAAATGTTCCACATTTTGTCGTGTTGCAACCAGAAACATAAATGTATTTTTAGTGGGATTTTATGTGTCCAGACCTAAATCCAATTGAGAATCTGTGGCAAGACTTAAATTGCTGTTCAGACGCTCTCCATCCAATCTGACAGAGCTTGACATATTTTGCAAAGAAGAATGGGCAAATATTTCCCTCTCTAGATGTGCAAAGCTGGTAGAGACATCCCCAAAAAGACTTGCAGCTGTAATTGCAGAGAAAGGAGGTTCTACAAAGTATTGACTCAGGGGGGCTGAATACAAATGTACCCCCCACACTTTTTACATATTTATTTGGCAAAAAAAATAAAAAATTGAACTCCATTTATCACTTTCATTCCACTTCACAATTAATAAAAAATAAATAAAAAAAATCCCCTCTACTTACTTGTTGTGTGAATGGGGGGTTTTATTAAATTTTTTTTTTTCTCCTTGTAGTGTATCTGTATTTTTTTTATTTTTGTTAACTTTTATTTTCTATCCATCTAGGATGCAAGATCAAGGCGCTGAGGGCGAAGACTAACACCTACATAAAGACGCCAGTCCGTGGCGAAGAACCAGTATTTGTTGTTACTGGAAGGAAAGAAGATGTAGCGATGGCAAAAAGGGAAATCTTGTCGGCTGCGGAACACTTTTCCATGATTCGAGCATCTCGCAACAAAAACGGCCCTACAGCCGCTACCGTTCAGTGCACTCCCAACCTTCCAGGTCAAACCACGGTACAAGTCCGAGTACCTTACCGAGTGGTTGGCCTTGTTGTCGGGCCAAAGGGAGCTACCATAAAACGTATACAGCAGCAAACCCACACCTACATCGTCACTCCAAGTCGTGACAAAGAACCAGTGTTTGAAGTCACAGGAATGCCAGAAAATGTCGACCGAGCCCGGGAAGAGATTGAAATGCACATAGCTATGCGCACTGGCAACTACATCGAGGTCAACGAAGAGAACGATTTTCACTATAACGGTACAGATGTCAGCTTTGAAGGAAACTGCTTAACTGCAACCTGGTTACATGCGCATCCATCCGCCTCGGCCCGTAACAAAATGATTTCTAACTACCGAAATGATAGCTCAAGTTCCTTGGGAAGCGGCTCAACAGATTCCTTTTTGGGAAGCAACCGGCTGGCTGACTTTAGCCCAACCAGTCCCTTTGGCGCAAACAATTTTTGGTTCGGTGAAGCCATGCCCCCGGTTGGCTCGGAAGAACTAGCCGACGCCTCTGCCTTTGATCCTATACCATCTCCGTCTGAGCCGCTATGGGCGACTTTTGAGCAGGGAAATACACTCTCCGGGTACGGAAATGAAGTCACGGCAAAATCTCAGCGCAGGGGCAGCATGTCCCCTACCTTCCTTGAAGGTCTGGAATACCCAGCGGGCAGAAGCGTTAGAAGTGACCTTTCAAGCACAAACGAGGCAGGGGTTCCCATTTACATCCCTGCATTCTCCAACAGCACCAACAGCTACTCCTCTTCCAGCGGCGGCTCCACCTCCAGTTCCCCACCGGAGACGAGGCGCAAACACGACTGCGTCATCTGCTTCGACAGCGAGGTCATAGCCGCCCTCGTTCCTTGTGGCCACAACTTCTTCTGCATGGGGTGCGCCAACAAGATCTGCCAGAAAGAGATGCCACTCTGCCCGGTTTGCCAGATGCCAGTCAACCAGGCCATACAAATACATTCTTAAACAATTTTTGTTGTTTTTTATTTGTTTTTCCAACAAGCACTCTACAGCAGTCTTCCTCCTAATATATCTTAGCATATATAAAGGCCAGTCTGGCTATATAAAAAAAATAAACTTTGCTGCTACCAACTAATGTAAAAAGATTCTGCATGCCCTTTCTGACTTTAGCCGTTTTTCAGTCAGTTGGCATAGATTCTTCCTGATGTTGGTATATACAATGTATGATGAATTTGAATTTTTACAGGTAGTTACGTGAAAACGAAAAATTATGTTTACATAGGTTGAAATTCAATCACATTTTTTGTTTTCTAGAATTCTTTTCACTACCCTTTTTTTTTTTTTTTTTTTTTTTTTTTTTTTTTTTTTTTTACTTGCCCAAAACAAGAAAAATATAAATTTCAGTTATATTGATAACCAGTTTTGGGAGGGGGTCCTATTTAAAAACACAAACAACCCTGCAGTATTGGCAGACAGGGTGGATTTTGTTGTATATCACTGTTCAGAATATGAAACACTACCACAAAATCAATCCGATTTTCATGTTGGAACTGTCCATATGTCAGCCTGCATTTTTTTTTTTTTTTTTTTTTGGAAGACTCCGATTTTCATTTATTTAAAGAAAAACAAAGCTTTACAATGCACAAACTGGCTTATTGGAATATTTTGTATTCCTATTTAGTCCGATCAAGTTATTAATATATTATTTTAGGAAAATATATTGTAAATGTGAATACTTTTTAATTGAGCCAGCCATGACTTGAACTTTTAGTTAACTAAGGGAAAGGCTCAGAAAGGTCTACATTTTACCAAAATTTGAGAGGGGTGGATGATGACACTCGTAATTTTAAAGTATCGTCGTGTATTTTAGATCTCACGCAGGTAGGGAGGGGGTATAGTTTTTAATTGTATCCTTCCCCCCTTTTTTTTTTTTTCTCTTTTTGCATTTCAAATCTTCAACCTGTGGATTTATTTAGTTAAGTCTTTCCAGTCTGGTTTTTAAAAACACATCAAATATGCAGGAAAAAAAAACCTAAGGAATTTTCTAATATTTTTGAAACCTTTTCTCAGAGTTCTAAAACAAAACACTTTTTTTTTTTTTTCCACAAGAACACAAAACTGAAAACTGTAAGTCTGTGTACTGACTGAGAGATAAATCTTTATTTTTTATTTCCACTTGAAGTTACATTTCGTAAATATATATTAAAAGTTTACAAACTTAGTTTTTTTTTATTTTTCGTTATAAAAAAATTGCCTTGATGGCATATTATATTATATATTAAAAAAATAAATAAAATCAGATGCTCATTGCTTGTAGAATAGTTTACGTCAGTATTGAAAACTTTTAGCTGCCGTCTTAGCAAAGTTCGCACGAACATAACGCCAAGCATGTATTTTTATATATTAATATTGCATTGTACACCTCGACTAGCAAGCCAAGGAGTTATAATCTATACATTAGGTGCGTGTACCATTTATATTAACTACAAATGTTAGTATCAAAAACTATAAATATAGTTTTAGTATTGCTAATTTTACTACACTTTTGTTATGTATATGTAGGGAAGTCATAGGGATTATAAATTCAGTTTCAGTAAAGGTTAAACAAAAAAAGCCTATATTTTATGATAAAGGGCCTTTAACTTATTATGGCCAAAGCACTGATATTATATATTTGCTGTAAAGAGAATTATAAGAGTTTTATTTTTTGGATATTAAACGTTAATAAAGACATGTTTCCATTAACTTATACTTGAGACAATTTATTGCGTTTTGCATGATGGATTTCTAGGATGTTTGAAGACTGGGGGGGGGGGGATATACTATACCGGTCTCCCTGATTCTTCTTACAATAGAAGTCAATATAACTAACATCTACCTTCATTTTGTAAAGCAATGCACTATATAAATACTGTAAAATAAATGCACACAGAATCTGGTGCATAGTAACCAATCTGCTTGTAGGTTTTCTTATCTAAGCTGGAGTTAGTTACTTTGCACATGGAAGCAAAGTAATTGTAGAGTAGCTGGGCAATAAGGGACAGGCTTGGTTTAAAGGAGTTGTAAAGGAATTTTTTTTTTGCCTAAAATGAATGTCTGCAAGGTAGACAGACAGAATAGTGTAATGATTCTGTTAACAAACAAGTAAATACCTATTAAATTCTATATCACCTCTGGCTTCCTAGTTTCTGTTCTCTCATTCACTTGTTCATGTAAGAACTACATTTCCCAGTATGAATTGTGGCATGCCCAGTATTTCACACCTCCTTGGAGTCTCTAACACGTAAAGAGCATCCTGCCGCACAGATGTAGTTCCCAGGAGGGGGGCGAGCACGTCGCTGACCACCGCAGTAAAACCTCCCTTCACAGTGGTGAGTAACAATCAGACAAGCAGGAAGTGAACAGAACAGAGAAGAAATAATGCAACTTCTAAACAAAAACGAACAACGAGGAAGTGAAAAGAGGAATATTTGCAGGTAAAGGATGCTTATTATGAAAAAAAATATTTTCCTTTACAACCCCTTTAAGGGCTTGTTTACACCATGCTCAGTGACCTGCACCACCTCCCCAAACACTGAATACAGTGAGGGGGGGGGGGGGGGTATTTGATCACCTGCTGATTTTGTACGTTTGTCCACTGACAAAGAAATTATCAGTCTATCATTTTTAATGCTAGGTTTATTTTAACAGTGAGACCGAACAACAAAAATATTCAGAAAAATGCTTTTCAAAAAAAGTTATAAATTGATTTGCATTTTAATGATTATTTAGTTTGTTTTGCACAGAGTGGCCCCGAACCTCGAGTTCTGGGGTCTCTAGGCGGCTCCTGTCTGCATCCAATAACCCCATAAGAGAAGCCCTCTCCCAGGGGGTTACCTTGCGGGTGCGCTCCCAAGTCCATCATTTGGCATCTATAGAAGCCTAATTTAGTACTTGGCCCCTGGTGCCCGCGTCATTGGATTTGATTGATAGCAGCGGGAGCCAATTGTTGCGCTGCTATCAATCTATCCAATCAAGAGCCGAGAACCCCCGGGCAAAAGAAGGGCGCATCTCTGGCAGGGGAAATTACAGGGCTCAGGTAAGTAAAACGGGGGGCTAGGGGGCCAGTCCCTGCCAGGTGTTTTTTCATCCTAATGCAAAGGATGCATTAAAGTAAAAAAACACAGGTTTACATCCCCTGTTGTTTTAAAAAACTGACGATTTTCTAATCAATGATAGAAGAATCGTGCGAGAAATGTAAATCGAAAAAGAAATGCGCATGTGCAAGAAAAGAAAATTCCTGGAAAGAAAAGAAGATTCCCAGACACGAGGTGAAATTGAAGGTTTGGTCTAATGAATTTCTATACCAATGGTGGCACCATCGGATCACAAAATGCACAAATTTTCTGATTTTCAAAAGAAAGTTCTTTCAAAAATTTGACCCTTGTATGGCCAGTGTAAAAATAATCTGTACCAGAATGACGGGGAGAAAAAAATGTGGAGAAGGCTTGGAACAGCTCATGATCCAAAGCACACAACGTCATCTGTAAAACATGGTGGAGGCAGTGTGATGGCATGGGCATGCATTGCTTGCAGTGCCACTGGGTAATTGGTGTTTATTGATGATGTGACAAGACAGAAGCAGCCGGGTGAATTCTGCAGAGATCTACTGTCAGCCCAGATTTAGCCAAATGCAGCAAAGTTGATTGGATGGCGCTTCACAGTACAGATTGACAATGATCCAAAACGCACTGCAAAAGCAACCCAGGAGCTTTTGAAGGAAAAGAAGTGGAATATTCTACAATGGCCGAGTCAATCGCCTGATCTCAAACAAATTGAGCATGCATTTCACTTGCTGAAGGCAAAACTAAAGGCAGAAAGACCAAACCAAAGCATCAGATAGGAGAAAACCCAGTCTTTAATAATGTCCATGGGTTCCAGGCTTCAGGCAGTCATTGCCAGTAAAGGATTCTCAACAAAATGTAAAAAAATTAACAGTCGTGATTTTATTCATTTGTCCAATTACATTTGGGCCCCTAAAAATGTGGGGGTTGTAGGGTTGTATAAAAATGGTTGAAGTTCCTGAAATTTGTACTTTATGTTCAATATATATATATATATATATATATATATATATATATACATGCGCACACACACACACACTATGCTTTGTGTGGGGGGGAGGGGTGGACAGTGTCAGTTTGTTTTTTTAATTGTATTATTTTTACAATTTAACTTTTACATTTTTTTTTTTTTATCAATCCTGTTGGGGAGGGGGGGGGGTCTCTAAATAGACCCCTGACATCTCCCCTTTGAGATAGAGAAAGGGACTAAGGACACAGATTCCCCAGCTCCTTCCTCTGCTCTCCATCCTTGTGTAAAAAGGCTATTTGATCCTGTCTTCTCTGTTGCTTCTCTTCTTCCATTGTCTCTATAAAATAACCTGATATTTACAGAGCCAGGGGACGGACTGCACATGCTCCGTTTTGGTGTGGATTGCTAAAGAGTTTATTTTTTATTTTTATGGGAGAGTGCATTTGATCAGCACAGGGCCAATCAGCACTTCCCTGGAGGCATTGTATCTGATCCAGCCACAAAGTGAGAAGGCCTCTATCTGACTTGATGCAGCTTCTAATGCAGATTATGAGAAGCTAACAGTGTGCAGTGGAATCATAGGAAGCAATTCTGTACAGGAGAGAGAAAGTCGGTACAACTGTGCAAGACTGAAAGCAAATCTAAAGTTCAGATTTAGGTTGCCTGCCTTAGGAAATGTGTGAACTTTCAGTAAACCGATCCCTGTTACAACTAGCTTTGGCAGTCGCTGGGATTGGAATGTATTTTTTGGCGTAATGATCATACTCAATATGGATGCACATAGTTCCGGAACATTATATTCCCAGTACATTGAAGTATCATTTCAGTATTATCTGACCTTTTTTATTATTATTATTATTGCAAATTATGTTTTCTCAGTAGAAAAGGTTGTTTGTGAAAATCTCCTACATACTCATTGCAAAATGACCAAAGAACTGTCTGTGAGTCTGCAAAGCACTAAGTCCTGCCTAGCTGTAGGTTCACACCTGTGTGTTTTTTTTTAGTGCGGTTTGCAGAAATGCACTACAATCCATTTAGCACGGTTTCCTATTGTACACAGGTGGGGATGGGGAGGAGTGCTTAAAGCAGAACTTCTCCTTTTAGGTGGAGCTCCGCTTTAACACACTGCGTATAGCTGGTTATTATTCACGGTTTACACTTTTTTGATGAATACCCCATAGAGTCATTCACACTGGGGGGGCAGAATCTGCAGGGCCTCTGTTAATGGAGGCTTCCAGATTCTAAATAAGCCCGCTCTGCTGTTAATGGGGGCTCCCAAATTCAGAATAAGCCCCCTGCCCGCAGATCACTACAACCACCAGCCAGGGTTGTGGGGAAGAGGCCATTGTTCCAATCAACATGCTCGCAACCCCCCCCCCCCATGTTGAGGGCAAGTGGCCTGGTATGGTTCAGGAGAGGTATATTGGGATACTTTGACATAGTAGTGGGCTTAGCACTATATGGCCATATGGTGTAACTAAATCCCCATATTTTATGATTATGCTCAGGTGTTTTTAAATAGCCTTGTAGGAGTTAAATGTAATTTTTGTATGTGTGCACTGTAATATTTTTTCCTGGTTCAGAAGAGGGAGGCACTCGCTCGTCCCCTGTACTTTCCGGACTTGCTGGGCTGCATGCTCAGATAAGGGTCGGTTGGATTTTTTTTTTTTAAATATTGCCGTGGTTCCCCCTTAAAATCCATACCAGATTCAAAGAGCCTGGTATAGATTGGGGGGGGGGGGCGCCATTTTTTCTACTCTTTTTATATTGCTGCCAATTCTAGTTATTACATTCAGCTGTCAAGGGGAAGCCCGCTGACAGCTGATTATGAGTCATCGGTTGTTAAGGAGGCGGCGGCCAGCTTCCCAGCCTGTTCTTTAACAACCAAGCTATACACCATGGGGGTTATTTGCTAAAACCAAAGAGTGCAAAATCTGGCGCAATCCTACATAGAAACCAATCAGCTTCCAGGTTTTTTTTCGTTAAGGGCCCTTTCACACTAGCAGACGAACGGTCCGCTCATTACAAGTCCGTTTACGGACTTGTAATGCTTCCCTATGGGAGCGGATCCGTTAGCGGATAATGCATCCGCTAACGTCCGCTAGATCCGCATCCGTTTTTGCGGACGGAAGAATGTCCTATTTTTCTTCCGTCCGGCCAAACGGATCGGATGCAAACGGACAGACGGTCCGTTTCCATCCGACTCCCCATAGGGGAGAGCGGAGGAGAGAAGGGCGGTCCCTGCACAGTGTGCGGGGACCGCCCCGTCCGCCGACAGCTGAGCGGAGACCCCCCCTGCTGAGCTGACGGGCACACGGAGCGGACCGAAAAACGGTCCGCTCCATGTGAAAGGACCCTAAAGCTTAATTAAACAAGCTGACGTTAGAAGCTGATTGGCTATCGTGCACAGCTGCACTAGCTTTAGTAAATCTACCAAAGTGTGTTAAAGAAAAAAAAGCAGGTTCAAAAGTGCAAAACGCACCTGAAACCGCATAGGTGTGAACCTAGGGTAAGTCCTCAATCTACCTGATACTTCATACCAATACTTTTTTGTGTGCTGGCTTCTTACTCGTCTAAAGCTGTTCAAATAGTCATTTTTGTTTCAGATGGATCTGTCAGATAAAACTAAATTAACCAACCACTGTGGAGTGTTAGTGACAACCTGATCTTGTGAAGTTAAAAGCATGTCTATTATGATTATTATTCAAGATATATGTAGAGCCAAAGGTTTTCACAGCACTTTAGGAAGACAGTAGAGGTGCTGGTCTCATGATTCAAGTACTAATAACCTGTCAACGATTCGATTTTGCAATGCAAGTAGTCAGAAGAACTTTTTTGTTTTTATCTGCTCTTAGCGCAACATCCTATTTGGGGAGGGTATTTCTCATAACCATCCCAAAAGAGGGCTACAAGTTATTTATTTTCAATTCATTACAGAGAACAAAGGGGCATTCTTTACATCTAGAGGAAAAACAGAAATGCTTCCTTGCCATAAGAGCTGTGAAAATGTGGAATAGACTGACTCTCTCACAAACTAGTTCTTTTTTTTTTTTTTACCACCTCAGCCTTGACCAAGCACAAGAGACCAGCTCATGAAATGGTGCCTCTTATCGTCTCTATTCGGGTTTGCATCATTTGTGGTATATCAAATAGCCTTAAATATGTCTTTATCGTTTTTTTTTTTTTTTGTTTTAACTATGAATTAGTATTATTTTTGTTAAGAAGAAAAATCTAAACAATAATGGTATATCCCCCTCTCCGTGGGAATGGTGTGATACCTAATTTCCAACCATTTTAGTGCCCTTATCAAGGGGGGAAACCAAAACAGAGAACAAACATAAACCCAATTAGAAAGGAAATGCCCACCCTACCCTTGTGGCTCCCGGACTCTACTGTTTTCCCGTAATTAATAGTCGCCGAGAATTTAAGCTAAAAGGTTCTATACTGGGAATATATATTAGAAAGCTCCAGGTTGGAGCGACCTACTCTATCTATATACATATACAAATCAGGGCTCTGCTCCAGAGTTGATATAGACTATGGCAACCTCAGTCTCTCCGCATAGCTCCACGTTTTTTTATATTTTTTCCACTTTATCCACTTTTCAAGGAAATCCCCTTTTGTTTCTAAGAAGTTCTCTTTAAGCTCCTCCATCCTATACGTTTCCTCCACTGCGTTGATCCAATCAACAAGGGTACATAATTAATTTTGTAAATCTTCTGAACAGTGTTTGCTAATTAGATACCAAGGTATTTTAATTCCATAGTCCAGGGGAAAGCACAAATTCCTTTTACTTGTCCTTCTTCACTCTTGTTCAAACTTATATTTAATATCTCAGATTTTGTTACGTTGATTTTAAGATTGGAAATGTCTCCAAACTGTTGTAATGTCCCAATGAGCTTGGGCATGGAAACTATTGGTTTGGTCAGGAAGAACAAAATATCCTCGGCAAAAGCTGCCAACTTATGTTCTTCCTTTTCTACCCTGATGCCCTTGATGTCTGGATCATTTCGAATAGTTGACAGTAGGGGTTCTAATGACAGGATGAAAAGCAGGGGAGGCAGGGGGCAAACCTGTCTTGTCCCGTTCCTCATCTCGAAAGAATCTGACATTGTGCCATTTAATTTTGATTTTTGCTGAAGGATGATGGTAAAGTGTTTTGATCCAATTGGACAATCTATTTCCTATTCCCATTTCTCCAAGGGTCTGCATCATGAGTCCCCAGTCTACCCTGTCAAACGCTTTTTCTGCGTCCACTGACAGGAATAGACCTGGGGACCCATCCTGCCTTAGCTTCTGAAGCAGGAGAAGTGCTCTAATACTATTGTCCTTTCCCTCTCTATTGGGAACAAACCCCACCTGGTCCGAATGCACCAGGTGGTGTATGACACTTTTCAAGCATTCAGCTAATATTTTAGCAAACAGCTTGATATCCGTATTAAGGAAGGATATTGGTCTGTAAGCTGCACACAATGAACTATCCTTCCCTTATTTTAAAATAATGGCTACAGAAGCAGCAAGCGCTTCCCTGCTGGTCTCATACTCAACCCCCAGGCCGTTAAAGTATTTGCATAGTTTCGGTATAAGAATGGCACTAAATTTCTTATAACAAAAAACTGAGAACCCATCTGGGCCTGGGCTTTTTTCACCTGCTGTATTTTCTAAAGCTTTTTTTATTTCTGTCTCAGTTATAGCCTGGTCCAAATGTGAACTTTCCGTCACGTCAATTCTAGGGAGTCCTGCAGGAATGCATGGATTTTGGCTTCCTTCTCTCCTGCCTGCCACCTAGTCTGATCAATTGTATATAGTTCTTCATAATAATTTTTAAAGATTTCTGCAATTTCTGTCGTTGAATAGACCAGGTCTCCCTTTTTATTTTTTATTTTCTCAACATAGTTCCTAGTTTTCTTTTTATGGGACATTTTGGCCAGGAGTTTACTGGGTTTATTGCCCATAAATATCTCTCTCTAGCAATATTCGATGATGTTCCATGATCTCCTTAAGCTCATCTCTTTTTAGGGTCAGCTTATGGAAGGTCTCTTTTGATCTTGACTCTTTGTGTTCCCGTTCCAAAATCATTATTTCCTTGGACAGAGTATCAAATAACATATATTTTTCTCTCTTTTTTTCCTTACCCCCTCAGAAATCAGGATTCCTCTGATATACGCTTTATGAGATTCCCAGAGGGTGGCACTTGAGATCCCTTCAGTATCATTTAACAAAAAATAGTTTTTAAGTTCCTCTTCTACCCTTCCTGCCCCAACCTCCTCTCAAATCAGATCGTTATTCAAATGCCATACCCTCTGTTGGTTCCTTTGCACAAATGATTTGATTTTCATAGTTATTGGGGCATGATCCGACAGAGTCATAATTCCGATGTCCGTCTCTGTGACCCGCTCCAACAACCTATGATCAACCAGTGTATAGTCTATCCTAGTATACGTTCCATGTGGGGGAGAAAAAAACGTATAATTTCCCGTGTGGGGGTGATACACCCTCCATGCATCGACTAGTTGGCTTTTTTGTAGCTTATGCTTTTATTTTTTGTATTTGTACGTTGAGTGTCTCCCTCCCATGGGCCGTACTATCTACCCTGGGATTCATGGTGATTCTGGGTCTGTCATCCTTGCTTTATGGGTAAACTCGATTCCTCTAGCAAACCCAATTGCCACCCCCCTGGCACGGTTGGAGATGGAATCCCCATAATACCAGGTTGGTTATGAAGTTGTAAAGAGTCTGACATTGGAGTCCAGTGCCAGATGGGATTCTTGGATAAAGACTATGTTCGCTCTATATTGTTTTATCTCCTCCAAAATCTTGAATCTTTTACTAGCGGAGTTCAGGCCCTACAAACTAGTTATGAGTTGCTTGGTAGCTACCCTTAACCACTTCCCGACCGCCCACCGCAGGTATACGTCGGCACTTTAGAGATGGATATCTCGGTAACGGCAGCAGCTGCTGCCACAACCGAGATATCCATCTCTTCTGTGGGCGGTCGGGTAAACGATAATGGCGGTCTCCATCCCCGTAGCTCTGCTGGGCGGAAGTGACGTCAAACGTCAGTTCCAAACAGCGTCTTAAAGAGACATTTTTTTTTTTAAATGTCATTTGAAAAATGACATTTAAATTTTTTTTATTTTTTTTTGCATTTTAGCCTAAATATGAGATCTGAGGTCTTTTTGACCCCAGATCTCATATTTAAGAGGACCTGTCATGCTTTTTTCTATTACAAGGGATGTTTACATTCCTTGTAATAGGAAAAAAAATGATAATTTTTTATTTTTTTTAATTTTAGTGTTAAAAATTGGTAAAATGAATACAAATAAATACGAAAACAAAAAAAAATTTTTTAAATCGCCCCTTTACGACGAGCTCGCGCGCAGAAGCGAACGCATACGCGAGTAGCGCCCGCATATGAAAACGGTGTTCAAACCACACAAGTAAGGTATCGCCGCGATCGTTAGAGCGAGAGCAATAATTCTAGCCCTAGACCTCCTCTGTATCTCAAAAAATGCAACCTGTAGAATTTTTTAAACATCGCCTATCGAGATTTTTAAGGGTAAAAGTTTGACGCCATGCCACGAGCGGGCGCAATTTTTAAGCGTGACATGTTGGGTATCATTTTACTCGGCGTAACATTATCTTTCACAATATGTAAAAAAATTGGGCCAAATTTATTGTTGTCTTATTTTTTAATTTAAAAAAGTGAATTTTTTCCAAAAAAAGTGCGCTTGTAAGACCGCTGCGCAAATACGGTGTAACAAAAAGTATTGCAATGACTGCCATTTTATTCTCTAGAGTGTTAGAAAAAAAAATATATAATGTTTGGGGGTTTTAAGTAATTTTATAGCAAAAAAAAATGTTTTAGTCTCGTAAACACCGAATCTGAAAAACGGGCCCGGGGCTAAAGTGGTTAATGCACAAAATATAAATGATAGAGACAGAGGGATGGTGGTGGGGGATGAAATCAGGCAGAAGAAGGTGGTGGGGGGCATGGGATCAGGCAGAGGGAGGAATGGCAGAATGGATGGGATCAGTGGCAGTGGGATGGATGGGATCAGGGGCATTGGAATGGATGGGATCAGGGGCATTGGAATGGATGGAATCAGTGGAGATGGTGGGGTGGAGGGAATCATTTTTCATTTTTTTTTTTTTAAATACCCTATACGAAAAACGATAAAAGATAAAAAGAAAGCCCACACCACAGGGGTAAAAGCCTGAAAAGGGAAACCCAATGCAACAAATATAAGCAGTACTGAGTTGCTAGGCTGTAAGGTGACAGTGTGTGTCTTTTCATACAGTGACTTGAAAAAGTATTCATTCATGCCACTTGAAATGTTCCACATTTTGTTACAACCAAAATGTGAATCTATTATGTTTCGATTTTATGTGATTGACCAACACAAAGTGGCATATTTGTGAATTGGAAGGAAAACGATAAATGGTTTTCAAATTTAGGTTAGGTTATATAAAAATATCCCAAGCTTTTACACAGCCCACTGTTTAATCCAGCATCGGAAAATGTAGAGTATGGCACAACTGTAAACCTACCAAGACATGGCCGTCCACCTAAACTGACCGACCCGGGCAAGGAGAGAGTAGCAGCCAAGAGGCCCATGGTAACTCTGGAGGAGCTGCAGAAATCCACAGCTCAGGTGGGAGAATCTGTCTACAGGACAACCATTAGTCGTGCTCTCCACAAATCTGTTCTTTATGAAAGAGTGGCAAGAAGAAAGCCATTGTTAAAAGAAGCCATAAGAAGTCCCATTTGCGGGGACACAACAAACATGTGGAAGAAGATGCTCTGGGCAGGTGAGACGCAACTTTTTGGTCTGAAAGAAAACACAATGGCCCGGATTCACAACACACTTACGCCGACGTATCTGCAGATACGCCGACGTAAGTAAAAATGTGCGCCGTCGTATCTATGCGCCTTCCCACAAAGCAAGATACGTTGAAAAATAGGCTTCAGCCGCCCAACGTAACTTTCCTACGCAGGCGTATAGTAGGTGCATATTTACGATGGACGCATGTGGCGCTCCCATTGATTTTCGATGCAAATATGCAAATGAGTCAAATACGACGATTCACGATCGTACTTGCGCCCGGCTCATTATATACGCGGTTTGCATAAGTCGTACGTCCGGCGTAAAGTTATTTCCCATATTGGAGGCGCAACTCATGCAAAGGTATGGACCAGGGAACGAATGCCGTCGAATTTTACGTTGTACGTGAATAGGGCTGGGCGTAGATTATGTTCACGTCGTAGGCAGTGATTCGACGTATCGTGGGCAGTTGTTTCGACGTGATTGTGAGCATGCACACTGGGATGTGTCCAAGGTACGACACATGCGCAGTTCGGTTTAAGTACTTGTGTGACGGGATGAAAGAAAAATCCTGGACTGCCGCTTTCTTAAAAAACAATGGCCCAGATTCAGGTACATCTGCGCATTATTGGACCGGCGTAGCGCACCACCTTTACGTTAGACTTGCGCAATTTTGCCGCGTAATCACCCTATTCTCGTAGCTTTTGCGCAGGAAATTGCGCATGCGTAAGGCGGAGTAATACAAATTGGGAAGGACGTGGGCGGGTTACATAGAAATGAGCCGTGACCCCATGCAAATGAAGGGCCGGCCGGCTCGCGCATGCGCGCTTGAAGGAGACCATGGTCAGCTCCGCTGTGCGCATGCTCACAACTCGGGAGCGGCGCAATCAGAGAAATTGGAAATGGACTAGGGCAACGTTGTGAACTACGCAAACAGCATAAATAGACACACACAAACGCACTTGCATTGCAAAAGTACATCCCTTTGTCCCTTCCCATTTAACCTAGTGCTTTTGTCCTGTTGTTCGTTGCGGTGTGTTTTGTAGTTGTCAGATTAGTGTTCTGTGTGATCAAGTGTTTGTTAGTAGATCTTTGAAAGTGTTTTTTGATAATTTTTTGAGAGACTGTTTGTTTGATTGATATATTTCTGTTCGTTTGTTTTCTTGCAGTTTTTTTGCTGTTTGTTTTTGTGACTGTTTCTTGCTGAGTAGTTTTGTCTTTGTGTGTGTTCTTGCTTGATTGGTTGTGCTTGTTTTTGTGAGTGAATTTTGTTGACTGGGAGTGATTGTTTTTGGAAGTATGACAGAGAGAAAACGAAAGCTCAATTTTACAGTTGGGGAAAAACAAATTCTTGCCCGGGCCATTAGCGAGTATGGGCGTTTCCTCCACGGCCCGGACAGTGCCAACACTAACCCGGCCAGGAGGAGGGAGATTTTGGATATGATCACTGAGCAGATCAATTCAGCGAGGCAGGGGGAGACACGGACCCGGTCTGGGATTGACAAAAAAATCAATGACCTCCGGCGTCTGGTCAAACAGAAGCTGGCCAGAATGCATGCCCATGCCAGGGGCACAGGAGGGGGCCCACCATGCCGTATTAGGCTGACAGCGGAGGAGCGTGCGGTGGCCCTGACCTTTTATCGGCATGAAGTTGAGGGCCTGCCCGGCTTTGACTCAAGTCCGGAGCCCGTGGTGCCAGGTAAGTATTTTTTTTAATATCAGGTGTGTAGCATGTGTGGGGGAGGGGGTGAAAGGGAATATGTGGTAAGTGTGTGGATCCTCCAACCTGTGAATGTTTTGTGTCATCCACAGATGTGCAGGAGGGTGCAGGGCCATCTGGCCTGACCGCACCAACCCCAGGACAGCAGCCTAATGAGGCCCCCCCAACAAGGCCGGAGTCCGCGGAGGAGGTTCAAGAGGAGGAGGAGAATCATGAGGAGGAGGAGAATCATGAGGAGTCCATGTCAGGCACTGGACGTTTGGTTTTTGAGGACTCTTCCCCTCTGGCTGGCAGCAGGCAGCCCTCCCTAAGGGGGAGCCCCCCCCTCCTCCCCCAACATGGCTCCCCTCCCAAGGGCCTCCCCTTCTCCCCGTCCACAAGCATCAGCTGGAGGCAGGATTTCATCCCGGAACACCAGGGGGGTGGCCGATCTCCTGCCCGCCACTCTGAGAAGGGACCAGTTCCTCCAGACCCGCCACCTGGGACAGGTCAGCCAGACATCGGTGCGGATGAAGGAGAGCCTGTCCTCCATCAAGGATACGCTGGGGAACCTGGACTCCCACTCCCGGGCTTTCACAACCTGCCTAAACGAACTGCAGACGACATCAGCAGGCGTTGGGCAGGATGTGAGGGCCCTTACCCAGGCTATCCAGGCCAACACGGCAACACTTGGTGCTGCCCTGGACAGAATAGCCGTGGCCTTGGAGGGCAGGCCGCCAGGTGGGCAGAGATCAGGGGCTGCTCCTCCTTCCCCGGTTTTACCCCTCCCCCATGAGTCTCCCCTGAGAAGCCGGGGGCGCCCCAGGCGTGGCTCACAAAAGGGCATTAATTTTTTTTCCCCTTTTTTTTTTTTTGCTGGAAATTTTTTGCTTTTGCAGGTAATTTTTTTTTTTTTTTTTTGGGTTGTGAATGCTGTTTGAATGTGGGGGTGACATTCCTGCCGGAAAAGGGGTGTCACCCTCAATTTTGGTGGAGAAGGGTTCCCCAGGTCCGTGTGAATGGTGTATGAATGTACAGTCACATAATTGGAGCCTTGGCGTGGCGTTGCTGCTCACATGTCCTGCATGGTGGACTGGTGCCAATCCAATTTGATGTGGATGTGGGGTGTGTGTGCTAGGGACCACAGTGGTGTGCATGCATGCATTCTCATTGTGCCATGATTAATGTGTGTGTTTAACGTGCAAAGATGCCCAATGTGAGTTGTCTCCTGGCTGCTCTACCCTCAGAAGACGGGATAGCCTCGGTTAGGGGGGGATTGTCTGGTTCAGGGGTCAGGTCATCACGTAGGCCAATCTGCAGGCCCTTTCTTTCTGCGAAGTTGTGCAGCATGCAACATGCACCGATGATCTGGCACACAAAGTTTGGGGAATACAAGAGGGTACCCCCAGACTTATCCAGGCATCGGAAACGTGACTTTAGTAGGCCAAAGGTGCGCTCCACCACTGCTCGTGTTTGGGCATGTGCTTGATTGTATCTTTCCTCTCCTGTGGTTTGGGGGTTCCGGATAGGAGTCATGAGATGGGGTCCCAGTGGATATGCAGAGTCACCTGTAAGGGAAAAGACAGGAGGATGTTAGTCATGCATGTGCCACTTGTGAGGTGTGCATCATGGGAGGGGATAGTCATGCCTGACTCCCATGTCACTCACCAACCAGCCAGGTGTCCCCATACACGCTCTGATCGAATTCCATTCGGATGTGGCATTGATTGTATATGTAGCTGTCATGGCTGGACCCTGGGTGTTTGGCACGGACGTGCCATATGAGGCCTTGGGCATCGACTATCACCTGTACGTTGATGGAATGCCAATGCTTCCGATTGCGGTATATGTGCTCTGTCTCCTGGGGGGGCTGGAGTGCCACATGTGTGCAATCAATGGCCCCCACAGTGCGTGGGAATCTGGCAATTCTGTAGAAATCTGTCATTGCCTTCAGCCGCAGCTCCTCAGTGGTGGGTTTGATGATTTGGTTGGCCATGCGTCTGAGGATTGCAGGGACAACCTGGTGCACACATCTGCTCATGGAGGATTGTGACATCCCAGCCACCACTCTACTTGTTCTTTGAAAAGAGCCACTGGCAAGGAAATGTAGTGTTGCCATGACCTTGACCAGTGGCTGCACTGCATGTGAGCGGTGTGTTGGGCTGGTGATGTCCTCCTGCAAGGTTGCGGTTAATTCCAGGATGACATGAGGGGTGAATCTGAAGATGCGAAACACCTCAGAATCACTCATGCCAAACAGGTCTATGCGGGTGCGGTATATCCTCTCCCGTGCCACCCTCTGTGCCATCCTCCGTGACCTCATCCTTCTTTGTTCATCTAAAGTCAGTAGTATAGCTATGTGCGACGATGCCCCTGGCATGTTGGCATACAGATTGTTGTGCAACACGTGTGACTGCTGAGCTCCTCACTAACAGTGTTGCTTTATCTAACAAGTAGACTTTTTTTCTCTTTTTAGACCAGCTTTTATATGGTCTAATTTTAGACAGGACATTTTGCTGTTGCGCACACTGCGTCGCTTGCGCTGCCCCAACGTTCTGTTGTGGATCCCCGTAAGTCCCTCATTAGCATATTTGACTAGCAAATCAATGGTCTGTCTAGCACACTTTTGCGCTGACGGATGCGCCAGTCTAACGAAATTACGCGGAACAAAAAAAAGTAGATTTTTTGCGTATCTCGTTCTGGGGATGCCGTGCATCGAAACACACGCGCACATTTTGACTTACGCACGCGCATCTCCTGTTGCGCAGGCGTAATCGCTCTGTGAATCTGGCCCAATGTCTTTATTCAGAACATAAAAAACAAAAAATCAAATGAAAAAACAACCAAAGTTGATGCAGTCAAAGAAAAAGAAGTGGGCACTTCTTATTCTTTGACTGCATCAACTTTGGTTGTTTTTTCATTTGATTTTTTGTTTTTTTATGTTCTGAATAAAGACATTGTTTTTTTGAGGAGCGCGGCAGTCCAGGATTTTTCTTTCATCCCATGCAATTGTGCACAGCCAGCACCCTCTTGGTTCGTGGGGACGGAAGCAACGGGGATTAATAGTTTTTTAGAGTGGTATACCTTTCTTTTTTATTACTGTACTTGTGTGACGCTCAGCCCATCATTTGCATGGGGTCACTCTTCATTTAAATGTATCATTCCCACTTCCACCTACTTTGACTTAGACCGGCTTACGCCTAGTAATTTTTTTTACGCCGGCGCAACGTTGGGAGCATTTGCTTTGTGAATTCCATGCTTCCCTCTCTAGACATACGCTACGGCGACATATATATGCACCGATGTATGTGAATCCGGGTGAATCCGGGTAATTGTGTGGTGGAAAACTAAAACTGCACATCACCCTAAATACACCATCCCCACTATGAAACATGGTGGTGGCAGCATCATGTTGTGGGATGCTTTTCTTCAGCAGGGACAGGGAAGCTGGTCAGAGTTGGTGGGAAGATGGATGGAACCAAATACAGGACAATCTTGGAAGAAACCCTGTTAGACTCTACAAAAGTCATGAGACTGGGGCGGAGGTTCACCTTCCAGCAGGACAACGACCCTAAACATACAGCCAGAGCTACAATGGAATGGTTTAGATCAAAGCATATTCATGTGTTAGAATGGCCCAGTCAAAGTCCTGACCTAAATCAAATTGAGAATCTGTGGCAAGACTTGAAAAATGCTGTTCACAGACGCTCCCCATTCAGTCTGACAGAGCTTGAGATATTTTTCAAAAAAAGAATGGGCAGAAATGTCCCTCTCTAGATGTGCAAAGCTGGTAGAGACATCCCCAAAAAGACTTACAGCTGTAATTGCAGAGAAAGGAGGTTCTACATTTTTATTCCACTTCACAATTATGTGCCACTTTGTGTTGGCCTATCACATAAAATCCCAATAAAATACATTTACGTTTTTGGTTGTAACATGACAAAATGTAGAAAATTTAAGGGGTATGAATACTTTTTCAGGGCACTGCATACTAGAGGAGGAAGCGGCGCTGGATCAGTAAAGCATCAGGCAGTATACTTCATTCAGCACTAGACAATTAATGCCGAGCGTTCACATTAATAAGATCACTATAACCTCCGCTTGAGCAGTAGTTTGTCATTATATCATGGTGTCCCTTTAATAGAGTTAGTGAGTATAACGCAGATGTGATTGTAAACAGCCCCCTTCCTGAACTCCCTTTCCATCATTAGGTCATTGCTGTACATTCTATTCTCGCATTACAACACTCTGCATTGCTGACCCAGTTTTATTTGCTTCTAATGCACAGCTGGACCTCGGCCAGCTGTGCATTTATTGACGTATTTTGCATTGCGATAAGGGCAGCGCACTCAGTAAACTGTACAATGCTGCTTGTTTCATAAAACAACGCCTATCAATAATTCATGTACCTCTCACTATTAAAGCCCTGAAGGAAAAAAATAAAAAATCTGCAGCTATCGACTTCCCCCAGTGTCTAAAGTGCTGAATGCAGCAGTAACAAGGGTAACGAAAGGATTGCGTGTCAGGACAAGGCGTAACATCGATGGCTGGATCCTGAGATGGAGGAGCCAGCCCATTACTGACCCCTTCCCCTTGGAGCTGGGAGTAAAAGGGCCAGAATATAGTATTTCTACAGCCAATGGTAAAAATTACCATGCAACTGGACTTATGTAATTTTTAAGATGTTTTACCACTCGTCCAAGTTGCTTTTGTTTGTTCTGATGAGTATCAGGAACCAACCCCCTGGTATTTTTAGCCACCTGGGTATAACCTCAATCCAATCACCATGGTGTCATAAAAAGTGTCAAGGCAGATGGTTTCACCCAACCTTTCTCAACCGGGGGTTCCTACAGGAGTTGCTAAGGTTTCCTTAAAGGGGTTGTAAAGTCTTGTGTTTTTTTCACCTTAACCACTTCAGACCCGCGGTATAGCCGAATGACGGCTACAGCACGGGTCTGAATATCTAACATGCCGTCAAAAGACGGCCGCCCCTTTGGGCGTTCCCAGCGCGCACTCTAGAGCGTGCTGCGGGGAAGCCCTGTGTTGGCCGTGTCTCTTGGACACAGCCAATCACAGATCCCGGTGAACGGCCAATCAGAGTGGCCGTTTGCGATGCGATCTGTGCGGCGAATGAGAGATGATCTCATACCGTGTTTCCCCCAAAATAAGACGTACCCCGAAAATAAGCCGTAGCGGGATTTCGACACAAGATCGAAATATAAGACACCCCTCCGAAAATAAGACGTAGGGATGGCGTGTCGAATCCCCGAAAATAAGACGTAGCGATGGGCGTGTCGTATGCGGAGCGGTAAACAACACGTGATAGCCGTACTGTACTGGTGCGGAGCTCAGGAGCTGTAAAGAAGTGAGGAGAAGAACGCTCTGTAAAGCTGTAAAGCTTCTCCCAGGACTGACCAGCAATAGTCTCTCACCCCACACAAACACCAGGGGAAAGAAGGAAAAGCTGCTACTGTACTGAGCCCAAAGAGATCACCCCAGCTCCACTGTGCTCCACATCAGCTTTGCTGGCCTATCTTTCTGTACAGCCAGACAATCAGATGAGTGCAAAGAGAAGAAGTTGGATATCCGAATGGTCCAAAAATGGCGTGCAGAATACGATAATCTCAGTCTACAGGTGGACAGAGGAAATGCTAAGAAGCGCAAGTGTGGTTCAGGTAGGCAACCTTTATTTTCTGTAATAAAAATAAGACACCCCCCGAAAATAAGCCATAGTGTGATTTGAGGAAAAAAAAATATAAGACGGTGTCTTATTTTCGGGGAAACACGGTAGATCATCTCTCATTGCCGTTTTTACACAGAGACAGCGTCCTGTCTCTGGAGAGGAGGAGACCGATCTGTGTTCCTTGTACATAGGGACACAGATCAGTCACCCCCCCAGTCAATCCCCACCTCCCCCACAGTTAGAACACACCTAGGATACATTTAACACCTTCCTCACCCCCTAGTGTTAACCCCTTCAATGCCAGTCACATTTATACAGTAATTAGTGCATATTTATAGCACTGATCGCAGTATGAATGTGAATGGCGCCAAAAATGTGTCAAAAGTGTCCGATGTGTCCGCCATAACATCGCAGTACCAATAAAAATCGCTGATCGCCGCCATTTCTAGTAAAAAAAAAAAATAAGAAATAATAATTCTGTCCCCTATTTTGTAAGCGCTATAACTTTTGCGGAAACCAGTCGCTTATTGCGATTTTTTTTTTTTTTTTTTACCAAAAATATGTAGAAGAATACGTATCGCCCTAAACTGGGAAAAAATGTTTTATTTTTTTTTTAAATTGGGATATTTATTATAGCAACAAGTAAAAAATATTGTATTTTTTTTTCAAAATTGTCGCACTTTTTTGTTTATAGTGCAAAAAATAAAAACCGCACAGGCGATCAAATACCACCAAAAGAAAGCTCTACTTGTGGGGAAAAAAGGACGTAAATTTTGTTTGGGAGCCACGTCGCACGACCGCAAATTTGTCAGTTAAAGCCACGCAGTGCCGGAAGCTGAAATTTCACCTGGGCAGGAGGGGGGTATATGTGCCCAGTAAGCAAGTGGTTAATGCATCCTATGAGGCGGCACTGGTGGGCACTGACAAGGAGGCACTGATGAGGAGTCACTGATAGGTGGCACTGTTGTGACTGCACTGATAATCAGTGCCCTGATTATCAGTGTCAAAATCCCTTTAACACAAGCCAGTTATCGTCTCGTTTCTCATCTCCTCACCCTATCAGCATGAGGAAAGACCGCCCATGTGCTGCATGCGAGCAGCGAGATCACGGGAGGATATCCATGCACACCCTCCCGGCAAAGTAAGCCCGCGCTGTAGCTGTGATCGTTTGATACAATGGTTGCAGAAAACAAAGTCGCTCCATCTATGGCCGGCTTAAAGGAACACTAAAGGTTCATTTTTTATTAGATCAATTGATTGCTGTAATGTAGAGCATTTAAATATCACTTACCTCGTTTTTCCTTTTGACCTTCAAAATACAGTAATCCAGGTTTGAAAATGCCATTTCCTGTCTCTCCTCTTCTTGCTTTCCACCAGCACCTGAGCCGTTTTGCATGGTGGAAAGCAGAATGTGACCACCCCCTCCCTATGACTACAGCCCTTCGTGAAGATGCTCTCTTATCCCTTACAGGCATGGAGGCTAAGCCTAATGGGAACTGTAGTTCCCATTAGGCCGTGATGTAGCAAGAATGAATGCGCACCGCAAACCAGGAAGTCAGTGAGAATAACAATTCAGGAGTGACAGAGGTGAATAAAACAGCTCGATTTCAACTGGTATCAAACTAGTAATAATGCAAAACATTACTTTTTACTTTATCAGCCACTGTCAGACTTTAATTTAAGAGGAAAATATTTTTATCTTTACAACCCCTTTAACTATCTGAGAATTACCATAGCTAAACGTGTGCTTTAGTTTCTCTGTTAAAAAAAAAAAAAAAACTTGTGCTTTAGGCAAATAACAATTTCTGCCTCTTAACCACTTAAGACCCGGACCATTATGCAGGTAAAGGACCTGGCTAGTTTTTACGATTCGGCACTGCGTCGCTTTAACTGACAATTGCGAGGTCGTGCTACGTGGCTGCCAAACAAAATTGGCGTCCTTTTTTTTCCCCACAAATAGAGCTTTCTTTTAGAGGTATTTGATCACCTCTGCGTTTTTTATTTTTTGCGCTATAAACAAGAATAAAGCGACAATTTTGAAAAAAAATCTATATTTTTTACTTTTTGCTATAATAAATATTCCCCAAAAAAGATATAACATTTTTTTTCCTTAGTTTAGGCCGATACGTATTCTTCTACATATTCTTGGTAAAAAAAAATTGCAATAAGCGTTGATTGATTGGTTTGCGCAAAATTTATAGCGTTTACAAAATAGGGGATATTTTTATGGCATTTTTATTAATATTTTTTTTTTTTACTAGTAACGGCGGTGATCGGCGATTTTTTTTCATGACTGCGACATTATGGCAGACACACTTTTAACACATTTTTAGGACCATTGTAATTTTCACAGCGAAAAGTGCTATAAAAATGCACTGATTACTGTGAAAATGACAATGGAAGGGAAGTGGTTAACCGCTAGGTGGCGCTAAGGGGTTATGTGTGCCCTAAGGGAGTGATTGTTACTGTAGGTGGGTGTGGCTGTAGGCGTGACGTCACTGATTGTCATTTCCTATATCAGGGAACAGACGATCAGTGACACTGCCACAGTGAAGAACGGGGAAGGTGTGTTTACACTCACCTCTCCCCGTTCTTTAGCTCCTGTGACCAATCGGGTCCGCGGGTCACGGAGCTTCGGACCGGGTCGCGCGCCCAGCCGTGCCATTCTGCCAACGTAAATGTGCAGGAGGCGGTCCTTAAGTGGTTAAATCAGTAACCACTGGCTCCTATAATAAGGCTTAACTTTTTAGGTAAAATGAATATCTCCTAAGAGAGATATTCACCCTGGATGCAGCCAGTTACACCACCAGCGCATACCTTGCCGGACCTTCAGAGCTTTGTGATCAGATTGGAGGATTTCCCCGTGCGTGCATGCACGGGAGTGATGTCATTGCGCCTTTGGCCAATCACATAGCTGGAGTGAGTGAACTCTGAAGAAAGATTGGGGGAAGATGTCAGCCCTCTCAGCAATAACAGTACAGCACTGGAAGACTTTGTTCCAAGGTGAGTATTTCATTATATGCTTGTTTTTTCTTCTTCTTCACGGTTTACAACCTCTTTAAGAAAGTCTGGTGTTACCTGTACCAGACTTTATGGCACCATGATTGGATCATTAGAGACATCCCCAAAAAGACTTGCAGCTGTAATTGCAGTGAAAGGAGATTCTACAAAGTATTGACTGAATACAAATGCATGCCACACTTTTTAGATATTTATTTGTAAAAAAAAAAAATTGAAAACCATTTATCATTTTCCTTCTACTTCACAATTATGTGAGAAATCCCCAACAAGACTTGTAGCTGTAATTGCAGTGGAAGAAGCAGGCCTGGATTTCCCACAAGGCCAGGCCTCAGGGCGGCAGGGTGCCAAGGGGCGGCAGTGGCATGGAGTCCCCCGACGGCCGTAACATACAATTGAGGGCGGTAAGTTGCTGTGTCCCCCACATTGAGTGGGGGAATCTGCTCACTCGTTAAGTGATTACGGCGATGTCGTCAAAATCACTTGTCAAATGTGTGCTGCTGTCCGTTCTCCACTACCCTCACATATCTTTCTCGGCTTGCTCTGCCTTCGGTACTCCTCCGTCCTCCCCCCAGCCACCGAGTCTGTCTCCTGTCCCTGCCGCCGATGTACACAGTGAGAGGGGTTAGCTGTGCTCTTCCCATCTCAGCTGTGACTGGAGTTCTAGCACAGTGCTAGGACTTCTGTTTTGGAGGTGACAGGGTCAATAAAGAGAACCTGTCACCTCCAATTGCTATCGCACAGGGAATTGTTTTCTCCTGTGTGATAGCAATAAAGTTAAGTGAAAAAAATTGATAAAAATAAAAAAAGAAACTAAAAAGTAAAGAATAAGAAAAATAATATTCAAAATAATAAGAATATTACACAAAAATAAAAACAAGTAAACGACAAGCTAAAAATGAATAAAAATGCAAAAAAAGTTTAAAAAAAAGAAACAAAAAATATTTGAACTAACCGTGCCACCCCTGTCCCCTCCGGTTGCCATTCTCCGTTGATTGGGGGGGGGGGTCTGGTTGTCGGGGAGGGGGTGCATTGTGGAACCTGGCCTTGGGGCGGCAGGGAGAGCAAATCCGGCCCTGGGAAGGAGATTCTACAAAGTATTGACTCCGGGGGGCGCTATACAAATACACCTGTCACAGTTTTCAGATATTTCTTTGTAAAACCATTTATCAGTTCCCTTCCACTTCACAATTATGTGCCACTTTGTGTTGGCTTATCAACCAATAAAATACATTTACGTTTTTTGGTTGTAACATGACAAAATGTGAAAAATGTCAAGGGGTATGAATACTTTTTCAAGGCACTGTATAGTCTTGACCAATGCCAATTGAAGCCATGTGCCATGCGATGTGATGTGATACTTATGTCTCAGCTATTTGGAATATCAAGAGATGGAGCCAATTATCGCTGTGACAGGTATCTAAACTATGTTTGCTGGCTGCAGCCCAGACAGAGCATGGGTCAGGTCATGTCAGCATTCCGTGTCACTCAATAACATTAACTTGTAAAAAACACCTTGTTATTAAACCCTAACTAGCTAATTTGTATTAAACTTTTTATTGGTGCCACATAGAGGTTACATTGTAAAAACATAAGATATACAAGAGACATTTTTAAAATTTTTAGCTATCCAAAGGTAGCAGAGATAGGCTTTATATCACGTAAGGGTAGATGGTAAAGAGCAAATGGGAAGCTCATGCAGACTTTAGCTTAGGGGTGTCCAATCGTTTGAACTTCCTGAACCACATCAAAATGTTTTGGGCCGCACATAAAATAAGATAAGATAGTCCAAACTTTTCTTCCCTTTGCCAAGGGCACTTCTGAGGTGACACTGACTCCTGTTTCTATAACAATAAAGATAGCTGATAAAGAAAAAAAGTCAGACAGATCACAAGTTAACAAACACTGATATAGATAAGGGCCCGGATTCACATACATCGGCGCATATTTATGCCGCCGTAACGTATCTTTTTTACACTACGCCGGCGCGGAGAGGCAGGCATGGAATTCACAAAGCAAATGCTCCCAACTCTGCGCCGGCATAGCGTATATTTCATAGGCGTAATCCGGCGTAAGTGGAAGTGGACGTGATCCATGTTAATGAAGCGTGACCCCATGCAAATAATGGGCCCGGGCACCAGACAAGTACCGTATTTATTGGGGTATTATGCGCTCCAGCGTATAGCGCGCACCCTAATGTGGACCTGTAAAAAAAATGTTTTGGTATTTTTAGTACTTACAGTTTTGGTGTCTTGGGCGGCGGCCTTGTCCGGTCCGGTGTCCGTCTTCGGCATCAGTGGTGTCCTCCCGCGCGCACCTCGAGTCGAATCCCCACTTCCGTGCTGTGTTCGAACCACTCCGCCGACATATACCGAGCGCTGTACACTCGGGTATAATCGGGTAGGCTCGGCTCCTCTCGCGTAAAGGACGTACAGGACGCACAGAACGTGACCACGAGTGGAGCCGAGCCTGCCCGACTATACCCGAGTGTACTGCGCTCGGTATATGTCGGCGCAGTGGTTCAAACACAGCGCGGGAAGCGCGGATCGGCGTATATCGCGCACCCACGATTTTGCCCTAAATCTCAGGGCAAAAAAGTGCGCGATATACGCCGATAAATACGGTACTTAGCCACTTAAGGACCGCCTACTGAACATTTACGTCAGCAGAATGGCACGGCTGGGCACATCAACGTATATAACGTTCTAGTACCCAGCCGTGGGTCACGGGCGCGCGCCCGCGGTGCGCTCCCGTGACCCGGTCAGAAGCTCTGGGACCGGGACCGCGGGACTCGCGGACCCGATCGCCGCTGGAGTGCGGCAATCGGTCCCCGGAGCTGAAGAACGGGGAGAGCCGTGTGTAAACACAGCTTCCCCGTGCTTCACTGTGGCTGCAGCATCGATCACGTCACCCCTGTTATAGGGGGACGTGATCGATGACGTCACACCTACAGCCACACCCCCCTACAGTTGTAAACACACTCAGGAAACACACAAATCCTACAGCGCCCCCTTGTGGTTAACTCCCAAACTGCAACTGTCATTTTCACAGTAAACAATGCAATTTAAATGCATTTTTTGCTGTGAAAATGACAATTGTCCCAAAAATGTGTCAAAATTGTCCGAAGTGTCCGCCAAAATGTTTTTTTTTATAAAAATGCAATAAAACTATCCCTTATTTTGTAAACGCTATAAATTTTGCGAAAACCAACCGATAAACGCTTATTGCGATTTTTTTACCAAAAATAGGTAGAAGAATACGTATCGGCCTAAACTGAGGAAAAAAATATTATAATATATATATTTTGGGGGGATATTTATTATAGCAAAAAGTAAAAAATATTGCATTTTTTTCAAAATTGTCGCTCTATTTTTGTTTATAGCGCAAAAAATAAAAACCGCAGAGGTGATCAAATACCACCAAAAGAAAGCTCTATTTGTGGGGAAAAAAGGACGCCAATTTTGTTTGGGAGCCACGTCGCACGACCGCGCAATTGTCAGTTAAAACGACGCAGTGCCGAATCGCAAAAAGGGGCAAGGTCCTTTACCTGCATTTTGGTCCGGGTCTTAAGTGGTTAAAATGAACTGCGCATGTGTCGGGACATGGACGTATCCCCGCGCGCATGCGTACAACCATGTCGAAACAACTGCCTAAGATACGCCGGATCACTGTGTATGCCATGAACGCCCAGCCAGACCCGCGTCGGCCCATATTCACAGACGTCCAACGTAAAATACGTAGGCTTGTGCTCCCTGGTCCATACCTTTGCATGGGTTGCGCCTCATCTATGGGGAATAACTTTACGCCGAATGTAAAACTTATGCAAACCGCTTAAATCATGCGCCGGGCGCAAGCACGTTCGTAAATCGGCGTATCTCCCTCATTTGCATATTTGAATAGAAAATCAATGGGAGCTCCACATGCGTCCAGCGTAAATATGAGCCCACTCTACGCCAGCGTAGGAAAGTTACGTCGGTGGGATGAAGTCTGTTTTTAGGCGTATCTTAGTTTGTGGGTCCGGCACACAGATACGACGGCGCATATTTGTACTTATGCGGCGTATCTGGAGATACGTCGGCGTAAGTGCTTTGTGAATCTGGGCCATTGTACCTATCTGAGTAATAAAACTTAAAATAAATTATAAAAGTAAAAAAGGGCAATATACCACTAGTGTGATATCTGACACTGTTTTTGATAAACTAACGCATCAATATTTGGTTGGATGGATGTAGTAGCAATTCTCAAGGCGCTCATCGAATATTTTGGTTCTCATTTTGCCCTCCCTGTGCTTCATCCTTGAAAATAGTTGCTCACAAATATGGGTGCTGCTGAAAACTGGTGAGATGAATAAGGCGTGATTGTGAAGAATGGGAGATTGTTTCTTTGGGAAGATAAAACTTATAAAAGTCCAGTAAAGAGACACTGTTAAACTTTTCTTCTGTCGCATGTTTGCTAGGTATAAACTAGGGTTGTCCAGATACCGATACTAGTATCGGTATCGGGACCGATACCGAGTATTTTTGGGAGTACTTGTACTCGCGCAAATGCTGCCGATACCTAAATAGAATAATTTTTTTGTATTTATCAACATGTTCTGTGAAAATTCTTTGAGTTTTTACTAATACATTTTTTTTATTCATTTTTACTCATTTTTATTATTTTATAATGTCTTGAGTTAGAGTTCTTCATAATTCTAAAGAAAATATCCTTAATCTGTATTGTGGTTTGAAAACTGTCACATGACATTTAAAAAAAAGTATCGGTATTCGGTATCGGCGAGTACATGGAAAAAAGTATCGGTACTTGTACTCGGTCCTAAAAAAGTGGTATCGGGACAACCCTAGTATAAACGCATTTTTACAAACCCCTCCCAAAAAAAACAAAATTTAAGTACCGTATTTATCTGCCTATTGCGCACACCGGCGTATAGCGCGCACCCCTAATCTGGACGGGAAATTCCTAATTTTTTTTTTTATTATTACTTACAGTTTTGGTGTCTTGCCCGGCGGCTTTGTCCGGTCCGGCGTCCGTCTGCGGCCTTCGTTGTGTCCTCCCCGCTTTTCTCCCGCTCTGTCTCTGAGCCGATCCCCACTTCCCGCGCTGTGTTTGAACGCCACCGCCGACATATACCGAGCGCAGTACACTCAGGCACGCTCGGCCACGCTTGGCTCCTCTCGGCTCCTCTCGCTTGACCGCGAGGGGAGCCGAGCCTGGCCGAGTGTACCCGAGTGTACTGCACTCGGTATATGTCGGCGGCGGCGTTCAAACACAGCGTGGGAAGCGAGTATCGGCGTATATCGCGCACCCACGATTTTGCCCTGATTTTAAGGGCAGAAAAGTGGGCGGTATTCGCCGATAAATACGGTAAGTTTAAAAAAAAATTGTGTTGGGCCGCATTTATTTCTTGGGCCGCATACTGGTGTGAAAACAATTCTGGGGAACCGCATTTGTTAACTTTTTTGAACTTCAATAGAAAGAAACGTCGGCTGAAGTCTTGTTGAATTGCAATATGTAGGATGCATTAAGGTGAAAAAAACACAAAGCTTTAAGGTTTAAAGTTAAATTTTTTATTTTCTAAATAGGTTACTTTAGGCTAGTGCATTGTTGGTTCACTTACCTTTTCCTTCGATTTCCCTTCTAAATGTTTTTTTTCTTTGTTTTCTTTGTCTGAATTTCTTACTTCCTGTTCCTACTCAGTATAGTGTTCAGTAAGCTGTTCTAAATGACTTTCCACCGCTCGGATGATGGTGGAAAGCTTACTGAGGAGAAACAGGAAGTGAGAAATTCAGACAAAGAAAAAAAACATTTAGAAGGGAAATGGAAGGAAAAGGTAAGTGAACCAACAATGCCCTAGCTTAAAGGGGTTGTAAAGGTTCATCTTTTATGTTCTAAATAGGTTCCTTTAAGCTTGTGCATTGTTGGTTCACTTACTTTTTCCTTCGATTTCCCTTCTAAATGTTTTTTTTCTTTGTTTGAATTTCTCACTTCTTGCCTGTGTGATTGGCTCACTGATTTTTTTAGACATGTGAGCAAAGATACAAGTAATATTTTAAGCATTTTCTGCAATAGGAATTTCATTTTGCTAAGATACTACCCAAGGGTTAGCTACTTCTAAAGGGATGCAGACACTGCAACTTTCTGCATTAAATTACTAAAAGTGCACCAGGTGATTATAATGAACCAGATCCTCCTATTCAGGAGTGTGTCTGTAATGTACATTGATCACCAAGAGGGGGGGGGGGTTGCTTTTTTCTCAACAAAGGAGCTGATTTACCTACCAGATAATTTTTATTACTGTCTATCCAGTCCTGGAGTTTCCATGGCTCTTCCACACAGAACAGCTACTGTCTGACACGAAGCCTTGCAACCATGTTACATCTTAAAGGAGAAGTCCAGCCTGAGCTTTTTCGGCTGGGCTTCTCTTAAGGGTCACAGGAGTGCAATTAGTTTTGCACTCCTGTGACCCATTTTCAGTGGAGAGCAGTCTGAAGTCCGCTCTTCACTGACGTCACTGCCAGGGCCGCTATCAGGGGGGTACATGCAGTACACCTGTAAGGGGTCCGGAGGTCCCCAAGGCCCCAGATGAGAACCCCCCCCCCCCTTTTTTATATAAAAAAAAAATATTTTTTATATTTATTTATATATATATATATATATATTATTATTATTATTATTAAAGGGCCCAGAGGTCCCCAGGGCCCCCCCATGGCTACCCCCACTTTTTTTTTGTGTGCGTGAACTCGAGAGAGAGGAGCCGGACTTGGGAGTAGGCAGACCCTCCCCCCAGAGGCAATCTGCCATCCTTCTCCATGCCCCCAGGTGGCAATGGCGGGTGTGAGGGGGGGCCTCCCACTCACCCCGCCCTACCTGCTCCACTTGGGAGCCCAACAGGACCCCAACGGGGCAGAGGGACTCCCCCTATGAGGGAGTGAGGGGGCCTAGCCCACCCAGCCAGCCCCGTAGGTCCTTCGTCTCTTTTTTTTTTAGGAGACCGCATGGCCAAAGTGCGTGCGTGTTAAATTAATTTTGTGTGTGCGTGCAAGTGTGGTGGTTTTTGTGGGGGGGGGGGTGGGCGTACTAAGTACAGGCGTACCTTGCATAGCACACCCACCGGGAGCCGGGCTGAGACCACCAAACTTAATTCACATGTAGCCGAGGCTGGGATCTGAACCCTTGGCTGCAGAGGTGAACGGCTTGTCAGCGCAGTGCCAATCAGGTTGAGCCACCACAGCTCCCTTACCCCCCTTTTTTATATATATTTTTCTTTATTTATTTCTACAAAATAGGGGACAGAATTATTATTATTTTTTTTTTTTACTAGAAATGGCAGCGATCTGCGATTTTTATTGGGACTGCGACGTTATGGCGGACACATAGGACACTTTTGACACATTTTTGGCGCCATTCACATTTATACTGTGATCAGTGCTATAAATATGCACGAATTACTGTAAAAAATGTGACTGGCATTGAAGGGGTTAACACTAGGGGGTGAGGAAGGGGTTAAATGCGTACCCTGCAATAGTGTTCTAACTGTGTGGGGGGAGGGGGGGACTGGGGGAGGTGACCGATCTGTGTCCCTGTGTACAAGGGACACAGATCGGTCTCCTCTCTACCTGACGCTGTCTCTGTGTGAGCCGGCAATGAGAGCTGATCTCATATGTTTACATATGAGATCATCTCTCATTGGCCGTACAGAACGCATAGCAAACGGCCACTCTGATTGGGCGTTCGCCACGATCTGTGATTGGCTGTGTCCAAGGGACACGGCCAACACAGAATTTCCCCGCTGCACGCTCTGGAGCGCGCGCGGGGAACGTCCAAAGGGGCGTACGTCAAAAGACGTTGTGTTGGAAATCCAGGTCCGCGCTGTAGCCGTCATTCGGCTATAGCATGGGCCTCAAGTGGTTAAAAATGATTAAAAATAGATAAAAATCAATCATATAATGTGCCTGCAGTTTCAGTTTAGTTTTTCATCTAGTTTTATGCTTCTGTAAAGGACAGAGACACAGAGCCAATACAGGGCAGTGTTTGTTTTTAAAATGAAACTGATTGGTTCTGAGGGGTTTTAGACACACAGTAATCACACCTTCTTGATTAGAGACCACAGAGAGAAGCTCCCAGTACTTTTTTCATAAGGAAACAAACAACCAGGAAGTGTGCAGAACAGAGAAGGATTACAGCAAAAACGAACAACGAGGACATGAAACCAGGACTGCATTACGGTAAAGGAAGCTATTTAGCTAAAAAAAAAACTTTAGTGACCGTTTAATACAAAGCTGATTCAACAGGTCTGGAGTTCAGCTTTAAAGCCAAGCTCCAGTCAAAGGTTTCCGGAGGCTCCTGTAATATATGGGAATAATTACGAGCATGCATTGACGCTCTCCGTTCATTACCAGCATGTGCTCACATTCTTCTACACTTACGTCTGTATTCACGATATTAATGAGAGAAGAATCTGTGTTCTCACGTGCCTAATAACTCCTCCAAATGATTATCCTCTCAATGCAGCTCCAGCAAACACAAGCTGTTTTATGTTTTAATTCCAAAGTGTGATTATATTTTTCTAAATGTCACTTTGTCCTTCTTTCTTTCTATGTGCGCCTTGTGCTATTAGTTCCCTCTGATGACACTTGTAAGCTTCCCGTATCGATCCCTTGGACACCTCTGTGGTCTTTTTTTCTAGGAAACGTTTCTTAATGGTGCCCATTAGACGATAAAATATTTATTTATTGCCCCGTCTGGACTCATTCAACTCTCTGGTCCGCTCTCTAATTTGTGCAGCCACTGTAGGAGTAACATTAAGGGTGAGCGAGGGCACAGGAACCTGGCCGTGCTTACTGCATTCATGGGAAATATGACGGGCTGCAGTTACTGTACAGAATCTGGCGAGTTTCAGACAGGTGGACATTGTGGCCAACAGTAGATCAGGGAAGTGGGAGGACTAGCTCTTTGTGTTCTCTAGAATTCAGGAAATTCTAAAATAAACCAAATTAACCACTTGCCGACCGCCGCATGCCGATTTACGACGGCAAAATGGCACAAGCAGGCAAATGAGCGTACCTGTACATCTCTTTGAATTTGCCGCCTAGCATAGGCTGACCAGATGTCCCCGGTTTCTGGGGACAGTCCCTGGATTAGGGACACTGTCCCCGGACCAAGTCTGTCCCCTGATTGGGTTTGAATCGGGGCTGGGGCAATTTCAAAGACAGTCAATGCAGAATAAAAATATAAATAATTTCTGAATTACACAACCCCCGCTCTGCCGCTCCTACTAATTTAGGGGGTGTATTTTTTTCCATTATCTGTGCCCCTTTCTGATGATCATGTGCTGGTCAGAACGGAGGGAATATTTCTTCAGTTTCAGGTGCATGCCCATTCAGCTCCCCTCGCACGTTCTTCTGCCTTGCCTCAAGTCCCGGCCAGCCACCTGCTTGCTTATCTTCTTGCCTTCCCTGGTGGAGTGATCTTCCTCCGCTCCCCAACCAGTAGTAGCTGGGGCCTGGAGAGTAAGACTTGACAGCCTGTGAGGCGGTCGGCGGCAGTGTCGACGGGCAGAGAGTCGCAAATTGCTGCCATTACTAGTAAAAAAATAAACACATGTGCCCGGATTTCATTGGATTTTCAAGAGGCCTGCCCCCTGCCAATCCAAGTTGGGGATTGGTCAAGGCTCCTTAGAATACCCCAAACAGCTCCACCTCCCCTCCCTTTCCATAATCTTCTGGAAAGAAAAGGGAGGTCTTGGTGATGCTGCCTGTGAGTCTGAGCCACTCCCAGCCCAGAATAAAAAACAAACAGGCCTAGCCACCAGCCTAAATTTTCCTATTCTGTTAGAACAATCCTCACTTTTGCACCTACCTAATTAGAGGGTGCTAGAGTTAAAAAAAGAATTCTGACTTTTTATCACTGTGCTAATTACGTGCTTAATTTTGACCAAGTCAAATTATTTAACCACAATGCAACAGTCTTCTTCCGATTTACTTTTCCATAGACCAAAGGTGGTAAGCCTAGGGTCAGCGGAGCGTGCCTGTTGTTTGTGCACCTGGTACTGACCCAGCCACTCTGCATGGGGGGCTCTTTGGAATCTTTTGCTTTGGGTTTTTGGCACTGTCACTACCCCTAACCCTTACCTCAACACTCCTGATAGCACAAACTCACATCTGAACTCTCTCACTAACATTAACTTTAACCCTAACCCAGGGGCGGACTGACAACTCATGGGGCCCCCGGGCAATAGAAGATTATGGGGCCCCCGGGCTTACAGATGGCCACCATGTCAGGAGGCAGTACAGAGGCGGGGCAGCTAAAATCTCTGGATTTTCACATCAAAAGCATGTCAGTTTCGGACATATCAGGGACAGATGTAAAAAAAACACAGATTTTTACATACTGTCCCTGGTTTTACTGAGCCTGACAACCCTGATGGGGCCCCCTAGTGGCATGGGGCCCTCGGGCACTGCCCGAGTGACTCAATGGTCAGTCCGCCCCTGCCCTAACCCTACCAACAACCCAAAATGCAACCCTCCTGACAATACAAATCTTTACCCTCCCACTAACCTTTAAGTTGGCCATAGACAGATCCCTGCAGAACCAGACAAATTTCGATCCATGTGTAGCCACTGCAGTTGAACAGAAGTTAATCCACTGACCAACTTCTGTTCAAACTTGTAAGATAAAAGCTGGTTGCACATCATGACCCGATGACCAACCTTACCATGAGCAACCTTATACTTCTCATGTGTTGGTTACTAACCTGGTTATCTCTGGAAATATTCCAGTGATATGGGTTCTTTATTTGGTTGTACCCTTTTTAGGCTGCATTGACATCTAGGCGTTTTGTCCCCCTACGCCCGACGCTGCAGCAGCCCTAGATACGCTGGAGGGGCGAATTAACATTGTCGGCTATGGAGATGGTTCACATCTCCACGCCGAACGCCGAAACACCCGTACGCCTGAAGCTCAAACAAGTCCCGGACCCTTTTTTTCAGGCGTATCAGGCGTACGGGCATAGCCGGCAATGATAACATCGCCCCTCCAGCAGAAAACAAGGAGCGCCTTGTCGCCGCAAATCGCGGGGACAAGACGCCGACTCCATGTCACTCCAATACGGCGCATTACGCCTACGCCTAGGTGTGAAGGCAACCTTAGGGTGAATTTTCTGATCATTTGATGGAAATTGTTGAATTATGACTTATTCCACTTTGTATGCGTCTTTATCCATGATGTAATGTATTTGGAGTTTATTCTCTGTATTAAAAAAAAAAAAGAAGCTGGTTGTGGTGCTGATTTGTGTATTCTGACAGCAGGGATTGCTGTCAGAATACAAATGTGCAGGGTGGGAAATGTGCGGATGGGGAAATCAGTTCAGTTTTTTTCATTCAGCCAACTGGCTGAAAAAATTGAACCATATATAACCAGCCATAACTCCTTAGACAACCATTAGGGCTCATTCAGATACTTCCTCTCCATTGCAGTGCATTAACAGCAGCCTGGCAATGAATGTGATATTGGAGCTTCACTAATTACACTCAGAGAGCTGCGGTCTCAGTGTATTTTAGAAGGCTAGGCTCCCCTTCCCCCAGTTGTGTTCTTTAGCGAGTTAATGTACATTGTGTTATGACTATTCCTTTGAATCAGCCAGCACACAACAACCCTATTTCTTCGAATTTGGCCAACACACCAAAACAGACTGAAAATCTGATGTAGCGCACCACATTGCACAGTTCTAAGCTCTAATGGTTGGCACTTTAATGCACCAACTTGTGCATATTGCATTGCTGTGTAACATGCACCGCAGTGAATAGGTTTAAATAAGGGTTTCACCGATACTGTTTTTTTTGTCAGCAAGTAAGAGTACCAATACTTTTGGTCAAGTACTCGCCATTCCTGTCCAATTCGCATCTGATTTCCCCCACGATCCAGTGTGTGTATAAAAAGGGAAAAGTGCCATCTGGTGGGCATTTTATCAATTGCAAAATCTTGATAGGTGTCCTGGTCCCGCCGATGCTAGAAAATCACAGCAGCTGGAGGTGCTCACATGGCTGGAGAAGTTCCCGGGACCCTATTGGTATAGGGAAGAAGTGATGTCAGCTTGGGGGTGGACCGCCACTTATCTTCTTCTTCCCAGTTTTTGACGTGTACCCTTCCCCACTTTTGGGAGACGGCGCCGCTGCGCCATCCCTCGGAAGTTCGGACCCCCTCCTCCTTCCTCTGCCGCCAAGCCAGTTAGAAAGCGCAGCGTGCTTCGCACATGCGCTGTAGGGAACCGACATCTTGCAGGAACTCAATGCAATCAGACCCAAGTTTCTCCAAGTTGGCACTAGGAATCTATAGCAGAGGACACACTAGCTGAATTGCCCCTAGTGTCAGTGTCAACGTGGCAGTCACCTGACCGCTGTATTGACATTGCTGTACAGGGAAACAGCCAACAGGGTTAAGGCTGGCCATAGATGAGTCGAAAACCAAAAGTTCTGTCAAATGTAAAACAAAAATGGCACATACGATTGTGTCATCATTTGTTCAGTCTTTCTAAACAAAATCCAGCATGTTGGATCAGGAACTCAAGAAAAGGATTGCTGCAAAAAAAATCGTGTGTCACAGCTGGCACACTAATGGTGCGAAAAACTAGGCTGACAGTACATAGTTTACACTGATAATCAGTGCCCTGATTATCAGTGTAGCCCCATCAGTGCAGATTATCAGTGCTGCCTATCAGTGCACATCGGTGCAGCCTCATCAGTGCCCATCAGTGTCGCCTCATCAGTGCCCATCAGTGCTGCCTGAAAGCTGAAAATTGGCCCGGGCAGGAAGGGGGTAAAATTTCCCAGTATTGAAGTGGTTAATTTAAACAACCGCCCCCTACTCAATATCAAAAGGATGACTGTAAAAAGCAACTACTCATCTCCTTACACTCACGTCTGCAGTTCACAATGTGATCTGTAAGTTAGCAACCATTCTCCTTTCTGCATGACACCACATATCAGCCCTCCGCCCACACAAAGTGTTTGCTACAAACCCTCCAGCCAAACATTTGTCTCATCTGCACTTCAGAAAGCGGCGAGGGAGCGGTGCGCGGTTGTTTCAGGTTTGATAAATAATGCAGCGTTTTCAGGATAGAGGAACGGCCTGCAGATATCTAGGCTAATTTTCAGGTGCTCGTCAAGGGCCTAATGATATAAAAAATATCAATTTACATAAAAGCACGTGTGAAAAGAAAATCTCTTCTAAGAACAATGATCATAAAATGTGCTCCGAAGAATAAAAGGAGGTTAAAGGGAAGCTGCCAAAATCCTTTGTGTTTTTTTGGAGCAAATTTTTATTTGATATGCAAAGTGAAATCTCACCTGGAGTTGATTGCAACTGTCACCATCGTATAAGGCCTCTTTCACACGGAGCGGTCCGTTTTTCGGTCCGCTCCGTGTGTGTCCGTCGGCTCAGCGGGGGGTCCCGCTCAGCTGTCGGCGGACAGGGCGGACCCCGCACACTGTGCAGGGACCGCCCTGTCTCTCCTCCGCTATCCCCTATGGGGAATCGGATGGAAACGGACCGTCTGTCCGTTTGCATCCGATCCGATCCACCGGACGGAAGAAAAATAGGGTTTTCTTCCGTCCGCAAAATGGATCCAGGCGGACGCGGACAGTAGGCGGACGTTAGCGGATGCATCATCCGCTAACGGATCCGCTCCCATAGGGACACATTACAATTCCGTAAACGGACTTGTAATTAGCGGACCATTCGTCCGCTCATGTGAAAGGGGCCTAAAGGAAACCAATAAGGGCTGCTGATATTTCATGTGTGTGCCTTTCTTTTTTTGTAGAGGAGCTTCACCGGGCCTCGTTCACATGGGGGGCATCAATGCGTACATCAGTGCGAAGGACCCTCTTTTTTTTCATTTAGGCTGGGTTCACACTTGTGCGGATTGAGTGCGGCTTAAACCGCATTTAATACGCAGAACATTTCTAAATACATTGGCCCAGATTCACAGAGCCATTACGCCTGTCTAACTAGTGTTAGACTGGAGTAATTTCAAATTACGCGCGTTTTCTAGCTAGTCGGAAACCTCAAACCATGAATAGACGGCTGCGGGCTTCAATTCGACTGGATTACGTGTTCTTACGCCTTCGGATCTACGCTGCAATAAAATTGCGGCCACTGGGTGGACTTCCCGTCGTTTTCTGCGTCGGGGTATGCAAATGAGCTTTTGCCGGTGATCCACAAAATTACGATCTTCAATCGCAATCTCTTACGGCACCTTTAGTCATCTTTTATTTGCGTAACACTATACCAGCTTTTTGCTGCTCTAATATTAGACAGCCCATGTTAAGTATGGCCGTCGTTCCCGCGTCGAATTTCAACGTTTTCCGATGTCTTTTTTTATTTTTAACGTAAGTCGTCCGGGAATAGGAATGTTCGTAAACGCCGCTACTCAAACAACAAATGACGTAACGACGTGATTTCGCGCAATGCACGGCGGGAAATTTCTGAACGGAGCATGCGCAGTTCGATCGCCACGGGGACGCGCTTAATTTAAATGCTTCACGCCCCCTAATCGCGTATTTCGATTACGCGGCGAGAAATAGACTACGCCGCCGTAGCGTACGGGCAAAAATCTACCAGGATTCGGTGTAGAGCCTGGTAAAATACGGCAGCGTAGAGTATTTCGATTACGCAGCGCAATATTAAGTGTATGTGAATCTGGGCCATTGTTTTCAATGAGGCTGGTTCACATATGTGCGATGCATTCGCATTGCGCATTGCAGAAAAAACGTGTGCGGATTTTATGCCTTGTGGTGCGGCTCAGGAGCGAATTCAGTCCCATTATCTTCTATAGGGAACGCAGCTGATTCGCAGATGTGTTCAGTTCTCTTCAGGAATTTCTCTCATTCAGCTCAATACATTTCTCCCCCACTCTCCTCTCACCCGGAACTTCTCCCAGGTCTCCAAATTCGCAGCTAAAGTAGCTAATCTGCTGAACACTTCTCTTATCTTTGCAGAGAGATTACAGAGCTGAAATTTGCACCGCACAAGTGTGAACCCAGCCTAAAGGTTTTACTTTTCGCACAACAGCAATACAATACAATTTCAGTATCAATTGAGGGTATAATATACATATAATTGTTGTATAATTTTTTGGTTTTCTTCTTTACCATTCAAAAATATTTAATGGCTGTGATGGTTTTTTAATATATATACTGATTGATATCCATCCCCATGAGACCGCTTTTGTCATTTTGTTTTTCACGATGATTGGATACAAACTAACGATACAATCGACAAAATGGACTATTATATATGATGTCTGCAATATTACATCAATCTTTTCAGTGACCTCTGTTTTGATGGCCTTTTTTTCCTTATTTTTTCCTTTTTTGCGAGTTGTGTATCCCAGGATGACCGCTGGACCGTGTGGAGCGCATGTTTACAGCGAGTGGAACGCATGATGCCAGCGGATTTCCGCACCACGTGGTGCTCTCGCTGTCACGGCGAGATGTGCCGTGGATGCGGTTGGAACTCACTGTGGTGCGGACGGATGACGTTGTTACATCACATTAGCCGCGCGCATGGGGGCGGAGTTCACTCGCTCGATTGCAGAGCGCTCCAGCCTCTCCCCTCATTGGAGGAAAGAGGAGGGAGGAGACATCACTGGGACACATAACAGACATCCCCCGCCCATGTACTTCCGCAATTTGGAACGCAAATGGCGGCAAGCTGGCTGCATTTGACACGCACGCCAGTCTGGTATGGTTGAAAGGCTTGGGGTCTCATGGAGGTGGAGCCAACAGGTATTTAAATGCAGGTGAGAAGCAGTGTCTAGCTAGATACCCCAGTTGAAGTCTATTTTAGACGAAACCGGTCGGGTTTGATGACTTGCTAAGTCTCTACTGCTTTTTTTCTTTGAAAATACTTCTGTCCACACATCAAGGGGGAGAGTTGTCGTTTGCTTTATACAGTTTTTTTCTTTCACGTGTGGTTGTTAAGCTTTTTTTACTTGGTTCCTGTCACCAGTGTGATTTATTGGAATTTTTTATTAAATCTACCGTTTTTCACTATGAGGAGCTTTTTTTCTTTGTCTTCCCCTTCCTGTGCTTTGGAGTGATTGGGCACCATCACGGTGCTATCGCAGTACCGAGCTGTCCTCTGGAAATAAGTACAACCTTGGAGACCACCTTTGCTTAGGACTACCAACCTGACGACAACCGGATTAGGCAATCGGCCTATACAAGCCCTAAAGACCCCCCACCGTATGGTGTGTTTAGGGTCCATCCTATCCAGTAAGGGTACCCATTTATATTTACGTTTCCAGTATGTGAGGATTGCACCTTGGAATATACATCCTATTCAAGCTTATCAGAAGGAGAACATGTTCGTCACATCTTTACGGTGTATGGACTGACCTTTTCACTGGATTGGCTGTTTCCATCAGCTTACAGTGGACATTCTAACACTTTACATTTTCATTGTGCATGTTTTCATTGATACGATCTATATGATTTGTGATTGTGCATTCACTAGATTCTATGGCCCAGATTCAGATACAATAAGATTCGCGTAGAGTATCAGAAATACACTACGCCGCCGTATTTTACCTGGCTCTACGTGGAATCCCGGTAGATTTTGTCCAGTAAACGACGGCGGCGTAGTGTATTTCTCCCGGCGCAAGCCATCTACGCGAGTAGGGGGCGTGAAGCATTTAAAATAGGCGCGTTCCCGCGGCGATCGAACTGCGCATGCTCCGTTCAGAAATTTCCCGCCGTGCATTGCGCGAAATCACGTCGTTACGTCATTTTTTCTTAAGTAGCGTCGTTTACGGACATTCCTATTCCCGAACGAGTTACGTAAAAAAAAAAAATTTAAATTCGACGCGGGAACGACGGCCATACTTAACATGGGCTACGCACCGTTAGACCAGCAAAAAGCTGGTCTAACAGTACAGAGCAAAAAAATGACGTAAGCGATTGCGAAGACCACTCGTATCTTCGTGAATCGCCGTAAAAACACATTTGCATATCCCGACGCATGAAAACGACGCGAACTCCTCCCAGCGGCCGCAAAAATATCGCAGCGTAGATCCGAAGGCTTACGAAGACGTAAGCCTCTCGGATCGAAGCCCGAAGCTGCCGTATCATGGTTTGAGGATTCAAACTAGTGATACGGCGCGCAAAAATTGAAATTACTCCTGTCTAACACCAGTTAGACAGGCGTAATTGCTCTGCGAATCTGGGCCTATATTTTTACAGCTGTTTTCACTAACACTGTCTTTTCAATAGGTTTGGACACCCATCCATCTGATTGATAGTATGTCAAGTAATCACTTAGGTGGGAGTGTTTTGACCAACCCTCCCCTTCTAGAATACTTGGATTTGATTTGAATTAATTTATTGCACTTATTTTTTACACTTATTTGCCAATAGAGTTCCTTTTGTGTATTGATCACAAACATATGAGGTTTCATATTGGAAGTGTACGGCAAAGTTTTGTGACACTCATCACTGAGCCTATAGTGGAGCCCCTACATAGAAGGTCCCTTTATTGGCGCTACACTTTATATATTTTTTCACGTTTACAAACATCCATTTGTTGTGTTGGCTGCCTGAGTTCTATTCACTTATTTAGTTAGTGCAATATATTTACTATTACTAATATACATGAAGGCCCGGATTCACATACATCGACGCATATTTATGCTGCTATAGCGTATCTCTTTTACGCTATGCCAACGCAGCGCAGAAAGGCAAGCATGGAATTCACAAAGCAAATGCTCCCAACTCTGTGCCGGCATAGCGCATATTTCGTAGGCGTAAGTAGGTGGAAGTGGGCTGGAAATGGGCGTGATCCATGTTAATGAAGCATGACCCCATGCAAATGATGGGCCGGGCGCCAGACAAGTACTTAAAACGAACTGCGCATGCGTCGAGACGTGGGCGTATCTCCGTGCGCATGCGTACAACCACGTCGGAACAACTGCCTAAGATACGCTGGATCACTGTGTATGCCGTGAACGTAACCTACGCCCAGTCAGACCCACGTCGGCCCATATTCACAGACATCCAACGTACAATACGTAGGCTTGTGTTCCCTGGTTCATACCTTTGCATGGGTTGTGCCTCATCTATGGGGAATAACTTTACGCCGAACGTAAAACTTACGCAAACCGTGTAAATAATGCGCCGGGTGCAAGTACGTTCGCGAATCGGCGTATCTCCCTCATTTGTATATTTGAATAGAAAATCAATGGGAAAGCCACATGCATCCAGCGTAAATATGCGCCCACTCTGCGCATATTTACGTCGGTGGGATGAAGTCTGTTTTTAGGCGTATCTTAGTTTGTGGGTCCGGCGCACAGGTACGACAGCGCATATTTGTACTTACACGGTGTATCTTGAGATACACCAGCGCAAGTGCTTTGTGAATCCGGGCCATAGAGTACGCAAATATATAATAAAATAAAGCGGAAAGCAAAGTACAAAACATGAAGGTTACAGTCTATCCAGAAAGTATTCACTTTTTCCACATTTTGTTATGTTACGGCCTTATTCCAAAATGGATTAAATTCATTATTTTCCTCAAAATTCTACAAACAATTCCCCATAATGACAACGTATAAGAAGTTTGAAATCTTATATATAATTTTTTTAAGCGCCCCCCTGTCCCCACAAACTTGCGCAGCAAAGAAAACGCACGCGCAAGTCGTACCTGCATATATAAACAGTGTTCAAATCACACATGTGAGATATCGCAGCGATCATCAGAGCAAGAGAACTAATTCTAGCATTAGACCCCTCTGTAACTCTAACCTGGTAACCGTTAATATTTTTTAAAGCGCCGCCTATGGAGATTTTTAGGTACTGTAGTTTGTCGCCATTCCATGAGTGTCCAGCGACATGGCCACCCGAACCCTATATTTTCTCCCCCGCCTGTCCGCAGCACTGTCAATACTACTGTGGGCATCCGGCTGTGACACTGCACTGTCCTACATAGCTGGGCAATCTTCTTGTGATGACTTGTGATGTGTCCCAGAAGATTGCAGGGAGGAAGGGCCACCTTGGCTGCCCAAGCGGAAGTGGGAGCTCGTCAGTAATCGTGATGATTGCAGATCTATAGGTCCCTGTGTTCCTCCATTCTAGGCCAAACTCCTAAGTGGCCAGTGGAGTCCCTTGGATGGTATTTTTGAACTGGGTGTGGCCTACAACTGTAAGGGGGGTAGTGCATAGTACTGACTTGAACAGAAGTCATAGGCCATTATACAGACTGGGCCAGAAATAACATTGCTTTGAACACAGTATGGTTTAGGATCCGACAGGTTCACCTTCTACCGATGTCATCATCTACCGACGGCTCTGGTAAGCGTCGGAGACGACCAGACTGGCCCCTCTCCCCCCACCGAAAAAAGTGATCTTGCAGCGAATCCACCGCTGAGACCACTTTTATCGAAAAAAAGGACAGTCCGTCATTTAAAAAAAATGCCTGGGTTATGGCAGCTAGCTGCTGCCATAACAATGGTATTTAATGTCCTTAACCACTTAAGGACCGCCGCACGACTATATACATCGACAGAATGGCACGGCTGGGCACACGGACATATATATACGTCCTCTTTAAGAGCCCAGCTTTAAGAGCACGCTCCCGGCGCTGCGCTCGCAACCTGGTCCTAAGTTCCGTGATCGCGGGACCTCCTTACCCGATCGCCGCCAGTGTCCCGCGATCAGGTCACAGGAGCTGAAGAATGGGGATAGGTGAGTGTAAATACACCTTCCCCGTTCTTCACAGTGGCAATGACAGTCTGTTCCCTGATATAGGGAATGATGATCAGTGATGTCACACGTCCAGCCCCGCCCCCTACAGTAAGAAACACACATTAGGTCACACTTAACCCCTACAGCGCCCCCTAGTGGTTAACCCCTTCACTGCCTGTAACGGTCGCCACCGTTTACGACCTTCCATCCAACCACGACAAGCTTATCTGACACACTGCGACAATCTTGCATACACGATCCATATCAATTCCCATAAACAAGACGAGACTCAAGCTCTGCACTTGCTTCCAAAGATATGACCCCTTTATTGATATTTTCTCAGCTTCTTATACAGTTTCAAGCATAATGCAGTTAATCACAGGACAATGTAGTCTCCACCCCCCTTCACACCATGGGGGGCTTCAATCACCTTAAAAGGCATTCAGGTAAGCTAATTATGTAGACACGTCGGCAACGCATCATCAATAGAGTTACAGTAACTCAGAGAGCATGACATTCCTGTAGACAATGACATGCTAATTCAGTACATCTGAATGGAGAATTTAACACATTGTTTTAGACACAATGAATCACACCATCAAAAGGTCTTTCTGATGCAATTGTGTCTATATTGAATAGGCAACAGCTTGTGATATCTTAAGTACAGTCTGTTGCCAGCTCTTCCGCTGGGTTGCTGTGAGTGAAGACCACAGTCCCATCCACTACCACAGGGTCCCCCTCTTCCGTTAGTGAAGAGCAGAGGTCCGTGACCCTCTGTTCTGTTGCCAGTGATTCAGCTGGGGGTAAAAGCTTTACCATCTCAGCTTGTTGCTGGAGGGAGGGGCCAACCGCCCCGTCTCTCTGGAACTCCACACCATCCGCTTCGGCTTTAGGGATGAAAATCTCCATATTTTCCACTGCCGATTCAACAGCCAGGAGGTCACAGTTGTCATATGAACTTTCCTCATAGTCCCAGGCAACGGGAGCCCCACCCTGCTGCTGGGCCGAGTCTAGCAGCTGTCTGTAGTCGACCTCCAGCTCCCATTCTTGAATGGCCAGAAATTCTAAATCTTCCTGTGACCAGTGGCCTCCCGAGATATTACATTTTTCCTCTCTGTGCTCCATTATGTCCTCCAAGCGCCACTCCCGATCATCCCCGAAGTCGGGATCACTGGACATCCTCCAATACAACAATCCCAGGCCATCATAGTCATAGCCTTCTGTGGGGCTGTCATCTGCTGACCACGGGCACTCTTGGGCTACATACCACCGGAGGGCTCTGTAGCTCTCGTCTAGCTGCATCTCTGCCCGGATCAGCCTGCTTAACTCTGCTATCCACTCTTGCTTCGGTTGTTCCCCCAACAACAGCATTCGTATGTCATACTGCAGCCAGTACCTTGCATAGATGGAGGGCAGGACCTTTCCTTGGTGTTGCTGCTCCAGAGCTAACGCTTCCTTCCAGAGTTGGCACCGAATCACATCCGACCATCCCAACAGGACCTCCTCTGATACTGGTCCTCTATGCTGTATCCGCATCTCTTGTAACCTCCTTTGGAATTCCTCTTCCATGGAGACTGGTATCTGCACCTCTCCTCTCTCTTCAGCTGCTGCAGCACTTCTTCGCTGTCGCAAGGTGGCATCTACAGCCACTATAACCCGGTCTATGATCTCCGGTGGAGTATTAGGACCATATTGTGCCAGTCCATGTTTAACAGCCCGATCAAAAAATTCTTCCTCGGGTGTCCTGTCTGTTACGCTGGGCCTCTTAGCTCTATTCATTTCGACCAGTTCTGCGATAATGTCCCTTTTCTTACGGTTGCTGGCCGGTCTGCCCCGGCTCTCCAGTAAGTTCATGAGGGAAGAGAGCTTCATCCGTTCATACAGCGTCTCCATTGTCATGTGTCCTTGTAGCCGTCCTTCTGAAGATGGAATCATCCCACCGCTACCAACCAAATGTAACGGTCGCCACCGTTTACAACCTTCCATCCATCCACGACAAGCTTATCTGACACACTCTGACAATCTTGCATACACGATCCATATCCTTTCCCAGAATAAGACGAGACTCAAGCTCTGCACTTGCTTCCAAAGATATGACCCCTTTATTGATATTTTCTCAGCTTTTTATACATTTTCAAGCATAATGCAGTTAATCACAGGACAATGTAGTCTCCACCCCCCTTTACACCATGGGGGCTTCAATCACCTTAAAAGGCATTCAGGTAAGCTAATTATGTAGACACGTCGGCAACGCATCATCAATAGTGTTAACTCAGAGAGCATGACATTCCTGTAGACAATGACATGCTAATTCAGTACATCTGAATGGAGAATTAACACATTGTTTTAGACACAATGAATCACACCATCAAAAGGTCTTTCTGATGCAATTGTGTCTATATTGAATAGGCAACAGCTTGTGATATCTCAAGACATCCACTTTGTAATATTCCAGTCCTGTAATATGAATTATTATTAATGTAATATATGACTTATGATTCTTTGTCACCCTATGGCCCTAGTGGACATAAGGTGACCCTAGACATAGGAATATCTCAGTCTGTCACGGTTCATTCCGTTACACTGCCATTGTCATTTTCACAGTAATCAGTGCATTTTTATAACACTTTTCGCTGTAAAAATTACAATGGTCCTAAAAATGCGTCAAAAGTGCCCGATGTATCCGCTATAATGTCGCAGTCATGAAAAAATCACTGATTGCCGCCATTAGTAGTAAAAAAAAAATATTAATACAAATGCCATAAAACTATCCCCTATTTTGTAAATGCTATAAATTTTGCGCAAACCAATCTATAAATGCGTATCGCAATTTTTTTTTACCAAAAATAGGTAGAAGAATAAGTATCGGCCCAAATTGAGGAAAAAAAAACGTTTTTTTTTATATCTTTTTTTGGGGACATTTATTATAGCAAAATGTAAAAAATATTGAATTGTTTTCAAAATTGTCCCTCTATTTTTGTTTATAGCGCAAAAAATAAAAACCGCAGAGGTGATCAAATACCACCAAAAGAAAGGTCTATTTGTGGGGAAAAAAGGACGCCAATTTTGTTTGGGAGCCACGTCGCACGACCGCACAATTGTCAGTTAAAGCGACGCAGTGCCGAATCGCAAAAAGGGCAAGGTCCTTAACCTGCATATTGGTCCGGGTCTTAACCGTTAAACCACTACAGGTCCGCGCTATCGTCAAAAGACGTCAGCAGCGCGGACCTGAAGTGCCGGGGTCACGTCTTTGGACGTCAAGTTGTGTACATTACCCACGCGCGGCGGGTAAACACTGTCCCGGCGCATCGCTGAAGAGCCGATGCGTGTACCTGGCGGCCGCGATTGGCCGCCGGGTACACGCGATCGGCGGGAACACAGCAGGGACGTGGAGCTCTGTGTGTAAACACAGAGCTCCACGTGCTGTCAGAGGAGAGAAGACAGATGCTGTGTCCCTTGTACATAGGGACACAGCATCAGTCACCTCCCCCAGTCACCCCCTACCCCCCACACAGTTAGAACACACCCAGGATACACATTTAACCCCCTCCTCACCCCCTAGTGTTAACCCCTTCCCTGCCAGTCACATTTACACAGTAATTAGTGCATTTTTATAGCACTGATCGCTGTATAAATGTGAATGGTTCCAAGTTTGTGTCAAAAGTGTCCGATATGTTCGCCGCAATATCGCAGTCCCAATAAAAATTGCAGATTGCCGCCATTACTAGAAAAAAAAAATCATAATTCTGTTTCCCAGACGCTTTTTGCGATTTTTTTTATTTATTTTTTTTTTTTTTACAAAAATACGTCGAAAAATACGTATCGGCCTTAACTGAGAAAAAAAAATGTTTTTTTTTTAAAACAAAAATGGGATATTTATTATAGCAACAAGTAAAAAAATATATATTTTTTTTAAATTTTCGCTTTTTTTTGTTTATAGCGCAAAAAATAAACACCGCAGAGGTGATCAAATACCACCAAAATAAAGCTCTATTTGTGGGGAAAAAAGGACGTCAATTTTGTTTGGAAAACACGTCGTGTGGCCGCGCAAATGTCAGTTAAAGCGGCGCAGTGCCGGAAGCTGAAATTTCGCCTGAGCACGAAGGGGGTTTATGTGTCCAGTAAGCAAGTGGTTAAGTAGTTAATATAAATTAGGACTACAGCCATTTTCCATGTCCTCCATGCCTGTAATAAATAATCAATAAATGAACACATTTTCTGCACGCGCACACACCTGCGGCACTGCACAGCGTGTTCATTGTCTGGCCCGAAGAGCTTGCACCATGACAAATTCCGATAAGCTTTATCCTCCACGATAATTATGCTTGGGGGAAAAAAAAAATCAACTCCGTTTTACAATAAAGAGCAGAGAAGCACTGAGAACATTTGTTTAAGGATATTAATTTGCATAAAAGCAGACATTAAGAAATATCTCGTTTTCACAGGCGACGTAAGATGTGCAAGCTGTGCGAAATTAATGGCAGGCAATTGTTGGGGATAACCCAATAAGATGTAAGAATCGCTGGTAATGTCTTCACACAGGACGGGTGATGTTTCAGATAAATTTCAACAAAATTGCTGTAAAATAATTATAATCATTTCACAGCTCTCAATTACTAATGTTCTCTGGTCCACAAGCTGTAGCTGAATAGCAGTTGTTTTGTTTTTGTATAATGTTGGATATTTGGCAATAATTACGCACTTTGCCGCCGCCGCTACAACGCTGTCAGGCTTCTCAAAGCAAAATATTTACAGAACTGGAAAATATGAGAGAAGGAATGGGAGCAAACTTGACATCGTAGTGCTATGGGATTATAAGGAAGCCAAAGAACTGTAGTAGGTGGTGACCATCTGCTCCAGTGGTGGTGCGTCCATAGAGGGCGCAGGAGAGCGGCCCCCTCTCTACTGCACCCATCAATCACCAATAAATAGATTTGTGCATTTCATGAATCTATCTATTGTGGCAGCTGCTGCCCACTATTCAGGTGTCCGGTCCCTTTTCATTCTGAATTACAGTGATGGGGGTGTTTTTGGAAGTGCCTGATTAGATCCGTGGGCTCTAGTAGGCTTCCAAATTGGTAAACAGGGGGCGCAATGCTCTGCGTTCGCTGTTTAGACAGTATTGTGTTAGGGAAGCAAATAAATCGCTTCCTTAACACTGACCCGCCTCTCAGCCAATCAGGTTCACCGGGTCTGGTTAGCTGTTACCTGAATGGCTGAAGTGACAGGTGCTGTGATTGGATGCCTATCGGGCGTCCAATCATAGCAGAAGAGGATGGGAGAAGACATCGAGGACTCGGAGGGAGCGCGGAGGACAGGGCCGTGACCCTAGACAGGTAAGTGCCGGGCGGGGGGCACACTGGCAGCATTTGATGAGGCACACTGGCGGCAATTGAAGGGGAAAAATGACGGCAATTGATGGGGCACACTGGCAGCAATTGATGGGGCAAACTGGCGGCAATTGATGGGCACACTGGCAGCAATTGATGGGGCAAACTGGCGGCAATTGATGGGCACACTGGCGGCAATTGATGGGGAAAACTGGTGGCAATTGATGGGCACACTGGCACAATTGATGGGCACACTGGTGGCAATTGATGGGGCACACTGGCAGCAATTGATGGGGCAAACTGGCGGCAATTGATGGGCACACTGGCGGCAATTGATGGGGAAAACTGGTGGCAATTGATGGGGCAAACTGGTGGCAATTGATGGGACACACTGGCACAATTGATGGGTACACTGGTGGCAATTGATGGGGCACACTGGCAGCAATTGATGGGGCACACTGGCAGCAATTGATGGGGCAAACTGGCGGCAATTGATGGGCACACTGGTGGCAATTGATGGGGGCAAACTGGCGGCAATTTATGGGCACACTGGCAGCAATTGATGGGCACACTGGCGGCAATTGATGGGAAAAACTGGTGGCAATTGATGGGGCAAACTGGTGGCAATTGATGGGACACACTGGCACAATTGATGGGCACACTGGTGGCAATTGATGGGGCACACTGGCGGCAATTGATGGGGCACACTGGCGGCAATTGATGGGGCACACTGGTGGAAATTGATGGGGCACACTGGCGGCAATTGATGGGGCACACTGGTGGTAATTAATGGGGAACACTGGCAGCAACTAATGGTTACTGTAGCTGCGTTTGATGGCACAGTGGTGACAATTTATGGGTACAGTGGCTGCGTTTGATGGGCACAGTGGCTGCACTTGATGGGCACAGTGGCTGCGCTTGATAGCCAAAGCTTTTTTTTTTTCATTGGATGGATTGAGTAGAGTAGGGTTAGGTTCCCTGTTAGGCTCTTATTGGTGTGTGTTTTTATTGTTCTCTATTTGTTCTGGTGACCATTGTTGTTCCCGTTTTGACATACCGTATATACTCAACCATAAGCCGACCCAAATATAAGCAGGGGCACCTGGTTTTACCACAAAAAATGTATAAGCCTAGGGGGAGAAATGCAGCAGCTACTGTAAGTGGAAAAGATAGTCAACAGTGTATCCATCTGCATGCCTCAGCCTCCCTGTGCCCATCTGCAGCCTTATGATCTCCTGGCGCTGTGATATGCAGTCTAGTCGGTGGCCGTGTAGTGTAACAAAGCCCCGCCTCCTTCTCGTCCTCATCCATGATGGAACACTGACTCAGTTTCCCAGCAGTGAGTCAGTGTTCAGCCTATCACAGACGAGGACGAGGAGAAGGCGGGGCTTTGTTACACTGCGTGGCCACAACTAGACTGCATATCACAACCCTGGGAGATCATAAGACTGCAGATGGGCACAGTGAGGCAGGGAGACTTGAGTATAAGCCGAGGGGGGCTTTTTCAGCACAAAAAAAATTGCTGAAAAACTTGGCTTATACTTGAGTATATACGGTACTTTGACATTTTAGATACCATGGATGGCTATTGATGTGCTTACCATGTTAAGATGCTTTATTGACATGTTTTGAATTTGTGTTTAAAAACAAGACATACGTACACTGTATTACCAAAAGTATTGGGACACCTGCCTTTACACGCACAGGAACCTAAAAATACCAAAGGTAAACCCAAAAAAACATATGGTTCTCAGCCTGTTCGTTCTGACGCCCAATATGTACAACACACCAACACCTATTCACAAAGGGGCGATGGTACACGTGGCCCCTCTGATTATGGTAATGATCAGACACATTATGGATATAGTGAACCTAGAGGGATGTATCGCTCTCCATATGTCTATCACCATGCGTATACTAATACCAGAGACGACCCTAGAGACTATTATAATCAATCATCTGGTTATACTCCAAGGGGCAATTGGATTCCCACGTACAACAGATTCACTCCTCTTTTGCATCATCAAAGTGACAGATTCGATGATAAACCTGTTATTTCTAGACATCCTAGAGAATTTATTGATCACTCCACAAGGTATAGACAGGAACATGACTCCCCTTCTAACCTTGGGAGAAATAAGACTCCTCGTTTTTTTTCCCTTAGCCAACATCAGACCCAAAAGGGGTCACGACGAAAGAGAGGGATTAGAGGGGGGAGGAGGATCAGGGCCAAAAAAAAAGGAAGCAATAAATATTAGTGGCGCTCAACTATCACTAGGTGAGCAGTCTGTTTTAAGCCAAGGTCTTAAATTCGCACCTCCCCGTACTTTGAATAAATTTGAGACCTTCATTGATGCACATACATTTATTCGAAGAATGAATATTAAGAGGCATTTCATTTTAAACCCTATAGGTAATCGGAGTCAGATTACAACCTCCTCTGTCACACAGTCAGCTATACATAGATCTATGGTGACTTCTACAACTAACACTGAGGACACTATCCCCACCAGATACACCAAGTTATTGATGCCTCTCTGTTTAATCCACCTGGCTTTACTGCTCCTTCCATCCAAACCTTCAAAGAATTGGTTTTGAAGGATATACTTGATCTTAAAGAGGAGTTCCACCCAAATTTGGAACTTCCGCTTGTTCCACTCCTCACCCCCTTACATGCCACATTTGGCATATAATTTTTTTTGGGGGGGAGTGGGGGCTTCAGGAGGAGTGGGACTTCCTGTCCCACTTCCTCCTTCCGCCGAGGGCTGGTAAGGCGATTAAGCTTAATCGCCTTACTGCAGCCCCTCCCCTAGGTGATCGTCTAGGACACGTGACAGGTCCTAGACGATCGCCTGTCAAATCAGCGGCGAGCTGCGCCGCGCATGCATGCGCAGTGCGGCTCGCGCATGCGCAGTGGGTGCCCGGCCGTGAAGCCGAAGGCTGTCACGGCAGGTGCCCACAGTAGCAATGAGGATGCCGGCTGGGGAGGGGGGGAGCGGAGCGGAGCCCCGGCCGGCCCGTCGATGGAACGCTGGAGCAGGTAAGTGTGTGTTTATTGAAAGCCAGCAGCTACACTTTTTGTAGCTGCTGACTTTTAATAAACACCAAATTTGGCTGGAACACCCCTTTAAAGTCCCCAGATTCAAAAATAATCAGGAATTTCAAATGAATCTGAAACAGATCTGTGCACAAAATTACATAGTTATACGCCCAGCCGACAAAGGCGGGGGCGTAATAATCTTAAACAAAAGTGATTATATGGAGGAGATGAACAGGCTTTTATCGGATACTGCTACCTAGAGTCGATTAGCCATTAACCCCACAGTCAAATACAAGAAAGATCTTAAAGCTTTGGTTAATATTAAATCAGTGAGTAATCTGGATAGGAATCAGATGCTAAATGGTGCAATTAAGACTAATCGCAGTGGGGACAATCAATTTGGGTGCTCTATGATTACCAGCTACTCAAATCAACACTTTTCGGTCAAGAAGATATTAAGAAAACACTGGAACATTCTGAATGACAGAATACTAGGTCCAGCCATTCCGGACCGTCCAGTTGTTATCTTTAGAGGAGCACCCTCCTTGCGTCTCAAAGTCGCCCCCAATGTGATTGATCCTCCCAAAACATTACAATTCGGAAATTGGAAACTTCGGACTTTTGAAATTTTGGAAATTCAAAATTAGAAATTGCGAAAATTTGGAAATATTTAAAAAATCTGTAAATAAAAATAAAAAAAATCTGAAAATTCGAAAACCCAAAAATCTGAAATAATAATTAACTAATAATAACATAACGATTACTAGCTATTAAATTGTAGGTATTGGAATTTCCTTTCAAATTTGGCTGTTAGTGAAAGTAACAAATACGAATTTATTAAAAGTTAGAAATTATCAGAAATAACGATCTAATAATATTAAAAATGTTTTATTATTATCATTTATTATTAATTTGTTCCAGTATATTTGTTTAGATGCGGCATTCGTTATTTCGGATAATTCGTAACTTCAGATAAATTTGTATTTGTTACGTTCACTAACAGCCAAATTTTAAAGGAAATTCCAATGCCTATAATTTAATAGTTATTATTAGTTAGTTATTATTTCAAATTTTACTGTTTTTATTTCTTTTTTCAGATTTTTTAATATTCAAAATTCGAAAATCGGAAATTTAAAAATCGGAAATCAGAAATTCAAAATTCAAAAATTTGAAAATCCCCAAAAAAACAGAATTTCAAAATTCGAAAATTTGGAAATGTAAAAGTCAGAAAAAAATGAAATTCTAAAATTCTAAAAAGCCCAATTTTTCTGTATAATGTGAAAGATGATGTTATGCCGAGTAAATAGTTACCTCACATGTCATGCTTTAAAATTGCGAATGGTGGCAAGCTATGGTACTTAAAAATCTCCAAGGGCAACGCTTGATATTTTTTTTTTTTTTTTTTTATGTTTACCTGTTTTAAAGTTACAGAGGAGGTCTTGCACTAGAATTTAGACTTGTGCACAATAGAAAAATACGTTTAGTTTAGTTTAATTTTCGGTCCTGTTGATTCGTAATCATTTATAATTTTGCTAAACAGGATTTTCATGTGCGGAATAATTTGTATTTTCGTAAGCAACATTTTTTGTTGAATCAGAATGATTCGTATTAATTTAAGCCAAATTTTTTAGTTGATTTATAATTTGTACTTTCGGTACATTGTGGTTTGTCGATTCGTAGTTTTCCGTGTCTCTGACTCTGTCACAATGGCGCTGCCTAACATGCTTCGAATGGATTTGTACTTTTCTAAATACATTGCGGTTATTTGTAATGATTCGAAATTTCGTGTTTTACTTTCGTTTTTGGCATGCGGCTATAGCCTCCGCCCCTGTACACCATTTTGAGAGGGAGTTCAGCACAGTGAGGGAGGAGCAGAGAGCAGAACAGAGCAGCGAGTGTTACAGCCGGTTCACACTGGGGCAACTCAGCTGCCTGACAAGTCGCGTCCCATTCTATTCAATAGAACCGTTCTAAAAGGGGCGACGCAAGTCGCTCCCACTTCGAAAAAGGATCTTGTACGACTTTGGGGTCGACCTGCATTGACTTCTATACAGAAGTCATTTTGCAAGTCGCCTCTGAAGTCGTCTTCAGAACGCCTTGCTAAATCGCCCCCGAAGTCGTGCCGCCCCAGTGTGAACCGGCTCTTATTGTTGGATGTGTGGATGTGTGTAAGCTCAGTAGGGAATAATATGAATGAAAGCCTCTAGGGTAAAATGTATAAATACTATGGTGAAAAGTACCATCATCCTGGAAATTTAAATATAGAATAATTGGGTCTAAGGTCCCCAAACCAAAGAACCAAAAAGAAAGGAGGGCCAATTACGGTTCTGGTACAGGGCTAACATCAAAATGAAGATACAAGTATAAAACAAAAATACATTTTATTCAAACACAGACAATACAAAATACAGAGATAAAATGGTGACAACTAGGGATGTCCCGATACCAATACATTTCCCAAGTACTTGTATTCGGGGGAAATGGTCCGATTCTTTACCCGATACCTGGGGAGTCAGGTATCGGGTGGTGGAGGGAGCTACTAGTCTTCTCTGTATTGTCTTCTCCCCCTCCATGCCGCCTTGTTCCCCCTGTACCGTATTGTTCCCCAGTGCTGCTCTCCCCCCGTTCCGTCTTGTTCCCCAGTGCCGCTCTCCCCCCGTGCAGCTCTCCCCCGTGCCGTCTTGTTCCCCTGTGCCGCTCTCCCCCCATGCCGCTCTCCCCCCATGCGCCTCCCCGCGCCGTCTTGTTCCCTGTGCCGCTCTCCCCGTGCAGCTCTCCTTTCGTGCAGCTCTCCCCCCCGTGCCGTCTTGTCCCCCCGTGCCGCTCTCCCCTCTGTGCAGCTCTCCCCTCACCCTGAAGTCTTGTCCCTCTCTGTGCCGCTCTCCCCTCCATGCAGCTCCCCCTCTGCCAACTTGTCCCCCTCCATGCCGCTCTCCCCTCCGTGCAGCTTTCCCCCCCCTGCCGTCTTGTCCCCTCCGTGCAGCTCTCCCCTCCGTGCAGCTCTCGCCCCCCCCTGCCATCTTGTCCCTCCTCCCTGCAGCTCTCTCCTCCGTGCAGCTCTCCCCCCCATGCCGCTCTCCCCCCTCAATCTGTCAGGATGGAGAGCGGAGGTAGGAGCCGCTAAACCCGGCTCCTACCTTTTCTGAATGGACAGAGTCCGTGTCCATTCACATAACTGTGTTTACGACGCTTCAATTTATGAATGGAGAGGAGCTTCTCTCCATTCATTTCAGCTAAGGCTGCTGAGAAAGGGACTGGGGAATCTGTGTCCCTAGTCCCTTTCTCTGTCTTAAAGGGGAGATGTCAAAGGTCTCTTAAGACCCCTGATATCTCACCAAAGCCCCCCCAACAGGGCTGATTGAAAAAAAAAAAGAAAAAAAAAGAAATTGTAATAAATAATTTAAAAAAAAATGTAAAAAATAATAAAAAAAGAAAACAAAAATGATAATCCACTACCCCCCCCCCCAACTGGAAAAACATGTTAGGGTACATGTGGACCCAGCAGGAAGTGGGGATGGTAGTGAATATATGTGAGGAGGGGGACCACTAATGGTCCCAGGGTAGATTTTTTTTTTAGAGTAATGTGTAAGTACTAGTAAAATACGTCAAGGCAGGCTAGAGGTAAGGTAATGAGACTGAGGAAGGACTTACTATGGGCTAGATAGAGCCGCAGTGATCCCGGGATCCTATTGGTCGTCCTTTCTTTTTGGTTCTTAATTAATTAATTATTATTCTATATCACTAGGGAATAAAACAAACCAATTTGAATTAACGCAACAACAAATTATGCCGAATGCATTTGGGCATTTGCTATTTGCGATATAATTTATTTCCGATTCGGTTTTATTCGTAATTGCTTTTTTCGTGAATTCAAATGCTTCTGAACGTCCGAAAGTTGCTAAATTCGTACGAATTTCGATTAGTTTCTAAACGAATTGCGCAAGCCTACTAGAATTATTGCTCTCGCTCTAACGATTGCAGCGATACCTCACATGTGTGGTTTGAACACTGTTTACATTTGCGAGCACAACTTACGTATGCGTTTTCTTTTGCGGGTGAGCACGGAGGGATGGGGCTCTTTCATTTTTTTTTAATTATTATTATTTATTTATTTTACTTTTTATTTGTACACGGTCGCTTTTTTTTTTTTTATCACTTTTATAGCTGTCACTAGGAATGTAAACATCCCTTGTGACAGTAATAGGCAGTGACAGGTACTCTTCATGGAGGGATGTGGAGACCCCAAACCCTTCTACTGCACTTGAAAGCATTTCTGATCGGAAATTTAAATCTAAAGTTATCAACGTTCATTCTCAAGGATCTATTTTTTCATACAAACGTTTCATTTCATTAACCACTTAAGGACCGCCTCCTGCACATAAATGTCTGCAGAATGGCACGGCTGGGCACAAGCACGTACAGGTACGTCGCCTTTAAGAGCCCAGCCGTGGGTCGCGAACGAAGCTCCGCGGACGCGGGACCCGCAGACCAGATCGCCGCCTGTGTCCCGCCAATCGGTCACAGGAGCTGAAGAACGGGGAGAGGTGTGTGTAAACACACCTTCCCTGTTCTTCACAGTGGCAATGTCCGATATAGGGAAAGACGATCAATGAAGTCACATGTCCAGCCCCGCCCTCCTACAGTTAGAAACACATATGAGGTCACACTTAACCCCTACAGCGCCCTCCTAGTGGTTAACTCCTAAACTGCAATTGTCATTTTCACAGTAATCAGTGCATTTTTATAGCACTTTTTGCTGTGAAAATGACAATGGTCCAAAAATGTGTCAAAATTTTCCGATGTGTCGGCCATAATGTCGCAGTCACAAAAAAAACACTGATCGCCACCATTAGTAGTAAAAAAAAAAATATTAATAAAAATGCTATAAAACTACCCCCTATTTTGTAAAAGCTATACATTTTGCGCACACCAATCGTTAAACACTTATTGCGATTTTTTTTAACCAAAAATAGGTAGAAGAATACGTAGCGGCCTAAACTGAGAAATTTTTTTTTTTGGGGGGGGGGTATTTATTATAGCAATTTTGAAAAAAATTCAATATTTTTGCTCTTGTAGCACCCCTGTACTTCCAAATTTAGAGGGGGATGAGAGAATTATTCAGCTATCATCCATGTGAATTATGTTAGTTTAGTTTAGTGCTGTGCTGTTGCTCCATCCTGTGTTCCAATGATGCCTTTCCATCTCGGAACGACAGGTGGTGGCAGTGGAGACCAGTGAGAGCGCCTTCTTGCCAGCAGCCAATTAAAGGAGGTTTTCCCTTCCGGGGCATGCTGGGGGAGGGTACTTCTCAAGGGGGCCATCTTGGCTTCAGGAGTTTGAGGTTGAATCCGGGTGCGGGACCCACCTTTAGGGTGTGCGCACATCACAGGCCCCGGCGAGATGGCCTACCAGGCCGGGGCGCAAATTCTACGCAGAGTTCCTGACTCTGGGCCCTCATGGCCAAGGAGCAACTAAAGCTGTAGAGGGGCCCCAGTGACTTACTGGGTCCCACTACTATGAGAAGATGCCAAGCGAGTTGTGCTGTGCAGTGGGGAGTCAGTCTGAGGAGAGCCCGGAGGCAGGCGATCCAATAGGGCCTAGACAATCCATCGGGGATCGAGGTGACCGGACACTGGGGTTTTTTTTTGTGGCCACCTGTCAGTCGGTCACCTATATCAAGAACTATCTGAAGACAATTCAGACAATTGCTTACGGAGAAGGAATCACTCCATTAAGTCGCATTCCAGAGCAAGGGCCTGTGGCAGAGGCACCGCTCCTATTTTCACTTGAGCCAAGTCTAGCGCAAAAAAGTCTAGCGCAAAAAATAAAAACCACAGAGGTGATCAAATACCACCAAAAGAAAGCTCTATTTGTGGGAAAAAAAAGGACGCCAATTCTGTTTGGGAGCCACATTGCACGACCGCGCAATTGTCAGTTAAAGCGACGCAGTGCCGGATCGCAAAAAGGGGCCAGGTCCTTAACCTAAGACTCCCTTTAGCTAGATATCAAATACTTGCAAATCTTTATGAATTGTATTTTGAACAACTAAGATCTTTATCCAAGGTAGTTAACTTTGATTAAGCATTAATTAAAACTGAATTTAAATACTATTTGTATTACTTGGATCTCTAGCACAAGACTAAAACCTCCAGGTAGACTCATTATTTCGGGATAATAACTCAGTAACGTTAAATCTTTTCTGTTGGATTGATCACCTCTTACGGAGAAATGTTCCCGTTTATCTCAAAGATTCTTAATTTACATTAATTCCAAGTTATAATGTTGTTCGTTGATTAGCCTTCATTCAATTCAACTTTATCTTCTATTTCACCGTAATTTTTTTTTCCGATAGGAAGCTGGCACGTGTCCTACGCCGCATACACACGACCGTTTTTTGTGTTCTAAAAAATAAAGTTTTTAAGGGTCTAGAAACCGATCCTGATCATTAAAACGGCCTTGCCTACACACGATCGTGAAAAAAAAATGCTCTAGCAAAGCGCAGTGACGTACAACACGTACGACGGCACTATAAAGGGGAAGTTGCATTCGGATGACGCCACCCATGGGGCTGCTTTAGCTGATTCTGTGTTAGTAAAAGACGATTCGCGCTTTTCAGTCTGTTACAGTGTGATGAATGTGCTTACTCCATTATGAACGCTAGTTTTTCCAGAACGAGCGCTACCGTCTCATAACATGCTTCTGAGCATGCGCGTTTTTTTTCATGTCGTTAACCACTTGCCTACTGTGCACCTACACCCCCTTCCTGCCCAGACAAAATTTTAGCTTCCGGCACTGCGTCACTTTAACTGACAATTGCGCGGTCGTGCGACGTAGCTCCCAAACAAAATTTACGTCCTTTTTTCCCCACAAATAGAGCTTTCTTTTGGTGGTATTTGATCGCCCGTGCGGTTTTTGTTTTTTGGGCTATAAACAAAAAAAGAGCGTAAATTTTGAAAAAAAAACACAATGGGCCAGATTCAGGTACACGTACATTTGCGCAGCGTATCTGAGATACGCTACGCAGCTGCATTTTACCAGGCTCTACGACTAATTATGGTAGATTTTTGCCCGTACGATATGGCGGCGTAGTCTATTTCACGCCGCGTAATCGAAATACGCGATTAGGGGGCGTGAAGCATTTAAGTTAGGCGCGTCCCTGCGGCGATCGAACTGCGCATGCTCCGTTCAGAAATTTCCCGCCGTGCATTGCGCGAAATAACGTCGATACGTCATTCGTTGTTTGGGTAGCGTCGTTTACGGACATTCCTATTCCCGGACGTTTTACGTCAAAAATAAAAAAAGACGTCGGAAAACGTTGATATTCGACGTGGGAACGACGGCCATACTTAACATGGGCTGTCTAATATTAGACCAGCAAAAAGCTGGTATAGTGTTACGCAGCAAAAAGATGACTAAAGATGCCGTAAGAGATTGCGATTGAAGATTGTAATTTCTGGGATCGCCGGCAAAAGCTCATTAGCATACCCCGACGCGGAAAACGACGGGAAGTCCACCCAGTGGCCGCAATTTTATTGCAGCGTAGATCCGAAGGCGTACGAACACGTAAGCCAGTCGAATTGAAGCCCGCAGCCGTATTTTCATGGTTTGAGAGTTCAGAGTAGTGAAAAAACGCGCGTAATTCGAAAGTACTCCAGTCTAACGCGAGATAGACAGGCGTAATCGCTCTATGAATCTGGCCCAATATTTTTTGCTTTTTGCAATAATAAATATCCCATTTTAAAAAAAAAATTATCTCAGTTTAGGCCGATACAAATTCTTCTACATATTTTTGGTAAAAAAAAAAAAAAAAATCGCAATAACCGTATAGTGACTGGTTTGCGCACATTGCGCATATTGCCTACAAAATAGGGGACATAATTATGATTTTTTTTTTTTTTTACTAGGAATGGCGGCGATCTGCAATTTTTTTTTCGGGACTGCGACATTATAGCGGACACATCGGACACTTTTGACACATTTTTGGGACCATTCACATTTATACAGTGAACAGTGCTATAAATATGCATTGATTACTGTATAAATGTGACTGGCAGGGAAGGGGTTAACCACTAGGGGGCGGGGAAGGGGTTAAATGTGTGTCCTAAGTAGTGTTCTAACTGTAGGGGGAGGGGGGTGACTGGGGGAGGTGACCGATGCTGTGTCCCTATGTACAAGGGACACAGATCAGTCTCCTCTCTCCCTGACAGGACGTGGAGAGCTCTGTGTTTACACACAGAGCTCCACGTCCCTGCTCAGTTACTGGGCAATCGCGGGTGCCCGACGTCCATCGCGGCCGCCGGGCACGCGCACTGTGTTCCCAGTAACGCGACGGGTGCGCGCACGCCCCCCTAGCGGCTTTAAATGACAGGACGTCATATGACGTCCTTTCAGAACAATAGAGCATTCCGCCCGCCATCATTTGATTGCTTGGTTAAAGCCCACACACGACCATTTTTTACAACCTTAAAAACTACGTTAAAAACGACAACGTTAAAAATGTTGTGAAAAAATAGAGCATGTTCGAAATTTTTAATGCCCATTTTTTAGATCCTGAAAAATGCTCTGAAGCTCACAAACGATCGTTTTTAATGACTTAAAGCGGAGCTCCAGCCGCAATTTTTTTTTTTTTAAAGTCAGCAGCTACTAACAGTGTAGCTGCTGACTTTAAATAAGGACACTTACCTTGTCCTACTTGCCCGCGCTGATGGCCCCTCCGATGCCGGTCCCACGATCGATCCACGTCCCGCGCCGCCATCCACACTATGGGAAACCGGCAGTGAAGCTGTACGGCTTCACTGCCCATTTCCTACTGCGCCTGCGTGAGTCTCACGCTGGCTTGTGAATGGGCGGCTGCTCTCTGAGAACACACACAGTTCCCAGAAAGCAGCGCGCCCCATTCACAAGGAGAAGGAGAAGAAGAAATCGGACCGCGGTGCAGGTGAGGCAGATTACGGACTTCCGCATAGCAACAGCTATTTCGGGTGAGTATTTTTTTTTTCAGGTTTTTTTTATTTAATTTTTTTAAACAACATGGGAAAATGTTGTTTTCCTGGGTGGAGCTCCGCTTTAAAAAAAAACGTAATTTTTTAGAACCCCGAAAAACGGTTGTGTGTACGCGGCATTAAGGACTTGTGAGTAAAGATCTTAAATTGATCCCACCCAGGTAAAGAATGAATATTTCCACTGAATGAATTTCACTGAAACCTGTAACCTCCCGGGCAATCCTCCCGGCCAATCAGGAAGCCAGTTTTGACACCGGTCACCCGATTGGCTGAAAAGACAGGCAATCCCTTTGGACGCCCAGGAGGAGGAGAGGAGAGGAGTAGCTAGAAGTTGCCGCTGCACCATGCTGCCTGCCACCTGCCGATGGGGTAAGTGCTGGTACGACTAGCAAACCGCGGGGGTGGGTGCCGCTCGGGGGGTGGATGGTTGTTTGCCCCTCCCCCCCCAAAAAACACCAGTCACCACTGCCTTAGACTGTTTAGAATTTTACCGCATGGTACCCATCTGTGAGGTTTTAACCAGTTCTCTTGGTCTTTAGCCGTGGGGGTTTAGACTGTAACACAATCACATTTACGCAAGAAGATTTTTCTCTAAAGCCTCATACACACGATCAGATTTTCATCGGACAACGAGTAGGACTTTTGTCCAAAGGATGTTGGCCAGGAACTTGTATTGCATACAAATGGCAAATAATTGTCGGCCAACAAACACGAAACAACATGATTTTTCAGCTCTTTAGCGCCACCCTTTGAGCAACTTCTGCTAATGTTGTGTTATGGTGAGCATTGCTTCTGAGCATGCTTGTTTGTACTTTGGAGTGCACAAATTCCTCTATATCACAAAGCCCCCAATAACAAGACCTCTACCACAAACTCCTCTCCATCAAAAAGCCCCCATAACAGATTCTCCCGATCATAAAGCCCCCCAACACAAACTCCTCTTCATCACAAAGCTCAGAATAACAGACCCCCCCCCCCCATCACAGACCCCCATAACAGATCCCCCATCACAGACTCCTCTCCATCACAGGTCCTCCCCATAGCAGATCCCCCCATCACAGACTCCTCGCCTCACATAGACCCCCAAAACAGACTCCCCCATCACAGATCTCCCCCCTATCACAAATCCCCCATCGATATTACACTGCCGCCCCTTCTTTAACATCCCAGCACTCCGCCTCTCTGTTGCCTCAGTCACACAAGAAGCGAAGCATGGCATGTCCGGAAAATGGCGGGACTTTGCTAGTGAAAGGCAGGTGTTTGATTGCTGAAACCGCCCCACTGCTTAACTCAAAAGACCCGCCTTTTGTCCAGACCTGTCATGTTATTCATCTTGTGTGATAAAAAGGTTGCAGAGGGGAGGGGGGTGACTGCGATATTAAAGGGGCAGTCTGCGGGCTGGGTAAATCACACTGGCGGGCCGGATCCAGCTGGCGGGCTGTAGTTTGAGGACCCCTGATCTAAGGACTATTATTGAGATCATTGTGAATGGACTGGTGCTTGCGCGTTAGTGGGCAGTGGCGGTGCGTTTATAGAGGGCGTTTATAGAGGGCTGCCCCCTCTGGCTCTCGCACCGCCACTGATTACAATAACATAGATTCATGCATTGCATGAATCCTTGTTATTGTTGCTGCTGCCGACTATTCAGATGACCGGATGGTGAGCGCCGGCCACCTGAATAACGTCAGCTGGTTGGCTGTGTGGAAGTGCCTATCAGAGCCAACGGGGAGGGGTATTTTACAGGGCACATCGGCAACAATGGGCACAGTGGCGACAATTAAAGGGCACAGTGGCATCAATTGGCACAGTGGTGACAATTAAAGGGCACAGTGGCGACAAAAAACACAGTGGCGACAATTGGCACAGTGGTGACATATGATGGGCACAGTGGCTGCGTTTGATGGCATGGCACAGTGGTGACAATTGATGGCACAGTGGCTGCGTTTGATGGCATGGCACAGTGGTGACAATTTATGGCACAGTGGCTGCTTTGATGGCATGGCACAGTGGTGACAATTGTTGGCACAGTGGCTGTGTTTGATGGCATGGCACAGTGGCTGCGTTTGATGGCATGGCACAGTGGTGACAATTTATGGCACAGTGGCTGCTTTGATGGCATGGCACAGTGGTGACAATTTATGGCACAGTGGCTGCTTTAATGGCACGGCACAGTGGTGACAATTGATGGCACAGTGGCTGTGTTTGATGGCATGGCACAGTGGTGACAATTGATTGCACAGTGGTTGCATTTGATGGGCCCAGTGTCTGCATTTGATGGGCACAGTGAGGCTGCAATTGTTTTTTTTTCCGTTTTCGCCCCCCCAAAAATTTTGAGCACCAGCCGCCACTGGTCGTGGGAAGCCTCTGCGCTTTCATGGAAAAAAACAGATATTACCAGCGGCCCCTTGGGGGGGGTAGCGCTACACATGAGTATGGACATACGCCCCTGAATACAGTCTGCATCCAGAGTTGTACATCCATACGCACGTTCATGTTTACACTAGTTCCAGCGATCAGCCATTGATTTCTATGGATGGTTGTGGCTTCCAGGTGGGGAATACACCCAATGGTTACTCCATACAGCTTCCATGTGCAAAAGGGCTTATTAAACACACAGCATGTGTTCTCCTATATATCTGTAAAGTTGAACCTTAACCTGCATCTCCGATAATCTCGCTGCCCTTCCTCCCGTCCTCCCATCCAGATAACAGCTGCTGTTATCCCATTACTGTCTGCTACTCATTGGACAGACGCCTCGGCCAGGCCATACTTCAACATTGAATTTTCTGTTGTGGGTTCGGGTTTTGTCAGCCGGTAAATTCGCCGCCTGTCTCATGGCATAAGATAGCTTGATGGCCGGATCAATCACAGCCGACTTATCAGACTCTCCCCGCATTGCACAGAAATCTCTGCGTCTGCTGGCAAATGAAGCGGAGCCGGCAGGACAATAGAATTCAGCCTGGCTTATAACCCGGCTCTGAAATCGAACAAAAGAGCCAAAAAATGAATTGCAGAAGAAGACGGAATAATTATTGCCCATCCTCCGATTCTGTATTCAAGACGGCTGTCCGCTATTCCACAATGCATTATAACATTGTCTGTTTCACCCATTAAAAGAGCAATTCCAGGCAAAGAGTGAAATCAATAAGTGAAGCTGCTGATGCAATACAGCAAATGCTGGAACTATGTTTAAGTTCACTTGAAATGTCTTTAGGATGAACTCCAACCTTTCCTTTGGTCTTACACACTTCTCTACTCCTTTACTGCACAGAAATCACTTACTGATTTCCAGTGGCGGCTAGTGCTCAAAAATCCATCAATTGTAGCCTCACTGTGCCCATCACACGCAGCCACTGTGCCCATCAAACGCAGCCACTGTGCCCATCAAACGCAGCCACTGTGCCCAGGGCCGTTCGAAGGAATTTGGGGGCCCCCAAGCACCCCCCCCTTGCACGCAAAGCCAACGTTAGCGCTACACTAATATTTTACACCCATGTTCTTACTCCCCCCCCCCCTCAGTCTCTATGTTTTTCTATTCTCACCTCCCCTTCTTCCCTGTAGGCTGCCACTGTAGTGTGGCTGAGCTCCTCTTCCTCCTGTCAGTCCAGTGTTCTATCATTATGGGTCCCCAGTCCCCTATTAGATAGTGCCCGGGCCAGGTACCGCGCGGTACAGGAGATTCAGTTTCATGTGTTCCCGGCCGGACTAAAAGGAAGTGAGAACTCGCCGGACTGACAGGAAGTGCACACTGACTGCTCACTTCCTTTCAGTCCGGCCGGGAACAGGAAACTGAATCTCCTGTACCACGCGCGATACCCGGCCAGACTGACAGGACTCCAGAAGAAATGAAGAGGAGCTCGGCCACACTACAGCCTGGGAAGTTTGGGGCCCCAGGCCAGCTCGGGGCCCCAAGCAATTTTTTGTTTTGCTTGTCCTGTAGCGACGGGCATGACTGTGCCCATCAAACGCAGCCACTGTGCCCATCAAACGCAGCCACTGTACCACTCCCATTAGATTTACTTGGCACAGGGGCACAGAGGAACACACAAGGATTTCTTCAGTGTAACAAAAGGTAGGAATCTGCAACATCGTTTGTTAAACCCCTGCAATGTACATAGATCATCCAGAGGGGAATGTTTTTTTTTTACACTTTAACCGCTAAGCTACTGCCCGCTGTCAAATGACGGTGGAACGATAAGCCTCTCGTTCTGGGAGGACGTCATATGACGTTCTCGCCTTCCTGAGCCACTAGGGGGCACGTGTGTCACTGGGAACCCAATGCACGTGCCCGGCCCCCACGATTGCCTGGTAACTGAGCAGGACTGTGGATCAGTGTGTGTAAACACACAGATCCACGTAATGTCAGGAGGAGGAGACCAATGGTGTGTTCCATGTACATAGGGACAACCATCGGTCACCTCCCCCAGTCAGCACCCCCCCCTACAGTTAGAATCACTCGCTAGGGTACATATTTAACCCCTTCCCTGCTAATCACATTTAAAAAGTAATCAGTGCATATTTATAGCACTGCTCGCTGTGTAAATGTGAATGGTCCCAAAATAGTGTCAAAAGTGTCTGATGTGTCCGCCACAATATTACAGTCACGATAAAAATCGCTGATCACTGCCATTACTAGTAAAACAAAAGAAAAAAAAGCTATAAATCTATCCCCCATTTTGTAAACGCTATAACTTTTGCACAAACTAATCAATAATTGCTTATTGCAAAAAATGTTACCAAAAATATGTAGAAGAAGACGTATAGGCCTAAACTGAGGAAAAAATGTGTTTTTTTATATATTTTTGGGGGGTATTTATTATAGCAAAAAAAAATTGCTTTTTTTTCAAAATTGTCGCTCTTCTTTTGTTTATAGCGCAACAAATAAAAACCGCAGAGGTGATCAAATACCACCAAAAGAAAGCTCTATTTGTGGGGAAAAAATTATTACAGTTTCATTTGAGTACAGCGTTGCATGACCGCGCAATTGTCATTCAAAGTGTGACAGCGCTGAAAGTTGAAAAATGGCTTGGGCAGGAAGGGGGTGAAAGTGCCCTGTAGGCAAGTGGTTAAGGAAAATACTGCATTATGGCCACTAGAGCTGATGATCATACGTCGATGGGCACAGTGGCTGCAATTAAGGCACAGTGAGGCTGCAAATGATGTTATCGTTTCAGTATTTTTCAGTTTGTTTACACACCGCGGAAAATTTAATTCTGAGCACCAGCCGCCACTGGTATGCATTGCACGGGCAGCAAGGGGTTAATACATTCAGTTGCTGAAATGTTCCTTGTGAATGTAATACATCTCCAACGCTCTCGGCTATAATAGAGATCACTTCCATCTTTACGGTTTAAATGCACACAGAATCATTTGGTCACTGAATATTTTCATGAGCTGAATTTCCTTCAAACACTTCCCTACACTTTCCTTCTATCAGAAGGTTGAAGGTTTTAGTGATGAGATTGTGACATCTAGTGGTAAAAAATGAAACTGCAAAATAAGTTTTTCGTATTATGGAATCTTACTGATCCTGTGATCACTTTCCTGCCAGCATCTACCGAAAAGCTTTTCTTCTGTTTAGTGATGGACTGACCCTTTAAAGCCCAACTCTGGGAAACTTCAAAAAAATGATCTGCTGCAGTAGGGATGCACCTGCAGTGCGAAGGTAAATTGCTCCTTTAACCACTTAAGACCCGGACCTTTATGCAGGTTAAGGACCTGGCCTCTTTTTGCGATCGGCACTGCGTCGCTTTAACTGACAATTGCGCGGTCGTGCGACGTGGCTCCCAAACAAAATTGTCGTCCTTTTTTTCCCACAAATAGAGCATTGTTTTGGAGGTATTTGATCACCTCTGCGGTTTTTATTTTTTTGCGCTATAAACAAAAATAGAGCGACAATTTAAAAGAAAAATGCAATATTTTTTTTCTTTTTTCTATAATAAATATCCCCAAAAAAGATATAAAAAACATTTTTTTTCTCAGTTTAGGCAGATACGTATTCTTCTACATATTTTTGGTAAAAAAAAATCGCAATAATTGTTTATCGATTTGTTTGCGCAAAATTTATAGCTTTAACAAAATAGTGGATAGTTTTATTGCATTTTTATTAAAGGGGAGTTCCACCCTAAATTTTTAGTTTTTTGTAATCCCCTCCCCTCCCCCTTACATGCCACATTTGGCATGTAATTTTTTTGGGGGGGAGTGGGGGCTTCAGTAGGAGTGGGACTTCCTGTCCCACTTCCTGCTTCCGCCGAGTGGCTGGTTAGGCGATTAAGCCTTAATCGCCTACACCAGCCCCTCCCTGTAGGCTATTACATGGGACACTGACAGGTCCCATGCGATCGCCTCTGCAATCAGCGGCGAGCCGCGCCGCGCGTGCATGCGCAGTGCGGCTCGCGCATGCGCAGTGGGTGCCCGGCCGTGAAGCCGAAGGCTGTCACGGCTGGGTGCCCACAGTCGGGATGGAGACGCCGGCTGGGGAGGGGGGGAGCGGAGCGGAGCCCCGGTCGGCGCGTCGCTGGAATGCAGGAGCAGGTAAGTGAGTGTTTATTAAAAGACAGCAGCTACACTTTTTGTAGCTGCTGATTTTAATAAACACAATTTTGGGCTGGAACACCCCTTTAATAATTTTTTTTTTTTTTTACTACTAATGGCGGCGATCATCGATTTTTTTTGTGACTGCGACTATTGTCATTTTCACAGTAAGAAGTGCTATAAAAATGCACTGATTACAATCCCCACTAGGGAGCGCTGTAGGGGGGTGGGGCTGGACGTGTGACGTCATTGATCGTCGTTCCCTACATCAGGGAACAGATGATCACTGACATTGCCACAGTGAAGAACAGGGAAGGTTTGTTTACACACACCTCTCCCCAGTTTTCAGCTCCTGTAATCGATCGCGGGACACCAGCGGCGATAAGTCCACGGGACCCGCGGGAGTGGTCACGGAGCTTCGGACTCCGTGACCCACGGCTGGGCACTTAAAGAGGACGTACCCATACGTGATTGTGCCCAGCCGTGCCATTCTGCCGACATATATCGGTCCTTAAGTGGTTAGAGTGGTTGTAAACCCTTTTTGACTACTTCTGCCTATAGGTAAGCCTAGAATAAGGCTTACCTATAGGTAGTGTAAATATCTCCTAAACGTGCGCCGTTTAGGAGTTATTTCACTTGTAGTCCGCCGAAAATCCCAACGATGCATGCGTGGGGAAGAAACAAAAAGAAGTGCCGTTTCTTTCCCAGCCTGTGCCGTAAATGGCGGCTCTCGTGCGCATGCAAGGGAGTGACGTCACGTGGCTCCGGCGAATCACAGAGCCAAAGTCCACAGCCCGGAAAGAAGAGGGCACAGAAGATGGACGCTGCCTATACAGGGGACATTGCTGGATTATTTTGCAGGTAAGTGGCACATAATGAGCTAGTATGCGATACTAGCGCATTATGCTTTTCATTTGCAGGCTTTGCAGTGAGCTAAAGAGGAAGTAAAACCCATCAGGGTTTACTTCCTCTTTAACCACTAGCCAACCAGCCGCTGCAGTTTTATGGCGGCAGGTCGGCTCGGCTGCGCGAAATCATGTAATATAACGTCATTTCGCATTTCAGCCGCTAGGGGCGCACACACCCCCTGCTCGCCCCTGGTGCCGACCAGCGTGCCTGGCGGGCGAAATCACCGCCGGGCACGAGCGATCGCTCATTACAGAAAGAGAACTGGGAGATGTGTGTGTAAACACACAGCTTCCGATCCTGTCAGGGGGAGAAATGCCTGATTGTCTGTTCATACAATGTATGAACAGCGACCTGTCATTTCCCCCACTCAGTCCCACCCCCCCTTCAGTTAGAACACACCTAGGGAACATAATTAACCCCTTCCTCACCCCCTAGTGTTAACGCCTTACCTGCCAGTGTCATTTTTATAGTAATCAATGCATTTTTATAGCACTGATCGCTATAAAAATGCCAATGGTCCCAAAAATGTGTCAAAAGTGTCCGCCATAATTTCGCAGTACCGATAAAAATCACAGATCTAGTAGAAAAAAATATATATTAATAAAAATGCCATAAAACTACCCCCTATTTTGTAAACACTATAACTTTTGCGCAAACCAAACGCTTATTGCGATTTTTTTTTTACAAAAAATATGTAGAAGGATACGTATCGGCCTAAACTGAGGAAAAACATTTTTTATATATATATTTTTGGGGATATTTATTACAGCAAAAAGTAAAAAATATTCATTTTTTTTTTTCAAAATTGTCGCTCTATTTTTGTTTATAGCGCAAAAAATAAAAACCACAGGAGGTGATCAAATACCACCAAAAGAAAGTTCTATTTGTGGGAAAAAAGGACACCAATTTTGTTTGGGAGCCACGTCGCACGACCGCGCAATTGTCAGGTAAAGCGACGCAGTGCCGAATCGCAAAAAGTCGCCCAGTCATTGACCAGCAAAATGGTCCGGGGCTGAAGTGGTTAATAGACAGGCCCTAAATAGCTTCCTTTACCTTAGTGCAGTCCTCTTTCACTTACCTCATCCTTCCATTTTGCTTTTAAATGTCCTAATTTCTTCTGAGAAATTCTCACTTCCTGTTCTTCTGTCTGTAACTCACCACCGTAATCCGAGGCTTTCTCCCTGGTGTGGAGAAAGCCTCTTGAGGAGGGAGGGGCGGGCAGGAGGGTCAGGAGACCCACTAACACACAGCTCCTTTCTCTATCTGAAAAGTAGAGAGTGTCCTAAAAACTCCTGCTCGCCCCCTCCCCCCTCAAGAGGCTTTCTCCACACCAAAGCCTCGCATTACTGTGTGGAGTTACAGACAGAAGAACAGGAAGTGAGGATTTCTCAGAAGAAATAAGGACATTTAAAATCAAAATGGAAGGATGAGATAAGTGAAGGACGACTGCACTAAGGTAAAGGAAGCTATTTAGGGAGAAAAAAATAATAACTTTAACCACTTAAGGACCCCTTCACGCCGATATACGTCGGCAGAATGGCACGGCTGGGCACATCAACGTACCTGTATGTTACCCTGTAAGCCCAGCCGTGCGGGCGCGTGCACGCGACACAGTCAGAAGCTCCGTGACCGTGGGACCCGATCGACGCTGGAGTCCTGCGATCGGTCCCCGGAGCTGAAGAATGGGGAGAGCTGTGTGTAAACACAGCTTCCCCGTTCTTCACTGTGGCGCCGTGCTCGATTGTGTGTTCCCTTTTATAGGGATATACAATTGATGTCACACCTACAGCCACACCCCCCTACAGTTAGAAACACATATTAGGTCACACATAACCCCTTCAGTGCCCCCTTGTGGTTAACTCCCAAACTGCAAATGTCATTTTCACAATAAACAATGCATTTTTTGCTGTGAAAATGACAATGGTCCCAAAAATGTGTCAAAATTGTTCGATGGGAGGCGCATGTGCGGAGGTGTCCAAGATGGCCGCTTAAGCCGGGAGCTCCGCTCCACCTCAGCCATACATCGGTCATAGAAGCGGATACGCGGCGGTGTCACGTCCCATTCTAAGAGGATCTTAAGGGGGAAGTTCTGGTGATCACCCTGATGTACAGCAGTGCGGTCCGGAGGGGCCTGGAATCGGTATTTCTAGCGCTGGAAACTCAGGCCGAATCCAAGATGGCGACCGCGCCTCAGCCGCTGGCATCTTATGCTGAAGGAGACACTGTAGTGAGGCAAGTACTGTCTCCCACCACGCTGCACTATCCCTCACAATCAGCTCAGGGCACCTCAGGCATTGTGTCAGAAACATTATCAGCCTCAGTAAATCAACTGGTAGCTACTAAGCCCCATTCTGCTGATTCACCTCAGGATTTTTCACCTGTTCACCTCAATACCATTATCCCCTCAGGAAACACTGATCTTATGATACCTCAGAATGCAGGGGAGCTTTTTCAGAAATTCTCAGAATTACTTGAAAGGGGTCTTGCACAAACCGCATTGCAAATTACTAATGATATACACTCTGACTTCCAGAATTTAGGCTCCAGGATGGAAATAATAGAAAATAAACTGGACATTACAGTTTCTAGAGCCAACCAAAACACGGACCAAATACAATCTCTTCAAGAGCAATTGGATGTGGCCCTTGGCAGAATAGACAACCTTGAGAACCGTTCCAGAAGGGACAATTTTAGGGTTAGAGGCCTTTCTGAGTCCATATCAGATGTCCCAAAAGCCATTCAGGACCTCATCAGGAGCTTACTCCCATCTATTGCACCACATAAGCTAGAGCTGGATAGAGCTCACAGATCTCTGGGCCCTTTGAGAAAGGATGGTTTACCCAGAGACGTAATTGTGAAACCGCATTATTACTCTGTGCGTGAGGAGATTATGAAAGTCTCTCGTCAGCAATCCCACATCTCTTTCCAGGGACATGATATTCAAATATTTGCCGACATCTCTCCCATGACTATACAACGGCGCAGAACACTAAAACCTCTGCTGGTGGTCCTGACGCAGAAAGAAATCAAGTATTGGTGGGGGAGAAAAAATCCTGCGAGCCCTACGATTCATTTCATTGGAGTCAGCAATGGACACTTCAAATTCGCAAGCAGGGTCATCCAAACGACCCACCCCGACCAGCCCTATCTCCCCTACATGGAAGGCGACCAAAAGTAGACGCACCAAGGATCCTGCAAAAACCTGATTTGATTTCTGAAATTGCTCAACTTCACTTATCTCACGATTAAATACCTTTGGGGTATTTCTGACTTTGGTCTCCTATCTGTGGTTGGAGGCTCTAATGTCTTTTCATTTCATCCACAAAATTATTATTTTTTTCTAAATTAACAGGCTTTTCCTGTCACACCTTCTCTCTCCCTTTTTTTTTTTTTGGAGGGAGGAGGGGGGAATCGGGAAAAATTTGTTTCTCCTTTAGTGCTATTGGGTCTGCACCGACCGTGTACCGTTTTATTCTTATTTATGTACTTTTATAGTATTAGATTAAGTGTGTTCTTCTTTAAAATAATTTTTATTATTCACTTGCTTAGTCTGAAGGCTGATGGAGGCTGGGGTGGTTGTCGTGTGCCTCCGACCATTTCTTGACGGTGGATTTCTCACTGTCGGGGGGTGGTCTTGTAGCCCATCTTGAGGGCTACGTTAGTGGTCTGAATGACAGGAGTAGGGGAAGCTGTTTTTTCTCCTACTCTTGTTGGATCATACTGGTTCATTTCTTAAAATGTTTTCATCTCTATATGTCTTGCTTATCTGTTTTTTTCATGCTTAACATCTTCTCTTTGATTGTCAGACAGTCTCAGCAATACCTTACTCGCCGCACTCTGGACTAACCCAGGGTTTGCAATCTGTACCTCCCTCTCTCATGCCTCACGATGTTCAGGGTAAGTGATATGTTGATTGCTTTGTCTCTCCACCATTACAGCTGCACTCCGAAACTCCCTGACTCCTAATATTTTAAAAGTAGCCTCACATAATGTGCAGGGATTGAACTCGCCTATTAGGAGGAGGAAGATTTTTCAATCTTACCACTCCCAGAAGATTTCAGTGATTCTTTTACAAGAGACCCATTTTCCTACCAGTTTCACCCCCCACATTTTTGCACGCTCAATATCCTCAATTCTTCTTAGCAAATGCGGAGGACAAAACTAGAGGGGTAGCGATTCTTTTTGCAAAGACTTGCAAATTTACCCCTCTATTAATACACAGAGATCCGGACGGCAGGTTTCTGCTAGTGAAGGGAATGGTGAATGAACAATTAATGTCATTCGTCTCATATTATGCCCCCAATAGAGGCCAGACAAACTTCTTTCAGTCTATGTTTACTACTTCGGACCCCCTTCTAGAGGGAACGATACTCTGCTGCGGTGATTCAAATATAGCTTTTGACCAGAGCTTAGACAAGTCCAGGCCTTTGAGTGGCAGACTTACCCGTCCGATCAAAGCCAGCTCACACATAGCGAAATTAATTTTCCAACAAAATCTTGTAGACATATGGAGGGAACTCAATCCGACAAAAAGAGATTATACCCACTATTCGAACCCGCATCTTTCCTACTCCAGGATCGATCATATTTTCATTTCTGCTAGACATGTCCCACTGGTGAATAAAGCTGTCATAAAAGACACATCGCTCTCAGATCATTCATTAGTGATCTGCTCGATACAAACACAAAATCTAGGATCCCACAAATCACACTGGAGATTGAATGAGACCCTTCTTGATGACCCTAATGTGGTCTCGGAGATTAATAAAACAATAGAGGAATATTTTACGTTGAATGGTGTTGATGGAACCTCGGCTGAGATTTTATGGGCCGCTCACAAGACGGTTGTCCGCGGGAAGCTAATTCAAATAGCATCTAAACAAAAAAGGGAGAAAAATGCAGAGATAGCTAAACTCGAAAGGGAGTTTACATTATTACGTAAGGAACATAAGAAGGATCAGAAGACAGTACATATCACACAGCTAGACTCAGCTAGACTAGCATTAAACTTATCACTTACAGTCAGGGCTGAAAAATCTTTAAATTGGAGTAACGCAAGGTTTTATTTGCAGAAAGACAAAATGAATACGATGTTGGCAACTAAGCTCTCCCCGAGGTTCCGCACATTTTCACTCCCAAAAATGAGGTCACGAGATGGGACCACCACTCTTAATCCTATGCGCATATTACACAAATTTGAAACCTTTGACTCGTCTCTTTATCAAAGGTCGGGGACGTCCAGACACTCTGATATCAATTCTTTTTTAGATCAGCTAGAGATCCCGTATTTACAAAAGTGCCATACTGACTTAATGGATGCCCCAATCTCAGTGGACGAAACACTAGAGGTAATCAAAAAACTTAAAAGGGGTTCAGCACCAGGACCTGATGGCCTCTCTTCACCTTATTATAAAAATTTTGCGGAAGCCTTAGGTCCTCATCTCACAAATTTTTTTAATTCGAAACGAGGGGGGGGGGGAGGGCTTGCATCCACATTTGAATGAGGCATACATTACGGTCATACCCAAACCGGATAAGGATCCGGAACTAGTGGAGAACTATAGGCCCATCTCCTTAATTAATAATGACTTAAAGATACTAACCAAGATCCTGGCTAACAGAATGAACTCTTTTATACACCTCTACATTCATAAAGATCAGGTTGGCTTCATTCCAGGGAGGCAGGGTCCAGACCAGGTGAGGAGAGCAGTAGACGTCCTCTAGTTGCTCCAGTCGGGTTGGTCCGGGGATCCCCCTCAGAAGGCCTTCGACTCCCTATCTTGGGAGTACCTTTTTGAGATCCTGCAGTGGTGGGGCTTCGGAGCAGGCTTCCAGGGTCTTCTTAAATCCCTTTATTCGGAGCCCAAGGCTAGGGTTAAGTTGCAGGGATATTTTTCGGATCCCATTAGCATCTCAAGGGGTACGAGGCAAGGTTGTCCCCTCCCCCCTTTGATCTTTGCCGTAGCGATCGAAACATTGGCTATAGCCATTCGATCTGAGCCTGATATAAAGGGGGTGACCTGTGGGCCTCAAATCCACAAATGCGCACTTTTCGCAGATGATCTCCTCCTCTTTGTCACCTCTCCTGTTACTTCTCTCCCTATCATTTGTAATTTACTCAGGTCGTTTGGAAAGATTTCGGGACTTAGGGTCAACTTTGATAAATCCCAGGTGCTAAATATTTCTACACGTCCCTCAATTATCGAGGCCCTGAAACCTCATTTTGACTTCAAATGGGCAAATACATCTATTTGCTATTTGGGTATTTCCCTGACCCCTAGGATTGAACAGCTTTATCAGTCTAACTTCCCTCCCATGTTTCGTAGATTGGAAAATGACCTTCAGATGTGGGCTCGACATAAAATCTCCTGGGTGGGTAGGATCAATTCGATTAAAATGACCCTTTTACCCAGATTGCTTTATTTATTTAGATCCCTTCCAATTCCCATCAAAAAAGATCAACTGAGATCATTCCAGAGTAAAATTATTAAATTCATTTGGGAAGGTAAAGGCTATAGATTAGCTCAAAACATCCTATATGGTCTTAAGACGCAGGGGGGTCTTGGACTACCTAATCTGTTTAAATACTACCAAGCAGCCAGATTGGCCCAACTGTCCTCCATCTACTCTAAATGTGAAAAGCCTGAATGGCTAGACATAGAGGGAATGGCAGTCCCTGATCTTTCATTGGAGAACTTACTTTGGATGCCCCAAAAATCTAGGCCTGCAATAATGTCCCCAACGCTGTCCCAATCACTGAGAATCTGGGATGACATGCGACGTCTTCCCTCTCTGGTTTCAAGTACTAAGCCCCTAACCTGTATTTTCCACAACCCTCAGTTTGCAGCAGGAATGGACACTAAAGCATTCCAATGGTGGTTGGACAAAGGGATTTATAGAATAGGAGACTTTCTTCTGAACACGGGACCTCCTTCTCTGGAGCATTGTATGAAGAATTTGGGTATGCCTGACTTAGAGAAGTCCCGATACTCTTTGATCTTCAACTTTGTATCATTATTTTGGAATAACAGTACTGGCCCGCTGGCTTTCACTAATTACGAACGTTGGTGTTTCCGGATGAGAGAACACAGAGGAGGAATTTCCATAATATATGCTGCTTTGTCTGGAGTTTTCTCTAAGTTCGCTTATATGGAGGCATGGGAGAGGGATCTGCGGATGTCCTGGAACCTGGAGGAGTGGCATAGGGTAGGTACGAGAACCTTTAAAGGTTTAGTCAATACCTCATTAATAGAAGCCAATCTCAAGGTTCTGATGAGGTGGTATTTGGTTCCTAGTAGGCTTGCGTTGATGTTCCCAAATGCTTCCCCGCTGTGCTTTCGAGATTGTCAAGCTCAGGGCACTATGCTTCATATTTGGTGGGAGTGTCCCAGAATTAGAGGATTTTGGAATAGGATTTTTAGTCTCATCAGAAAGGTTACAGAGGTGCCGGTGGAGAAATCCCCACAGGTTGCGCTATTAGGGACTTCTATTCCCCAAGCTTCTAAACACAGACAAAGATTGATCAATTTTATACTTCTGGGAGCAAAAACTACTCTAGCAGGGGCGTGGAAGCAATCTAGAGTCTCTTTTTTGGCAGCCAAAAGAAAGATTTTGTGGGTTATGACTCAGGAAAAAATGATCAGCTCTATCTCAAACACTTCTGACCTTTTTGAGACTGTTTGGGAGCCCTGGGCAAGATACGTGGGAATCTCCCTTTCAGGTGGCAATGTGACGCCCTCCGCGAGCACGGGGTAGACAGGCTGACAATCAACTCAAATCTAGCCCTCTCTTTCTTCTTTCCTCTCTCTTTCTTCTTTCTCTCCACTTCTTTTCCCACCTTTATTTTTCTAGCTCTCTATGTTCAAGGTTATCGTTCCAGTTCTCTAGTTCACTTTTATTCTTTTTTTTCTATATTATTTAGTTATTTATTTATTTATTTCTTCTAGTTTGATATGTCATTTTTGATATAATTGCTCTGAAGGGAGAAAGTATTCCTTTCGCAATCAGTATATAGGAAGGATGGGGACTCTCTGTTTTCCTATTTATCTTAGTAAGAGGATCCTGGCTTTTATCCAGTCACTGTGACTGATTGCTACTTTTCTTTGCCTTGACTTTTTATTTTTGACTCTGGTTATTCACACGGCACATGGATCTTTGGTCCTTCTGGATAGCCGTGCGGATACTCAGAGAATTTTGAGGTCATGGTATAAGACTTGGATATCAGTTCTCTTTCGGCACAGTTTGTTCCCAATAGGGGTGTCGAAACAGAACTTCAGGTTTATGGCCTGTTTCAGGCTTCCTCTCTCCTATGGAAATATATATACATGATAGGGTAGGTTTACCTGTCTCATGCTGACTGATGGCTGAGGCCTTTGTCCCCTACTTACCCTCTTCCTCAATAGTTAAATATGTTTACACTCTTATGTTTTAACTACTATTTATATACCGCTATTCCCCTTTTTGTATGAGTTCAAGGAAGAATATTCTATTTTATTTTATGGGATAAATTGCACTGTATGTACTCTATCAGTAATTTTCTTTTTTTTTGATTGTTTACTCGCTCCAAGAATGTACTGGGAGCTTTATCTGTATTTCTTTGGCATTTATTTAAATAAAAATCTTAAATAAAAATTGTTCGATGTGTCCACCATAATGTCGCAGTCATGAAAGAAATCGCTGATCGCCGCCATTAGTAGTAAAAAAAAGAAAAAATGATTAAAAAATGCAATAAAACTCCCCTCTATTTTGTAAACGCTATAAATTTTGCGCAAACCAACCAATAAACGCTTATTGCGATTTTTTTTTAACCAAAAATAGGTAGAAGAATACGTATCGGCCTAAACTGAGGACATTTTTTTAAAATATATTTTTGGGGGATATTTAAAGTACGCCAATTTTGTTTGGGAGCCACGTCGCACGACCACGCAATTGTCAGTTAAAATGACGCAGTGCCGAATTGCAAAAACTGGCCGGGTCCTTTGGCTGCCTAAAGGTCCGGGTCTTAAGTGGTTAAGGAACTCCCTCATGACTGCCTGTTTGACTCACATGCTGTACAGTATATGAGTCCACCATCTCTGGTAAGTGTGCCAACCTTATCATTTGTTGATTGCGCCTAAAGATTACGTTTTCAATCACTTTGAAAAAACACAAGAGATTTCTTTATGCACATAATTAATCTCTTATGATGGACTATCCTACAATGTCCATCCACAAATTTTGATTCAATTTGAACAGTGCTCTTTTTTTATAAATGTTTTCACTTATTATTTTCACGTCATTGGTTGTTTATTCATCATAATTTCATTTATACTTTTGGACTTCATATGTCTACAACTGTATATGATTTTTCATTGTTCACATTTACATTATTGTTTTATATGTTCTTTTTGCACTATATGTCTAGTGAAGTGTTGGCAGCTTTTCAGTTTCTATGCGCAATATTTTATTTATTTTTGTAAGACCAATGCAGGGTCTATAACCCTGGACCTGATGACATCAAGGGACAGTCCTCCACCAGACAGCATATAACGACACTGGAGGATCGAGTAGGTAAAAATGCTTTTCTTCCACACAAACAATATTTGCCCATAGGACTTTAAATGAGGCATGAATATCCGTTTTTAAATTCTGCTGTTGGAGGCATCTTCTCCTGAAGAAGTGAAAGTATTTCCGAAACCAGTTGAGACACAAGATGCATTCCTCTCCAATATTGCAATCATCTTGGTTATGCATTTGAGAATATACCAGCTTGATGTACATTATATATTGTTATGTGTAACTCATTGGCTTGATATGGCAAACAGTGTTTTATTGCACTTTATACAGTTGTGTGTTATGCCTCATTTTACCAATTTCCAGACCTCCCCCCCTTTTTTTTTAAAGTTCACATTTTATTGTCACAATTTTGGAAATATTAATAATAAAAAAAATAATGTTAACACTGACTGGTGACAGTATGTAAAAAATAAATACTTTTTATTATTATTTACACATTACGATGGTGAATTTCACTGGTATAAGCAACAATTTTTACTGAATGAAACTGAATCATTTAGTGTGTTTTGTTGTGATTGGTCACAGCTAATCACATGGTACAAATAGGCTGTGATTGGCCCTGTCTGTACCATGTGATCAGTGTGACCAATCACAGCTAGCAACACAATGGATGGCATGAAAGGAAGCCATCCATTGTTAACAACTGTGATGTGACCTGCTGTGACTGGTTACAGCAGTCACATGGTACCGGAAGCGGGCCGGTACACTGTGTCTGATGGACAGAGTCGGTGACAAGGATCACACTGCGCCATAGCCCAGCGTGAGACGCGACCCTGGAGGACTTCATATGACAGTGATGGTGAACCTTGGCACCCCAGATGTTTTGGAACTACATTTCTCATTATGCTCATGCACGCTGCAGTGTAGTGGAGTATCATGGGAAATGTAGTTCCAAAACATCTGGGGTGCCAAGGTTCACCATCACTGTCATATGACATCCACCCAGATCGAAAAAAAATAAAAAAAACTTTTGAAAAATGACTTTTTTTTTACACAAACTGTCACCAGTCAGTTATTACCGCTTTAAAACTTGTAGGGTTCGTGTGAGCTCATTACACCTGGTAGTTTAAATGAAGCGTCCAAATCACAGCATCTTCAGTCTATATGATCATCCGCTCTTCTCCTAACACTTATGAATCACAACAAGCTGAACAGATCGGCACACAAATAGGATCCAATCTACTTTAAAGCGGATTTCCACCCAAATTGTTTTTGGGGGGGATAGGTACCCTGTTTTTACAAACACCCAGCTCCCACTTCCTCCTTTGACGCCGGAAGGAAGATTACCTCACCCCACCCTCCCTCCCTGCAATCTTCTGGGACACTTTCCAGAAGAAGATTGCCTGCCCATTCGCAGCACGTATGCGCAATGCGTGCCTGGCTGTGGAGCCACAGACAGGCACCCACAAGTTAGAATACCAACACCACGGAGAGGAGTGGGGCTCCGTATGACCGCATTGCTGCACCGTGGGACAGGGGAGACCTCCTTGTCAGCGGGGATGGGCTGACAAATCCAGCACATCACTTACAGAAAGCACCACACACAGTACACATAAAAACACTGGTGAGGTACACATTTAACCCTTTGATCATCCTAGATGTTTAACCTCTTATGAACCAGAGTCATTAGTACAGTGATGGTATATATTTTTAGCACTGATCACTATTAGTGTCACTGGTTCACACAAAGTGTCAGATTAGCCGCTACAATATTGTGGTGGTCCTGCTATAAACGATTGCCGCAATGACTAGTATTAAAATAAAAAAACATTATACTGTGTGTGTGTATATATATATATATATATATATATATATATATACACACACACACACACACCATGGTTTGTAGATGCTGTAACCTTTGCGCAAACCAATATACCCTTATTGGGATGTTTTACAGCAGAAAGTAAAAAAAATAAGTGTAATATATATATAGGTTGTCCTGATACCACTACTCACCCATATACTCACCTATACTGAAAAAAAGGATTTTTAATAGACAGCTTACCTGTAAAATCCTTTTCTTTATCGTACATCACGGGACACAGAGCGCATAGCCATTACACTTGGGTTATATGGGTACCTTCAGGTGTGGACACTGGTGTAATCAATTTCACAGGAAGTTCCTCCCTATATAACCCCCTCCCACTGGGAGTGCTTCAGTTTTGAAGCAAGCAATTTTCCCGAGGTTACACAATGTTCCCCAAAAGAGGGGTGGGAGCTCTGTGTCCCGTGATGTACTTCAAGAAAAGGATTTTACAGGTAAGCTGTCTATTAAAAATCCTTTTTTCTTTATCGTACATCACGGGACACAGAGCGCATAGCCATTACACTTGGGATGTCCTAAAGCAATGCTCTATGAAGGGAGGGAGACCGTAAGGCCAAGAATAGCCAAATAAAAACATTGTCAGGAGAAAACATGGCTCCACCAACAGAAAAACAAGGGGGCGTGAACCGGGCCAGAGGATTCTATACTGCTGCCCGTAGGACCGCCTGCCCAAAAGCTGCGTCCGTACCCTTTGCAACGTCCAACTTATAAAATTTAGTAAACGTATGTACGGAAGACCAGGTTGCCGCCTTGCAAACCTGTGCCATAGAGATCTGATGGTGTGCCGCCCAGGAGGCACTCATGGCCCTCGTAGAATGGGCTTTAACTGATAAGGGAGGTGGAACGCGCTTCAGACCATATGCCTGAAAAATCAGCTGCTTAATCCACCTAGCCAAGGAAGACTTGGCAGCCGGCTGACCCTTCTTGGGGCCATCCGGAAGAACAAAAAGCACATCTGTTTTCCGAATCTTCTCTGTAGCCTTGAGATAGACCCTCATGGCTCGAACCACGTCCAAAGTATGAAGCCATCTTTCCTCTCTGGACTGGGGAGTAGGAAAGAAGGATGGTAGGACTAGGTCCTGATTCAAGTGAAAACTGGATATGACCTTAGGAAGGAAAGAAGGTTGAGGCCGCAGAACCACTCTGTCCTTATGCAGAATAAGGTATGGCTCCCTGCATGACAAGGCTGCCAGCTCGGAAACCCTTCTGGCCGAAGCCATAGCCACCAAGAAAACCAACTTTCGGGTTAGTAGCACAAGAGGGATTTCTGTCAGAGGTTCAAACGGCTGCCTTTGTAAAGCTGACAAGACCAGATTTAAATTCCAGGGGCAGAGGGGAGCTCTAATAGGGGGATTCACATGCAAGACCCCCTGCAAGAAGGTTTTCATAAGCGAATGGGTGGCCAAGGGTCTTTGAAACCATATTGATAAAGCCGACACCTGCTACTTTAGAGTACTAAGAGCCAACCCTTTGTCAACGCCAACCTGGAGGAATCGCAAGATCCTGTCAATAAAAAACTTTCGAGGATGCCATTTTTGAGACTCGCACCACTCCACATAGGTTCTCCAGACTCTGTAATAAATATTTCTGGAGACCGGTTTCCTAGCCTGAATCAACGTAGATATGACCTGATCTGAGAGGCCTCTGCCCTTAAGAATTAGGGATTCAGCCACCAAGCCGTCAAATTTAGCTGCTGTGAAGCAGGATGGCAGATTGGGCCCTGAGACAGCAGATCTGGGCGCAGGGGGAGCGGCCACGGCGCCCCTACTGACATCTTCACGATGAGTGCGTACCAAGCCCTCCTGGGCCAAGCTGGGGCCACCAGGATCACAGGCCTGCGCTCCACCCGGATCCTCCGTAGAAGGCGGGGAATCATCTGCAGTGGAGGGAACGCATACAGAAGAGAAAACTGGTGCCAAGGACAAACCAAGGCATCGGTCCCGTAGCCCGAGGGATCCCTGGCTCGGGATATGAATTTGTCCAACTTTTTGTTGGATCTCGTTGCCATAATGGCCACATCTGGGACTCCGAATCTTTGGCAAATCTCTTGGAATACCTGGGGGTGAAGAGACCATTCCCCCGGGAGCAACTGTTGACGACTCAAAAAATCTGCTTGAGAATTGTCTATCCCTGGGATGAACACAGCCGAGATGCAGGGTACATGGGCTTCGGCCCATGAAAAAATCAGGTTTACTTCTCTTTGGGCTGCTGGGCTCTTCGTGCCCCCCTGGTGGTTTATGTATGCCACCGCAGTGGCGTTGTCGGACTGTATCCTTTCTGGCAGACCCTGAAGGGGGAGAGTCCAGGCGATCAGGGCCAGCCGAGCAGCTCTGATTTCCAAGATATTGATGGGAAGCAGTTTTTCTGCCTCCAACCACTGCCCTTGCTGGGTCTGTTCTTCTAGAACTGCCCCCCAACCTGACAGGCTGGCATCCGTGGATACTATCTTCCACGTGATGGGGCAAAAGGATTTCCCTTTTGACAAATTTTGAGAGACCAGCCACCAAGACAGGCTGCGCCGGACCTTCGGGGAGAGCACTAACGGACGATCTAGCGCCTGAATGGACTTGTTCCAAGCAGAGAGAATGGCTGCCTGAAGATATCTGGTATGGATCTGGGCGTAGGGCACAGCCCCGAAGGCGGCCACCATCTTCCCCAGCAGTCGCATACATAGGCGAATAGTCGGCCTCTTCTTGCCTAAGATCACTTGAACTGCTTGAGCTATTGATCTGATCTTTGCTTGAGGTAAAATTATCCTCTGGCAGTCTGTATCTAGCCAAAGGCCTAGATATTCCAACTGCTTTGTGGGTTTCAATACCGATTTTTCTAGGTTTACAATCCACCCGAATTCCTCTAGATGCTGAACTGTGCGACCTACTGCCTGATTGAGGTTGGAAGCTGAGCTGTCGATAACCAGAAGATCGTCCAAGTATGCCAAGACTAAAATGCCTTCTGTCCTTAGGACGGCTAGCACCGAGGCTAACACCTTTGTGAATACCCGCGGAGCTGTTGCCAACCCGAAAGGGAGGGCTACGAACTGGTAATGGCGGTGATCTATCATAAAACGAAGAAACCTGTGATGTGCCGGGTAGATCGGCACGTGCAGATACGCATCTTTTATGTCTATAGATGCTAGCAAGTCGTCTTGATGTAGGCTGGCTGCCACCGAACGTATGGACTCCATACGAAAGGTCTGAATGTTTAGAAAGCGATTTAGGCGTTTGAGGTCCAAGATAGGCCTGACGTCGCCATTGGGCTTTGGTATTATGAAAAGGTTGGAGTAGAATCCCAAACCCCATTCCTGGGTTGGTACTTCTACAATTACCCCTTGGAGCAAGAGACGATCCAATGCTTTTACAAGAGAGGCCCTCTTTAATGGGTCGCTTGGAAGACTTGACCCCTGAAAATGAGGAGGGGGGACTTCCCGAAACTCTAGCTTGTAGCCCGTGGTTACCACGGATCTTACCCAAGAGTCGGGAATTCTGGCCTTCCACACTTCGGAGAAAACCCGAAGCCTTCCCCCCACCCAAGAGAGTGGGGGCGCCCCTTCATGAATCTGACTTGAGGACTGGTTTAACCGGCTTGCGAGACCATGGCCTCTTGCCTGTCGTGGCTTGTCCTTGTGGGCGGCTATTAAATGCTGAACGCCCGGGAGGCCGTCGATACTGACGGGAAGTTGAAGGGGCCGAGCCTGCGAAGGCCTGTCGCTTAAATGCGGGCCCACGCGATCTTTTCTTGACAGGCAAGAAATAACTTTTACCACTTGATATGATCTGGATATATTTATCTAGGTCTTCACTGAATAGTCTCCCACCATGAAAGGGAAATCCTGCTAAAAGCTTTTTGCAGGGTGCCTCTGCTGACCAGTTTTTTAGCCACAAAAGGCGACGCATATGAAGCAACAGCAGAGATAAACGGGACGCCTGTTGAACGGAGTCCTTAATAGCATCTACTGCAAAGCAGAGAGCTCTTGGGAGGTCAGCCAATTCACGAGCTTGCTGAGCCGGTATGTCCCTTAATATCTGTTTAGTCTGATCCTTTAAAGCCTGACAAACGCCAATGGCTGCCACTGCTGGCTGAACCACGGCACCTACTGTGGTAAAAGAAGCCTTCAGTAGGGTCTCCAATTTTTTGTCGACTGGATCTTTAAACACCTGGACATTTTCCACCGGACAGGTCAGGGATTTATTTACGCAGGAAATGGCTGCGTCCATGGTAGGGAGTGCCCATTTCTTTGCAAATTCTTCTTCCATAGGATAGAGAATGGTGAACCTTTTAGGAGGGATAAAAATCCTATCAGGTCTAGCCCAATCCTGAAAAATCACGCTCTCCAGAAGGGGGTGAACCGGGAAAGACGCACCACTCAATGGTGCCTTCAAGGAACCTAAAGAGGATACCGCAGGGGCTAATTGTTCTGACACTGGAAGTTTAAAAGCAGTGCGAACCATATCCGTCAGAGACTGGATCCACAGACTCTCTGCTTGAGAAGCCGAAAAAAATTCATCTATAGTGGAATCTTCAATGTCTGACCCGTCAGGACTCAGGTCCGCTTGATCCCCCTGTGGGTCCAATTCCTCCGAAGAGAGGACCTCTGCATCCGAACACACCGTTCTAGGTGACGGGGATCTAGCCCGTTTGCCACCCGGCAAAGAGCGGGCAATTAAAGCAGTTAACCTTTTCTCTAGCCCACCCAGGGTGGATTCTAGCATTTCTTCCGTAACATAAACGGGAATGGGTTGATTGGGGGCCGCCTCTGCCCCTAGCACCCTCAATGGCTCCTGCACGATGCTGTTCGGTGGTCTATCTGGTGAGGGTGGGACCACTGGAGCCTGGCCCAAATCCTCTGACCCCGTTGGAGACCCCTTTACTTTTTTGGCACCTTTTGCAGCCTTAGCTGGTCCTGATCCCTTGGGAGCCATTGCACAACCTTGAGACACCCTACAGCCAACACCCAACTGTTGTAGCTAGAAGTGAAACATTAATAAGGACAGGCTATGGTAAAAAAAAATCTAAATTTCCATACGCCTGAGAAGGCGGCAATACCGAGGAAAGTCCTGTGAGTATTGCCACACCAATGCCCGTTAGCTGGAGTCCAAGGTTGCACCGACTCAGATACTGCCAGATCTAAGGCTGAGTCCCTTTAAGAAAAAAATCTTTTTTTTTTTTTTTTTTTCTGGTCAGTGTGGACTAAGTCCAGACCTGAAGATCCACAAACCACCACTGGGTGTCACTGTTAGCCAGAACTGGCTCAGCTGCGCGCTCTATGTCCTCACTCTCCACTGCTCTCAGGAGGGAATGACCAGCCAGGAAATGCTTTTTTGCTTTATCTGAGACCTGACGCTGCTGGCCCGCCCCCCCACGCACGCTGACGCTGTAAAAGGCGGCGCGCACGCGCGCGCCCCCGCCCCCCCCACGCTGAAACCAACATGGAAGAAGCAGAGAGCAGAGGAGAAGCCTGGACCAGCGCTAGTAACACAGACACCCGGTAAGCCACTAATCTTTGTAGTGCACACATAGAGGAAGCTGTCCCCCTAGGCTTCCTAGGAAACAGGAGTTTTGTCAGCACTTCCTCTCTATACACGTGGGGCTGCAGTATCATGCTAACAGGCAAATCTGGGGGGAGTAGCAAAATACATATCTTTAAAAGCATATATATATCTACATGTTATCTGGGTAAACATTAGTACATCCCATCCTGCCTCAAAAGACATAGTGGAGATAGTGGCTGATGCACAAGCATACCATTAGCCAACCCAGAACCCCCAGGGGGATACCTACTGTCGAACCAAGTCCCGCAGGTTCCCTCTTACCTGCTCCACGCCGCAGGGTATCGCAAAATGCAAGAGGCCCAGCCTTCCCCCATCTCCGTGGGTATTGTCTTGGACCTTTTAAGGAACCCACACCCCTGGACCTATATAGCATCCTGGCATCAGTGGCGTTTAGTTCTTGGAAGAGACTAAGGCACTGGAGCCCAGAATCCAGCCCTCCAAGGAGAGGCATTATAGGCAAAACCCCACTCCAACAGGGCCTGGGTACCGTACACCTTGGCTTTGAAGCACTTCGGACGGATCCGGCTAGCTATCCTGGGTCCCGAGACCTCCGAGGGACAGCTAGACGTGACCAACACCTAAGACACTGGCGAAAAAACTGAAGCACTCCCAGTGGGAGGGGGTTATATAGGGAGGAACTTCCTGTGAAATTGATTACACCAGTGTCCACACCTGAAGGTACCCATATAACCCAAGTGTAATGGCTATGCGCTCTGTGTCCCGTGATGTACGATAAAGAAAATACTTTTTTTAATGCCATGCGATAGTTTGACTGATGGGCACTAATAGGCAGCAGTTATGGGCACCGATAGGTGGCTGGCACTGATAGGCAGCACTTATGGGCACTGCTAGGTGGGCAGGCACTAAATGCAGCAATAATCGACATGAGAAAATGCCATGCTGCAGCGCCCATCTTGGTACACCCTGCACTCGGCATCAGTAAGTGTCAGCAGACATCTTGTTACACCCAGCCCGAACTACCTGGGCTGGGTGTAACAAGATGTCAGCTGCTGGCTTACTGTGGCCAAGTGCAGGGTGTGCCAAGATGACGAAGACCGCTCCTCCCACTGAGGCCGCCTGATCCGCCTACTGACGCCACCCAGAGTTCGCTCGCCACCAACCAAGTATCGGGTCAGGCATCGGGAGCATTTGTGAGTACAAGTACTCGCACAAATGCTCGGTATTGGTCCCGATACTAGTATCGGTACAATATAGCTTATTAATTTTTAATTACACCGAGGCGGCGTACACACGACCGAGGTTCTCGCTGGAAACCAGCGAGAACCTCACTGGAAGCTGCATTCCAGCGAGGACCTCGGCCGTGTGTACGCTTTTGGCTCGCCCCGCCCGTCGGGAATCCCGTCGAGCGAAAAGAGAGCAGGCTCTCTTTTTGCTCGACGGCCTGCCTGGATGAATGGCTGGTTGCCATTCCCGACGGGCGGGTCGCCGATTTCGACGGCTGGCAGAGAACCTCGACGGGCGGAACGGTGTTCTGCCCATCGAGGTTCTCTGCCGTGTGTACACGGCCTCACTCTTTAAAGCAAGCCTGTGCTTCAATACGGAGGTTGTCATTGAGTGCTGTTGATTTTGCTGTGCTGCACAATGTCTCGGTTATTGAAAGCCGCTCAGATTCTTAACCTTCAACACGTCACTCTTCCAGCACAATGACTTGAGATAATTTTTCAGGACCGTCACTGGAATAAAATTGACTTTCTTAATAAAAAACAGAACAAGTCACTCATAATAAACAAATGGCTGTTTATTGAGAATTAGTAATTTGTTAGAACACAAGTCACTTTCTACTATACAAGTCAACAAATAAAAGACACTACAACTGCTGCAGTATATAAAACGTGTAATGCAACCAGGTATGTTGTGGTACTAATATCTAGATAAAAAGCATACATATCATCTGATGAATATTTCATATTATTATTATGGACTCATTTATATATTATGTACAAGGTCTTTAGTACATGACAGAACCGCCATGGCAAGTGGGAACCTCCTGCCCAATACAAGGGGGGCCTCCATGTACAGTTAATACAGGTCAAGACCAAATCAGAAACTTAGGGAAAAAAAATTTGGTATATACAATGGGAAATATTACAGGTCGGCAAAAGGATACATTTGCACCATTTGTATAAACGGGAATTAAGTGATCCAACGCCTTTATTTATTTAGAGTCCAAAAGAAAAGAAAAAAAAAATTCTTAGGGAGAGGCTCCCCATTTTTCATCCCATCTTTGCTGTAGGCTTCAGTAAGGGGCTGAAGAATGGGAGGGGCTATCAAACTCCTGAACAGATTTAAAGCTAAATATTATTGCACAGCGCGTTGGAAATATTATTCTGCAGGACTGCCTTTTATTTGCTTCACTCCTATGTGGCTGTGGTTTTACAAGTCACAAGAGCCCATTCATTAGATTGCGCTTCCGTGCCCTGCAGGAAAGAAGTCCCTGCAGTACTTTGGAAAAATCGCAGCCCGCATGGGAACTGCAAAGTACAGCGCAATTCCCAGTGTGGGCAGCTTGGCATTAGGATTAATGGGTCCGGCGTTTCACTGTGCGGGTGGTTGCAGCTGCGGGAATTTGTGCGGGTCCCACAGTGGCTCCACCCGCACACGTTTAAACCTAACCTCAAAGGCGGCAGAGATGGTACAAACACTATCGTGGCCCCTCCCCCCCCGTCTTATTTTTAAACAATAAATTAAATTGGTAAAAATTAATCATAAAATGCATTATAAAATGTGTGTCAATGGTATTCCAAAGGGTAATTGTAATCTCATTGTATAATGTTGAGAAAATTCCAGGTGTAAATTCATGGGTGTTTTTTATTTTTTTATTTATAGCATTACATTGGGTCTTGCTAAAGCACACTGAATGGACGCCTCTGGAAATTTAAAATTAATTTAAAGGAAAAGTTCACCTTTGGTAACCCGTATTTAGGATGTTGCCAAAGAGAACCTGCCTGAGACCCTCCAATCCTCAGCCGTGACAGAGGGTGAAGGATCTTTTCCCCACAACTGCTGTGACAATCTAAAAAGAGCTTGGCAATGTAAGGCTCTGCCCATATGGGTGCGCCGTTCATTCATATCGATCTGTCTATGAACGAGCTACAACTACTGTCTGCCAATGCAGCAGGTAGCTTGTAGTTCTCAATGAACTGCAAGGACGCTGGTGAGCGTTTTCATAGTTCATTGATCTTCCTGCTCTCCAGTAACTTTACATTAGGGACCGGCAGATAGACAGATTCTACAGGAGCCTGACATTGCACCCCTGATCTTTTGATCAGGGGTGCAATGCTCTGAAGGGTCCATGAAAAAAAAAAAAAACTTTGTTTAACCTGAAAAAATATGTGTATTTTATAGGCGAACTAAAGCCGTGTAAACACGATCGGTTTGTTTGATGAAGACGTACCAATGGACTGTTTTCATCGGACAAAAAAACGATTGTGTGTGGGCCCCATTGTTTTGTTTTCCATCTGTGAAAAAAAACTAACATTTTCCTATGGATAAACAAAAAACGATCGTTTGTGTGGAAGTCCATAGGTCATGCTCAGTTGTCCATGCTTGGTTCTCCATCCAGAGTGTCCAATATGCAATGTATCTATGATATCACTATAATAAGGGTTAGTTATGTAGTGTTCTAGCACAGACTGTCTCCACTTTAACATGTCCCTCAGGTTCTGCGATAAATCACAGCATGCAAAGAATGAATAAAGTATGAGGAGTTTCAATTTAATCTTTCATCGTGTGCAACAGGCCTTTGTGTTTCCACCATAAACATTGCAGAAACTACAACTCCCCCCACTCTAATGGTTTCCCTTATTGTCATCGCCATCTAGCTTGGATTTCCCTATTTTTTTTTTTTTTTTACCTTCTAATCTTTATATTCAAGGCATGCCTCAAAAAGGAGTTAATAGCGTGCTTATGTCAACTTCCAGCCATGGCATCCGCAGATCTAAAAAGAAGCAAAGATAGCGCAATCTTTAGCTATAAAGGATTTGGGGGGGTGCTAGTTCAACTTGAGTCATCTGATTGATCATATTGATCCCAGTGGTCCTCAACTGTTGTCAATCAAATGATGTGTGAGCTGAGGAGTGGGGCAGAGTCCTGCTGTCTGTGTCAATGGGACACAGGAGCTTACCCGCACGAGTGCCCCGAGGGAGTGCAGCATTTCCAACGAGGCACAAAAAAAAAAAGAGGAGCGCCGCTGAGGGACCACAGAAAAGAAGGACACTTTGCCAAACCAACTGCACGGCAAGTATGACATGCATGTTTTTTTTGTTTGTGAAACAAACCTTTAGATATCCTTTAAAGCAGTGGTTCTGAACTCAGGACCCACTGACAGGCCAGGTTTTATGTATTACCTTGGGGAGATACAGACTAGAATACTGAAATCACTGAGCAGCAAATATCACCTGTGATGTATTTCAGTTATCTTGCAAACCAGGCTCGCCCCCCGCCCCCCTTCCCCTCACAACTGCTTACATCCTCTTCTTGTTGCTGACCCAGAAGCAATGTGTTTGACGTCACTTCCGATTCCCCCTGTCAGTTTCCCTGGCTACCACGGTCGGGAAAGTATGAATTGCAATGTGATCTCCACTGCATTCGATTCAGTGGAGACATCTGTGGTCTTATTAAAAAGAACCTGTCACCCAAAAAAAAAAAAAAACTTGCACATGTGTTGTGAAGATTGAAGGCTGTGACCCAGAAGCTGTGCAGATTAAGCCTAGGTTCACACTGGAGCGATTTGTAATGCGATTTGAGAGATCAAATCGCATGACAAGTCGCAGCCTATTGGCGGCAATGGCACTGTTCTAATAGGTGCGACACCGATTTTGCGGCGCCGCACCGATTTGCAAAAGTAGTTCCTGCACTACTTTTGCAGATTTCAGGTGCGATTTCTATAGACATCTGTGTATGAAGCCACACAAATGTCTATCAAGTAGCACCTGAAATCGCGCTGACCTTGCTACTTTGAAATCGCGCTACTTCAAGTAAAGAAGCACGATTTTAAAGTAGCATCAGTGTGAACCAGGGCTGAAGGCTTCTCTGCCGGTTTCCCTTACCGGCGCCTACAACCGAACGTCGATTGACAAATCAGCTTGGCGTGCCGACACCACAGGATCCCTGGACAGGAAACTGTCCTTATATTAGAAGTATTTGTAGCTGCTGACTTCATTGCCCCCCCCCCCCCCCCCCAGACTGGAGCTGCTCTAGCTTTTTACTGAAATGTTGCGGTATTATTGGGCAACATAAAAAAAATTAGAACTGCCACTAATTTATTGTCTAGGGTAGAGATGTCGAACCTTGGCCCCCCAGATGTTTCGGGAACTACATTTTCCATGATGCTCATGCACTCTGTATTGTAGTTGAGCATCATGGGAAATGTAGTTACAAAACATCTGGGGTGCCAAGGTTCACCATCACTGACCTAGGATGTCTGCTTTCGGAAAACATCAGACCTAAAACAATTTTTTTTTTTAAATGTATGCAAAAAAATTAAATAAATTAAAAACAGATCTCTGGCAGTGAAAGGGCTAAAGCATTAAAAAAAATTTGATTATATTTATACCGTGTTTTATTAAAAATGTAGTTGGGTCTTTTGCTTCCATAAAAGATCATTGCCTCGCGTTGACATGAAGCAGCCACTAGCATGATTCTTTACAGGGAAAAAATAAATAAAAAATAAAAATGGGGAGGGCAGACACCATGATTTCTACTCCCAGCCTATTTCACAGTAAAGCCTAGGTTTGTCAGATCTTGTATACACCCATCTGCACCTCTTATTCCTGAAGATTTCTGTGTGCTCCTGCATTGCGGGGTGCCCATCTCATTGTAACTCACAACTGCAAAATTAAACTGCTGTTGTCTGCAGCTAATGAATATTTAATTCACACACCATTACATAATCAACTCATTGATTTTCCTGCCGGCCGAGTGTCCTGAGAAATAAAAGATGCAGAGTATGGCTTGGAAAGGAGTCGCTCTAATTACAGCCATTTGCTGTAGAGAATTTAACATGCAGACTAGTATTGGACACCCTGAACAAAAATAAAAAAATGGAAGTCTGTGCCCGGCTTATCCACTATGCAGGTGAAGAGCTTATTCTACCATGGGAGCAGAATTTCTATTACCTAGTGCAGACCTAGACACATGCTAAGGAGTGGTTATAGACAAGTCATAGGGTTTTTTTTAACTCCACATGTGCCAGACTTCAGCCTCATACACACATCAGATTTTCATCAGACACAGCGTAGGACTTTTGTCCGAAGGGCATTGGCCATGTACTTGTACTGCATACAAAAAAAAAAAAAAAAAACGGCAAAGAATTGTCAGCCAGCAAACACGAAACGACGTGGTTTGCCACCCTTTAGGAAACTTCTGCTAATGTGTTATGGTTAGCATTGCTTCTGAGCATGCGTGTTTGTATTTTGGAGGTTCGTCCAATGGACTTGTGTACACACGATCGGATAATCTAAACGCACATTTGTTGGCGGACAATTTTAAAGCATGCTATCCCACATTTGTCTGCAGAAAATCTGACAGAGCATACAAACGGTCAGATTTTCCAACAGCAGCCTGTCAACACACAATTCCCATCGGATAATCCGATCCTGTGTACGAGGCTTTACAGACACTAGTAACCCAATGGCTCTCCCCCACCCCTTACAAAAAAGGTAGTTCCTCAGAATCAGCCAGGGTGGCTGTGGTCAGGTTTGATGGAAATGTTGCCTAATAAAAACACCTCTTCACAATACATTCTAGACCGAAGAGTTAGAAATAAAAAAATTAAAAAATTATATTTTATCGTCAGGTCAAATTAAGTGGGAGAAAAATTTGTTAGATAAAATGTAAAATGGGATCTGAGGGCCCCAAATAAAAGTCTGAATCTACCCTGACCTGGAGTAAGCGGGAGAAGTTATGTGCATATAGTGCGCTATCATGATTACAAACACGACTGCGCTTTTCAGTCCTCCATCCTGACAATGTAACGGATACATTTGTGATGGCGCCTTGCTTGGTGGGTTCATCAGTCCAGAGGTTGGGGGTCTGCGATGGGCATGGTGTGAAGGACTTCATCCAGCAGTTGAAGAGCACGGTGTAAGTGAATCTCAATCCAGCATGGGGTCTCCTTTATACTCTGCCTGGGGTAATCGGGACCCCAGCCCTTCACAAAGCTCATCCGCAGAATGCACAGCCTACGGAGGTCGTCAACACCAATTCCTGCTGCTGCAGATAGACCTGGAAATGGAGATAACAGCCTCATCAGTCATCTGTGCACACAAGTGACCTTTTTTACTACTTCCAATGACTTCAAGCGTTGCACCCAAAAGCAAACATATTGCAGCTTGCCAATTCTTACATGCGATGACTGTATTCGTTTTTTTTTTAAAGCTTTTTTTCCCTTAAAGGGGTTGTAAAGGTACAATTTTTTCCCCTAAATAGCTTCCTTTACTTTAGTTTCTTCACTTACCTCATCCTTCCATTTTGCTTTTAAATGTCCTTATTTCTTCTGAGAAATCCTCACTTCCTGTTCTTCTGTCTAACTCAACACAGTAATGCAAGGCTTTCTCCCTGGTGTGGAGTGTCGTGCTCGGCACTCCCTTGGACTACAGGAGTACCACTAACACACAGCTTCTTTCTCTATCTGCAACGTAGAGAGCGTCCTGACTCTCTTGCTCGCCCCCTCCCCCGCGCACCAAGGTAAAGGAAGCTATTTAGGGATTTTTTTTTTCTTTACCTTTACAACCCCTTTAATATCACCTGGTGATCTGGCCAGCCTGTTTTTGAAAAACAGACTTACCGTTTTGCAGATGTAGCTATTCAGGGCTATTTATCAGTGGCAGAGGTGCTTATAATGATCGATTTCTTAATGTAAAACCTTTATCCTAAAAAGACTGTTTGATTTTAATTTGTGTATTTAACCCCTTCCATACCGGGCCATAGGGGATTGACGTCTGCAGCAACCCCTCACCGATGAGTGGACATCATGACGTCCTTTGTTCCCGGCGTTCTAGGGCGGGCGCGCGCCCGCGGCACCACTTGCAATCCCGCGCGCGTGCCCGATGGCCGCGATTTCCGCTGATCAGGGCATGAGTGTGGATCTGTGTGTGTAAACACACAGATCCACCTCCTGTCAGTGGTGAGTAGACTGATGTGTGTTCCCAGTACAGAAAAACACACATCGGTCTCCTCCCCCTGTGAGTCCCCTCCCCCTACAGTTAGAACATACTTTAGGTAACATTTTAACCCCTTCAGCGCCCCCTAGTGTTAACCCCTTCCCTGCCAGTCACATTTACACAGTAATCAGTGCAGTTTTATAGCACTAATCGCTGTATGAATGTGAATGATCCCAAAAATGTGTCAAAAGTGTCCGATATGTCCGCCGCAATGTCACGGTCAAAAAAAAAAAAAATACGCAGATCGCCGCCATTACTAGTAAAAAAAAAAAAATGCCATAAATCTATCACCTATTTTGTAGACGCTATAACTTTTGCGCAAACTAATCAATATACGATTATTGCGTTTTTTTTACCAAAAATACGTAGAAGAATACGTATCGGTCTAAACTGAGGGAAATTTTTTTTTTTTTTAAATTGATATGTATTAAATAAAAAAGTAAAAAATATTGTTTTTTTTTAAAATTGTCACTATTCTTTTGTTTATAGCGCAAAAAAATAAAAACCGCAGAGATGATCAAATACCACCAAAAGAAAGCTCTATTTGTGTGGGGAAAAAAAACTTAACGATTTAATTTGGGTACAGTGTTGCCTGACCGCACAATTGTCATTCAAAGTGCAACAGCGCTGAAAACTAAAAATTGGTCTGGGCAGGAAGGGGGTGAAAATGCCCTGTATGGAAGGGGTTAAAGAGGTTGTATACCCAAACAAAAAAAACAAGCACATTCTACAAGACAAAGGCATAATGAGCTAGCATGAGTTCGTTTTTGGTTTTAAAGTGGTTGTAAAGGCGGAACCTGTGCAGCCCCCCCCCCCCCCAATACTTACCTGATCCCCATCTCAATCCAGCGATATGCATGAGAGCAGTGGCTCTCCTGGGTCTCTGCCTCCTCACTGGCTGAGACACATCCATTGGCTCTGGCTGCTGTCAATCACAGGCATTGAGGAGGGAGCAGGACAGAGTGTGCGTCTTATGGACTTGCTAGGGCTTGCTATGGGGGAACTCAGCAAAGGGGGAAGGTCCCTGAGCACCGGTGGGGGTCCCAAGAAGAGGAGGATCAGGGCTGCTCTGTGCAAAACCACCACACAGAACAGGGAAGCATAACATTTATTTTCATTTTTTTTAAAGCATGAGCCTTTACCACTTCAGCTCCGGAAGGTTTACCCCCTTCACGACCAGGCCATTTTTGCGATACAGCACTGCATTACTTTAAATGACAATTGCGCGGTTGTGCGGTACTGTACCCAAATACAATTGATGTCCTTTCTTTCCCACAGATAGAGCTTTCTTTTGGTGGTATTTAATTAAAATATAATCCTATTTGCATGGAGTTCGGCTTTAGAACCAACCCCCCGTTTACAACTAGCGTTACCCGCCGGGCACTTTTACCCCCTTCCTGGCCAGGTCAATTTTCAGCAGTCTCACACTTTGAATGACAATTGTGTGGTCATGCAACACTGTGCCCATATTACATTTTTATCTGGCAATTACTATTGGGTTTATTTTTTGCCAAACAAAAAATCTTTTTTGAATTTGAAATTTTTCTCTTTTATTGATGTGTACTGATGAGGCCACACTGCTGGGCACTGAGAAGTGACATCGATTGGCGTTACTGTTGGGTCTGCACTGATAATGAGTGCCCTGGTTATCGTTGCCAATGTCCCTTTAACACAAGCCGGGTTATCTGCTTTCTTCTCTCCTCACGCTGTCAGCGGGAGGACATCCATGTACACCCTCCCGGCAAAGAAAGTCTGCGCTGTAGCAGTCTTTCTGCTATAGTGCGGCTGTGAAGTGGTTAACCACTTCAGCCCCCGAAGAATTTACCCCCTCCCTGACCAGAGCATTTTGAGTCACTGCCAATTGCGTGGTCGTGTGACCCAAACAAAATTGGCATCCTTTTCCCCCCCAAAAATAGAGCTTTCTTTTGGTGGTATTTGATTACCTCTGCGGTTTTTATTGTTTGTGATATAATCAAAAAAGGAGCACCAATTGAAAAAAAAAGGCAATATTTTTTACTTTTTGCTATAATAAATATTCCCCCAAAAATATATATAAAAAAACAAATTTCTTTCTCAGTTTAGTTTGTATTTTTCTACATATTTTTGGTGGAAAAAAATAAAGAATAAAATGCAATAAGTGCTACTTAAAAGTTATAGCTACAAAATAGGGGATCGTTTTATGGCATTTTTATTATTATTTTCTTTACTAGCAATGGCAGCGTTCTGCGATTTTTATCGGGACTGTGACATTATGACGGACACATCGGACACTTGATACTATTTTGTAGGGGAAGGAACACAATTTGGTGTTCCTGCAAAGCAGTGACTAGAATACATCACTTCTTTTAGTAAAAGCAGCACATACAGTGTACACCTAAACACTGGTTAGGCACACATTTAACCATTTGATTGGCCCTGATGTTCAACCCCTTCCCAGCCAGTGTCACTAGTACAGTGACAGTACATATTTTTAATTTCAATAGGTTTTTATTGGATTTTAACAAGATAACAATGGCAAAGTATAAACACACATATACTATTTGACAACAATACAATGCCCATCAGGTATCTCAATGCAGTACGTATAAATCAAGTACATGGTAGTACAGTATACAATCTTACAGGAGGAAAATGCATAACCAAGATACCCACAGTACATATTTTTATATGTACTGCCACCGGATGTGGCTGAAAGGTGCCAAATGTGACACCGGAGGGGGGAGGGGGGGAGTAACCGGAAAGGTGGAAGTTTTATTCTTTGGGTAGAACTCCACTTTAAATATATACCATAGGTGTATTGGTTTTATTTTTAGCATTTAGTAAAAAAAAGGATTTTTAAAAAAACAGCTTACCTGTAAAATCCTTTTCTTGAAGTACATCACAGGACACAGAGCGCATAGCCATTACACTTGGGTTATATGGGTACCTTCAGGTGTGGACACTGGTGTAATCAATTTCACAGGAAGTTTCCTCCCTATATAACCCCCTCCCACTGGGAGTGCTTCAGTTTTGTAGCAAGCAATTCCTCCGAGGTTACACAATGTTCCCCAAAAGAGGGGTGGGAGCTCTGTGTCCCGTGATGTACTTCAAGAAAAGGATTTTACAGGTAAGCGGTTTATTAAAAATCCTTTTTTCTTTATCGTACATCACGGGACACAGAGCGCATAGCCATTACACTTGGGATGTCCTAAAGCAATGCTCTATGAAGGGAGGGAGACCGTAAGGTCAAGAATAGCCAAACAAAAAATTATCAGGAAGTAAAGTAGCTCCACCAACAGAAAAAAGGGATTTTTAAATACAGCTTACCTGTAAAATCCTTTTCTTGGAGTACATCACGGGACACAGAGCGGCATATTCATTACTATATGGGTTATATGGAGTACCTTCAGGTGTGGACACTGGCAATCTCAAACAAACAGGAAGTCCCCTCCCTATATAACCCCCTCCCCTAGAGGGAGTCCCTCAGTTTTGTAGCAAGCAGTATGCCTCCCAAAATGTTCCCAAAAAGAGGGGTGGGAGCTCTGTGTCCCGTGATGTACTCCAAGAAAAGGATTTTACAGGTAAGCTGTATTTAAAAATCCCTTTTTCTTTCTCGTACATCACGGGACACAGAGCGGCATATTCATTACTATATGGGATGTCCGAAAGCAATGCTTTAATGAGGGGAGGGAGACATCTTCCAAAGAAGGATTTAATTTAGAGGTATACTCAAATACTAGTAAATCCAACTTAAACGAGAAATGTAAATCTCAAATCTTTTTTTTTTTTTTTTTTTAATCAAGGGAGCCCCCTCAGATCCTGAGGAGCTTGAATCGCGGCCTGTAGTACTGACTGCCCAAAGGCTGTATCCGCATTCCTTCTTACGTCCATTTGATAAAATTTTGTAAACATGTGGACTGACGACCACGTTGCTGCCTTGCATATTCGAGCCATATAGATCTGATGATGATGTGCTGCCCAGGAGGTGCCCATGGCCCTGGTAGAATGGGCCTTTGCCGACAAAGGAGGAGGCAACCTCTTCAAACCGCAGGCCTGAACGATTAATTGTTTAATCCATCTTGCGATGGTGGATCAAGCAGCTGCCTGACCCATCTTGGGCCCTTCCGGTAAAACGAACACCACATCTGTTTTCCGAACCTTCTCTGTAGCTTTAAGATAGGCCTTTATGGCCCTGACAATATCCAACGTATGCAGCAACCCCTCCTTTCTAGAGGTGGGTTTTGGAAGAAGGATGGAAGTACCACATCCTGGTTCAGGTGGAAACTGGATATAACCTTTGGTAGAAAGGAAGAATGAGGACGGAACCCCGCCCTATCCTTATGTAAAATGAGATATGGTTCCTTACAAGATAAGGCTGCCAATTCCGATATTCTCCTGGCCGAAACTATGGTGATCAGAAATACCGACTTTCTAGTCAGTAAAACCAAGGTACCTCAGCCAACGGCTCAAGGGGTTGTTTCTGTAGAGTTGACAGAACAAGATTTAAGTCCCATGGACAAAGTGGTGATTTGACCGGAGGATTAACACGCAAGACTCCCTGTACGAAGATCTTAACCAGCGAGTGGGCGGCCAGCGGCCTCTGAAATCACACTGATAAGGCTGAAATCTGTCCCTAGATGATGCTTAATGCCAGGCCTTTATCCACTCCTAGCTGGAGGAAACGTAATACTCTATCAATGGTATACTTGCGGGAAACCCATCTCTTAGCCTCACACCAGCCTACGTAGGCCCTCCAAACCCTGTAACAAAATTACCCTGGAGGCCGGCTTTCTAGCCTCAATGAGGGTAGGGATTACCTGCCTAGACAGACCTCTACCCCTGAGAATCAGGGATTCAGCCGCCAGGCCGTCAAATTTAGACTCCGTAATGCAGGGTGGAGGATCGGGCCTTGTGAGAGTAGGTCTGGCCCTAGAGGAAGAGTCCAAGGGCCTCCCGCTGCCAATTTCAGGACTAGTGAGTACCATGCCCTCCGGTACCAAGCTGGGGCTACCAGGATAACCAGCCTGTGGTATGATCCTGCGCCGCAGGCGGGGTAGTAACTGCAGTGGGGGAAATGCATATAGAAGTTATGATTGATGCCAAGGGCAAACCAACACATCGGTTCCGCAGGCCATAGGGTCCCTCGTTCGAGACATGAACCTGTCTAGCTTCTTGTTGAATCCTGATGCCATGACCTCCACGTCTGGCACTCCCCACTTCTGGCAGATTGTCTGAAAAAACTTGTGGATGCAGAGACCACTCCCCCGGCGACAGGGTTTGGCGACTTAGGAAGTACGCCTGCAGGTTGTCCACCTCGGGAATGAATGTCGCCGATATGCAGGGTACATAAACCTCTGCCCACCGAAAAACCAAGCTCCTCTCACTCTGAGTGGCTTGACTCTTGGTTCCCCCTTGGTGGTTCACCTATATGCCACCGCTGTGGCCTTGTCTGAATGACTTCTCACCGAGGACCCCTGTAATCTGGATGTCTATGCCAGGAGGGCTAGCTGAGCCGCTCAGAACTCCCAGACCTTGATGGGCAGCTGCCTCTCCGCCTCTGCCCAAGTTCCTTGGCGAGTGAACTTGTTCAAGACCGCTCTCCAGCCTTCCAGACCACTGGGCAGAACCAAGCTGCTAGAATTGCTGCCTGTAGGACACGAGCGTGGAAGCGTGTGGTATTGCCTCGAACATGGCCATCGCATACATAGGCGAATAGTTGGCTCTTTTTTGCTTAGAACCAACTGAATCAATCTCTTGATAGCCTCGACCTTTACCAGGGGCAGGAACATCCATCTTCTGTTCTGTGTCTAATCTCGTGCCGAGATATTCCAACTGCTTTGTAGGTTGAAATGCTGATCTTTCCCCGGTTTAGGACTCAGCCGAACCTCTCGAGGTACTGAACCATGAGGGCTACTACGCATTCCACCAAGGAAGCGAGTGATCTTATGATTAAGAGGTCGTCCAGGTATGCTAGGACCGAGATCCCTTGGATCCTTTAGACTGACTAGAATTGGAGCTAGGACCTTCGTGAATACCCGGGGGCCGTAGCCAGCCCGAAGGGGGGCACCACAAAATGGAAGTGACGCTGTATCACTGCGAAGCGTAAAAACAAAAATATTTGATGTGGCTGAAAGACCTGGTACATGAAGGTAACCCTCCTTTATGTCTATAGAAGCCCGATCCTTCTGGAGTGTGGCGGCTGCTGGCCAAACGGATTCTATCCGGAAAGAGCGAACCCTTAGGTAAGCATTTAAACCTTTTAGGTCCAAAATTGGTCTGACATTGCCGATGAGCCTTGGTATGACAAACAGATTGGAATAGAAACCTAGCCCCTGTTCTTGGGCTGGTACCTCTACCATTATGCCCTGGTAAAGCAGGTGATCCAATGCTGCCCGCATTGAGGCCTTCCTTGTGGAGGAAATTTTAGAAATTCTAATCTGTAGCCTGCGGCCACAGATGATCGGACCCCCTCTGTCGGGGACCGATCCCCAGAGGCCTGTCCTTGCGATCCATTGTTAAAAGTTTGATCGCGCAGGAGGACCGTACTGCCTGAAATTTGAGGGCCCTGGAACCGGGGGGGAGCTGCCCTTTTAAACGCAGGACCCCGGAACTTCCTTTGACTGGTAAAAGGGTACTTTTGCCACTTGAAACAGTCTGAATGTATTTATCCAGATCTTTCCATGGAAGGGCAAACCTGCCAGCAGTCTTTTACATGGGGCTCGGCCGCCCAGTTCTTCAACCAAAAGAGCCTTCTCATATGCACTAAAAATAGTGACAACGAGACGCCTGCTGGATGGAGTCTTTTTATAGCCTCTACCGCAAAGCACAGAGCTCTGGGAATATCCAATAACTCCTCTGCCTATCGGGCAGGGATGTCTAAGCATCTGTTTTGTCTGGTTCCTTAATGCCTGAAAAAAACTCCAATTGTAGCCACTGCTGGCTGTAGCCAGGGATGCTGGAAAAAGTGTCTCTAAACGTTTATCGACCGGGACCTTAAACATTTGTATGTTTCCCCTTAGGCCAGTTAATGATTTATTCACCCATGAGATGGCTGCGTCCACCGTTGGGAGCGCCCCCTTTCTTTAGAAAAAAGTATTTTCCATAGGGTAAATAACAGAAAACCTTCCAGGTGGTCTCCCATCCAGGCACTAACCTGCTGTCTAGGCCCTACCCTGCTTAGCCTCCGAGATCAGACGAGATCGGGCGCTTTCCGGGAGATGCGGCCTCAAGGACCTCACGGGTAGTTGAAAAGCAGTGCCCGAACCGGGACCTGAACCCTGGACCCTCAGATCAAAAGTCCGATGCTCTACCAACTGAGCCATCCGGGCCCCTTTTAAAGAGCACTTGGTCAGGGGAAAGAGTGCCTGCCAGCACAAATATTTCCTGGCAGACGTGCATAAAGACTACCCTCTCGTCAGCTTTAGGCGGCAGAAAAAAAGCAGTTCTGTCCGGTCGTCCCCCCTTTTAATCCTGGAAAAACCAATTCCTCTAACAGAGGATGGGCCAGAAAAGCTGCGTTGCTTAAAGGCGCTTTTAAAAGAACCCAAAGAGGATACCGCAGGAACCTGAGGCTCTGGAAATGGCAAATTGAATGCCAAGCGGACCATGTCTGTCAAAGACTGGACCCACAGACTCTCCGCCTGGGAGGCTGAAAACGATTCTACAGTGGTAGATCCTCTAGGTTCTGTCCCTTTTGGCGATGGGGATCTAGTCCGCTTCTTGCCAGAAAAAGAGCCAGCGATCATAGCTGTTAACCTCTTTTCTCTAGCCCCCCTAGGGTGACGGCTAGCATCTCCTCTGTGATAACACAGGGTTGGGCCGACCTGGGCCAGCCTCAGCACCAGACCCCCTTAATGGCTTATCCAGGGTGACCCCTATAGGAATAACCTGTGGGGAAAGTATTGGCATATTATCAGAACCAGAGGAGGAACCCCTTTGTCTTTTCTCTTTATTTTTATTTTTTTTATTTTTTTTTTGTGTTTTGATCCTGAACCCTTGGAAGCCATAATACAAAACCGAAGGACTCCGCTTACAACAACAGACTGTTATAGCCAGGAGTACAAAAAAATAAGGTTTAGGGGACAATAGGATCACTAATGCCCCAAAACCGGTGGGGCTCAGTATGTTTTCTTTTATATATTATTCACCACATACAGCCCCACCCCCAACATGTTTGCCAGCATTCAACCTGTTGCCAAGGGGATTTTGGCTTAACAAAAAGTATTGGAGCTGACTCCAGCATGTAGTACCCCTTCTCGCCACCGGGAGTCACTGTGCTGCCAGCTCTACGTCCTCTCTCTCTCCAGCTCAGCTCTGAACTGAGCTAAGAACGCGCCTGCTGTGTATAACAGCAATTAAAGGCACGCCCACTCTACACTGCAGTCACACTCCCCGCCCCCCCCCCCCCCCCCCCCCTCCCGAACGGCGCGAAAATTTTCTATATGCATGCGCGCGTGCACGCGCGCGCGAATGTCGGGGGAGGAGAGCCCAGGAGGAGACGCACTCTGGAGCCCAGGAATGCAGGTTGGAGGAAGCATCAGGCGGCAGATTTGAATCCCGGCAAGGTAAGGCTAACACAGGCCCCTAAGGAGTCCCTTTAGCCTAGAGACAGATCTTTTTTTCTTTTTTTTTTTAAAAAGATCTTCAACCAGCGAGCAGCAGGTAGCTAGCAAACATACATAGATAGGTAGGGGGATCAAGTTATGGGGGGAAACATTTCAGGGCATCCTGTCTATCAGACATAGTGTCCATGGTGCCAATGCAGAGCATACTCAGGCTACCCCCCTTAAGATCTCCCCTGGAGAGCCTGCTGTCGAACCAAGTCCCGCAGGCTCCCCTCTTACCTGCTCCATGCCGCAGGACGTTTTGCAAAAGGGTCCAATCTTCTCCCATCTCCGTGGGTAGCGTAGTAGACCTTCAGGCCCTGGGGTCCTATGAAGGTACCCACTGTCCTGGACCTATATAGCACCCTGGCAAACAGGAACTTATGGTCTTTACAAACTCCAAGTCCTGGGCCCAGGGTCCAGCCCTCCAAAGAGTAGCATTATAGGCAAAACCCCACGGTTTGGGGCCCGGGTACTGTCCACTTTGGCACTGAGGCTCCTTGGACAGATCCGGTTAGCCCGCCCTTAATCCCAAGGATGTGGAGCAAAGCTATTCCGTGACCAACACCTAAGACACTGGCGAAAAAACTGAGGGACTCCCTCTAGGGGAGGGGGTTATATAGGGAGGGGACTTCCTGTTTGTTTGAGATTGCCAGTGTCCACACCTGAAGGTACTCCATATAACCCATATAGTAATGAATATGCCGCTCTGTGTCCCGTGATGTACGAGAAAGAAAAAGGGGGCGTGACCCGGACCAGAGGATTCTATACTGCCGCCCATAGGACCGCCTGCCCAAATGCTGCGTCCGTACCCTTTGCGACGTCCAACTTATAAAATTTAGTAAACGTATGTACGGAAGACCAGGTTGCCGCCTTGCAAACCTGTGCCATAGAGATCTGATGGTGTGCCGCCCAAGAGGCACTCATGGCCCTCGTAGAATGGGCTTTAACTGATAAGGGAGGTGGAACGCGCTTCAGACCATAGGCCTGAAAAATCAGCTGCTTAATCCACCTAGCCAAGGAAGACTTGGCAGCCGGCTGACCCTTCTTGGGGCCATCCGGAAGAACAAAAAGCACATCTGTTTTCCGAATCTTCTCTGTAGCCTTGAGATAGACCCTCATGGCTCGAACCACGTCCAAAGTATGAAGCAGTCTTTCCTCTCTGGACTGGGGAGTAGGAAAGAAGGATGGTAGGACTAGGTCCCGATTCAAGTGAAAACTGGATATGACCTTAGGAAGGAAAGAAGGTTGAGGCCGCAGAACCACTCTGTCCTTATGCAGAATAAGGTATGGCTCCCTGCATGACAAGGCTGCCAGCTCAGAAACCCTTCTGGCCGAAGCCATAGCCACCAAGAAAACCAACTTTCGGGTTAGTAGCACAAGAGGGATTTCTGTCAGAGGTTCAAACGGCTGCCTTTGTAAAGCTGACAAGACCAGATTTAAATTCCAGGGGCAGAGGGGAGCTCTAATAGGGGGATTCACATGCAAGACCCCCTGCAAGAAGATTTTCATAAGCGAATGGGTGGCCAAGTGTCTTTGAAACCATATCGATAAAGCCGACACCTGCCCCTTTAGAGTACTAAGAGCCAACCCTTTGTCAACGCCAACCTGGAGGAATCGCAAGATCCTGTCAATAAAAAACTTTTGAGACTCGCACCACTCCACATAGGTCCTCCAGACTCTGTAATAAATATTTCTAGAGACTGGTTTCCTAGCCTGAATCAACGTAGATATGACCTGAGCTGAGAGGCCTCTGCCCTTAAGAATTAGGGATTCAGCCGCCAAGCCGTCAAATTTAGCTGCTGTGTAGCAGGGTGGCAGATTGGGCCCTGAGACAGCAGATCTGGGCGCAGGGGGAGCGGCCACGGCGCCCCTACTGACATCCTCACGATGAGTGCGTACCAAGCCCTCCTGGGCCAGGCTGGGGCCACCAGGATCACAGGCCTGCGCTTCACCCTGATCCTCCGTAGAAGGCGGGGAATCATCTGCAGTGGAGGGAATGCATACAGGAGAGAAAACTGGTGCCAGGGGCAAACCAACGCATCGGTCCCGTAGGCCGAGGGATCCCTGGCTCGGGATATGAATTTGTCCAACTTTTTGTTGGATCTCGTTGCCATAATGTCCACATCTGGAACTCCGAATCTTTGGCAAATCTCCTGGAATACCTGGGGGTGAAGAGACCACTCCCCCGGGAGCAACGGTTGACGCCTCAAAAAATCTGCTTGAGAATTGTCTATCCCTGGGATGAACACCGCCGAGATGCAGGGTACATGGGCTTCGGCCCATGAGAAAATCAGGTTTACTTCCCTTTGAGCCGCTAGGCTCCTCGTGCCCCCCTGGTGGTTTATGTATGCCACCGCAGTGGCATTGTCAGACTGTATCCTTACTGGCAGACCCTGAAGGGGAAGAGTCCAGGCCAAAAAGATTTCCCCTTTGACAAACCTTGAGGGACCAGCCACCAGAACAGGCTGCGCCGGACCCCTGGGGAGAGAACTAATGGACGATCTAATGCCTGAATGGACTTGTTCCAAGCAGAGAGAATGGCTGCCTGGAGATATCTGGTATGCATCTGGGCGTAGGGCACTGCTTCGAAGGCGGCCACCATCTTCCCCAGCAGTCGCATACATAGGCGAATAGTCGGCCTCTTCTTGCCTAAGACCATTTGAAGTGTTTGAGTTAATGACCTGACTTTTGCTTGAGGTAGAAATATCCTCTGGCAGTCTGTATCTAGCCGAAGTCCTAGATATTCCAACTGCTTTGTGGGTTGCAACATCGATTTCTTCTTGGTTCACAATCCACCCGAATTCCTCTAGATGCCGAATTGTGCGGACTACTGCATGATTGGGGTTGGAAGCTGATCTGTCGATAACCAGGAGATCGTCCAGGTATGCCAGGACCAAAACGCCTTCTGTCCTTATGACGGCTAGCACCGGGGCTAACACCTTTGTGAATATCCGCGGAGCTGTTGCCAACCCGAAAGGGAGGGCTACGAACTGGTAATGACGGTGATCTATCATAAAACGAAGAAACTTGTGATGTGCCGGGTAGATCGGCACGTGTAGATATGCATCCTTTATGTCTATAGATGCTAGAAAGTCGTCTTGATGTAGGCTGGCTGCCACCGAACGTATGGACTCCATACGAAAGGTCTGAATCTTTAGAAAGCGATTTAGGCGTTTGAGGTCTAAGATAGGCCTGACGTCGCCATTGGGCTTTGGTATTATGAAAAGGTTGGAATAGAATCCCAGACCCCATTCCTGGGTTGGTATTTCTACAATTACTCCTTGGAGCAAGAGGCGATCCAATGCCTTTACAAGAGAGGCCCTCTTTAATGGGTCGCATGGAAGACTTGACCCCTGAAAATGAGGAGGGGGACTTCCCGAAACTCTAGCTTGTAGCCTGTGGCTACCACGGACCGTATCCAAGAGTCGGGAATTCTGGCCTCCCACACTTCGGAGAAAACCGAAGCCTTCCCCCCACCCAAGAGAGTGGGGGCGCCCCTTCATGAATCTGACTTGATAACTGGTTTAACCGGCTTGCGAGACCATGGCCTCTTGCCTGCCGTGGCTTGTCCTTGTGGACGGCTATTAAATGCTGAACGCCCGGGAGGCCGTCGATACTGACGGGAAGTTGAAGGGGCCGAGCCTGCGAAGGCCTGTCGCTTAAACGCGGGCCCACGCGGTCTTTTCTTGACAGGTAAGAAAGAACTTTTACCACTTGATATGGTCTGGATATATTTATCTAAGTCTTCACCGAATAGTCTCCCACCATGAAAGGGAAATCCTGCTAAAAGCTTTTTGCAGGGTGCCTCTGCTGACCAGTTTTTCAGCCACAAAAGGCGACGCCTGTTGAATGGAGTCCTTAATAGCATCTACTGCAAAGCAGAGAGCTCTTGGGAGGTCAGCCAATTCACGAGTTTGCTGAGCCGGCATGTCCCTTAATATCTGTTTAGTCTGATCCTTTAACGCCTGACAAACGCCAATGGCTGCCACTGCTGGCTGAACCACGGCACCTACTGTGGTAAAAGAAGCCTTCAGTAGGGTCTCCAATTTTTTGTCGACCGGATCTTTGAACATCTGGACATTTTCAACCGGACAGGTCAGGGATTTATTCACGCAGGAAATGGCTGCGTCCAAAGTAGGGAGTGCCCATTTCTTTGCAAATTCCTCTTCCATAGGATAGAGAATAGAGAACCTTTTAGGATAAAGATCCTATCAGGTTGAGCCCAATCCTGAAAAATCACGCTCTCCAGAAGGGGGTGAATCGGAAAAGACGCACAACTTAATGGTGCCTTTGAAGAACCTAAAGAGGATACCGCAGGGGCTAATAGTTCTGACACTGGAAGTTTAAAAGCAGTGCGAACCATATCTGTCAGAGACTGGATCCACAGGCTCTCCGCTTGAGAAGCCGAAAAAAAATTCATCTACAGTGGAACCCTCAATGTCTGAGCCGTCGAGACTCGGGTCCGCTTGATCCCCCTGTGGGTCCAATTCCTCCGAAGAGAGGACCTCTGCATCTGAAAACACCAATCTAGGTGACGGGGATCTAGCCCGTTTGCCACTTGGCAAAGAGCGGGCAATCAAAGCAGTTAACCTTTCCTCTAGCCCACCCAGGGTGGTCGCTAGCATTTCTTCCGTAACGTAAACGGGAATGGGTTGATTGGGGGCCGCCTCTGCCCCTAGCACCCTCAATGGCTCCTGCAACATGCTACTCGGTGGTCTATCTGGTGAGGGTGGGACCGTTGGAGCCTGGCCCAAATCCTCTGACCCCGATGGAGACCTCTTTAGTTTTTTGGCACCCTTTGCAGCCTTAGCTGGTCCTGATCCCTTGGGAGCCATTGCACAACCTTGAGACACCCCTGTAGCCAACACCTGACTGTTGTAGCTAGAAGTGAATCATTAATAAGAACAGGCTATGGTAAAAAAAAAATTTTTTTTTCAAATTTCCACACGCCCGAGAAGGCGGCAATACCGAGGAAATCCTGTGAGTATTGCAACACCAATGCCCGTTAGCCGGAGCCCAAGGTTGCACTGACTCAGATACTGCCGGATCTAAGGCTGAGTCCCTTTAAGAAAAAAACTTTTTTTTTTTTCAGTATGGACCTAAGTCCAGACCTGAAGATCCACAAACCACCACTAGGTGTCACTGCATAGCCAGAATGGCTCAGCTGCGCGCTCTGTGTCCTCCCTCTCCTCTGCTCTCAGGAGGGAATGACCAGCCAGGAAATGCTTTGCTTTAACTGAGACCTGACACTGCTGGCCCGCCCCCCCCATCCCCCCCCCCCCACGCTGAAACCAACATGGAGGAAGCAGAAAGCAGAGGAGAAGCATGGACCAGCACTAGCAGCCCAACAGACACCAGGTAAGCGCCAATACTTAATGTAGTGCACACACAGAGGAAGCTGTCCCCATAGGCTTCCTAAGAAACAGGAGTTTCACCAGCATTCCCCCTTTATAGTACGTGGGGCTGCAGTATCAATGCTAACAGGCAGATCTGGGGGGAGTAGCAAATACATATCTTAAACAAGCATACATAAACCTACATGTTATCTGGGTAAACATTAGTACATCCCATCCTGCCTCAAAGACATAGTGGAGATAGTGGCTGATGCACAAGCATACCATTAGCCAACCCAGAACCCCCAGGGGGATACCTACTGTCGAACCAAGTCCCGCAGGCTCCCTCTTACCTGCTCCACGCCGCAGGGTATTGCAAACTGCAAGAGGCCCAATCTTCCCCCATCTCCGTGGGTATTGTCTTGGACCTTCAGGGACCGGAGTCCTGTGTTAAGGAACCCACACACCTGGGCCTATATAGCATCCTGGCATCAGTAGCGTTTAGTCCTTGGAAGAGACTAAGGCACTTGAGCCCAGAATCCAGCCTTCCAAGGAGAGGCATTATAGGCTAAACCCCACGCAAGCAGGGCCCGGGTACCGTACACCTTGGCTTTGAAGCACTTCGGACGGATCCGGCTAGCTATCCTGGGTCCCGAGACCTCCGAGGGACAGCTAGACGTGACCAACACCTAAGACACTGGCGAAAAAACTAAAAGCACTCCCAGTGGGAGGGGGTTATATAGGGAGGAAACTTCCTGTGAAATTGATTACACCAGTGTCCATCACCTGAAGGTACCCATATAACCCATGTGTAATTGCTATGCGCTCTGTGTCCCGTGATGTACGATAAAGAAATTATATTTGTTAAACAAAATATATTTATTTTATTTTTTATAGTGCAAAAAAGGTGATCAAATGCCACCAAAAGAAAGCTCTATTTGTTGGGGGAAAGGACCATTTTATTTGGGTACAGCATTACATGACCGTGTCAGTTAAAGTAATGCAGTGCCATATAGCAAAAAGTGACCTGGTCAGAAAGGGGGGTAAATCTTTGAGGTCAAGTGTTTAAAAGATACTTGAGGAAAGTACAGAATATGGATCTGGGTACAGTAAATGTCACTAAACCCACGCTTCCTCCATGGAATACTGCCAATGAGAATGCAAAACAAAGAACATTGAATGAAGCTCCATAACCTCCATGTCACTGACTGGTACATGTATAAATCACTTACTTATGGCTGGTGCAATGCCACCAACAGATCCGGGACCAGGTATGTTGCCGGCTACAGCTGCTGCTTGTGCTGCTGCCGCTGCCTGGGCTGTAGCCGCTTGTTGTTGCATCTGTCGATGACACTGCCGCAGGTCAAATACCTAGAGCAAGAAAAATAGGAAGAACGTCAAAGCTAATCACAATATGGGGCCTATAGATTAAACACTGGAATAAAAGGGAACTTCACTTTTCATATATACCATTTGGGAAATGATGATTGGAATGCAGATTCATCTATATGGCTAGAGCTGAAGTTTCTTCTCTGCAGTTTTCATAAACAGGCCACAAAGTTTACATAAAGTATTGGATGCCACAAGAAATGAACAGGCTTCACTTGGCTAATAAATTCCAAAAAACGGAAGAGTGTTGGTCTGTTAGATACGCCACTGAAAGCGCTACCTTGGATGCAATACATACAGTACTGTGCGAAAGGTTTAGGCAATTGTGCAAAATGCTGTAAATTAAGAAAGCTTTCAGAAATAGTAGTGTTTAATAATTTATCTTTATCAATATTAAAAGTAAATGAATAGAAGAGAAATCCAAATCGGATAAATATTTGCTGTGACCCCCTCCCCCCATTTGCCTTCACACCAGCATCAATTCTTCTAGGTATGCTTGCATACTGTTTTTTTTTTGTTTTTTAAGGAACTTGGCAGGTAGGTTGTTCCAAACATCTGGGAAAACGAAGCACAGATCGTCTGTGGATGTCGGCTGTCTCAAATCCTTCTGTCTCTTCATGTAATCCGAGACAGACTCCATGATTTGAGATTAGGGCTCTGTGGGGGAAAAACTGTTACTTACAAGACTCCTCCTCCTTTGCACAGAAGATTGTTCTTCATGACATTGACTATGTTTGGGGCCAATCACACGCCTCCCTTATGGTTGACATGATGGATAAGTATCTGCCTGCATCTCTCAGCATTGAGGACACCACTGATCCTGACCAAATCTCCAAATCCATTTGCAGAAATACATCCCCAAACTTTACAAGGAACCTCTACCACAGTGGTACCCTCAGGGATTTGCCAGGGGTCACCGAATACTGGGCTGTTCCCGCACCACCATTCCAACTGTATTGGGGCTGCCCAGATGGGCTGTTCCTGGAGCCCATGGCCACCCACTCAGCCTCTTCACAGCCACCCACTCAGCCTCTTCACAGCATGGATGGGGGGCTAGGGGTAAGTTGACTGGTGAGGAATCTGAGGTGGGAGGGCTGGAGGAGAGCCGATTTCAGCATAGGTGGCACTGCTACGAGACACAACAAAGTCAGAGACACAGAGAGTAATACTACCTGTGATTATAGTTGCCATTAAATATCCCCACTACGGAATGCTGCGTTGATTGAATTCTTTGTTTTATACCCCCCCTAGTTTTTCTATATATGTTGTAGAATGTATTCTCTGCTGCTACAGCTCTGTCAGTGTTAGCGGCTTCCATGATACTTTCTCCTGTAATCTCTATGTATGTGGTGATTTTGATGACATGTATGCATCTTTTTTTTACTCAATAAAAACCTTATTCAATTAAAAAAAAAAAAAAATCCCCACTACAGTTCTCAGGTCAGCAGATGACTTTCATTAAGAGCATCTAAGTTGGCTGATCAGAACCCCCCCCCCCCAGCATTGCCACTCATCCCATTCCCCCTCCACCAAGGAGTAAAAGAAGGATTACAAATAGAGAATACATGGAAGGGAGGGGGAAAAAAAGGGTGAGGAAGAAAGAGAAAGAGGGGTGAAAAAAATAAGAAATTAGGATAGAGAGCGAGATACAAGGGAAAGAAATACAAGGGAAAGAAAAAGAGAACAAAGAGAGAGAGTGGTACATCCTAAAATTTACCATATGAGGTTTTAATACTGTACGAGTGGAGGGGACTCAGGGAGCGCCACGCTACGAAAATAATTTTACTGTTAGGGGTCCCCAAAACTTGGGAAATTTTATCAAGGGGTCACGGCACTAGCAAGGTTGAGAACCTTAGGCTTCACTGTTGCTTGCAGACACTCATTATTGTAACACTCTCCAACCCTTCTGCAAACAATTTGCCTCCTGCTACAGCCAAATATTTCACATTTTGACTTATCAGTCCAGAGCACCTGCTGCCATTGTTTTGCACCCCAGTTCCCAATTTTTAATAAATAGTTGAGTCTCTTATGTCGCGTACACACAATCGGTTAAACCGATGAGATTGGTCTGATGGACAGTTTTCATTGGTCAAAACCGATCGTGTGTGTGCGCCATTGGTTAAAAAAAAGCCAACTTGTTTTAAAATTTAACCGATGGATTCCTAACCGATAGGTCAAAACCGATCGTTAGTAGGCACCATCAAGTTGACGCATGCTTGGAAGCATTGAACTTCATTTTTATCAGCACGTCGTCGTGTTTTACGTCACCACGTTCTGACACAATCGTTTTTTTAACCAATGGTGTGTAGGCACAACTGACCATCAGTCAGATTCATCGGTTAACCGATGAAGCGGTCCATCAGATCGTGTGTACGAGGCATTAGCCTTGTTTCTACATCGGAGGTATGGCTTTTTGCCTGCAATTCCTCCATGAAGACCACTTCTGGCCACACTTCTCCGGACAGTAGATGGGAGTACCGGGGTCCCACCAGTTCTGTGCTGATGGCACTGCTGGACAACTTCCAATGTTGGAGGGAAGCATGATGTGTCTTTCATTTGGAGCACAAAGTTTCCTTGGCTGACCACTGCGTCTTCTATGGTCCCCAATGTTGCCGTTTCATTGGGCTCCTTCAAAAGAGCTTGATTTGAATTGATGCTGGTTTGAACCCAAATGGTATTAACTCCTTCCCCACCGGGCCATAGTAAAATGACGTCAGTGGGGACCCTTCGTCCTTCACACTGGACGTCATATGACTTCCTTGCATTTTCCGTCCACTAGGGGGCACGCACGCGCCCCCCATTCCTCAGGACCCGGTGCGCATGCCCGCAATCACGCCAGAAGCATGGATCTGTATGTGTAAACACACAGATCCATGTCCTGTCAGTGATGAGGAGACTGATGTGTGTTCCCAGTACAGAGGAACACACATCGATCTCCTCCCCTTGCGAGTCCCCCTCCCCCTACAGTTAGAACACACTTTAGGAAACATATTTAACCCCTTTCAGCGCCCCCTAGTGTTAACCCCTTCCCTGCCAGTCACATTTACACAGTAATCAATGCTTTTTTATAGCACTAATCGCTGTGCAAATGTGAATGGCCCCAAAAATGTGTCAAAAGTGTCCACCGCAATGTCACGGTCACAATAATAAAAAAAAAAACGCAGATCGCCGTCATTACTAGTAAAATATTTTTTTTTCCATAGTTCTATTTCCTATTTTGTATACGCTAGAACTTTTGCGCAAACCGATCAAATACGCTTATTGCGATTTTTTTTACCAAAAATATGTAGAATACGTATCGGTCTAAACTGAGGGAAAGATTTTTTTTTTATTATGATATTTATTAAATCAAAAAGTAAAAGATGGTGTTTTTTTTTTTAATTGTCGCATTCTTTTGTTTATAGCGCAAAAAATTAAAACCGCAGATGTGATCAAATACCACCAAAAACAAGCTCTATTGTGAGGAAAAAAGGACACCAATTTTGTTTGGGAGCCACGTCGCACGACCGCGCAATTGTCATTCAAAGTGCGACAGCGCTGAAAACTAAAAATTGGTCTGGGCAGGAAGGGGGTGAAAATGCCCTGTATGGAAGTGGTTAAACACCAAATATTGATTCGATTTAGATTTTTTTCTTCTGTCTGCTCACTTTGCATTTTGTAAATTGATAAAAATAAAACATTTAAATATATGTTTTTGAAAGCATTCTTACTTTAGTTTCTGCACAGTACTGTACATTCTAAGAATGGACATCTGGGGAGAACTTAAAGAGGAACTGCAGTCACATAATTTGTAATAAAAACATCTGCCATTCTGAAGCTTCCCACCAACCTCTTTGCATATTATTTTATATATCCTGTGATTCTGCACTTGCCAAATATGCGGCAGAAATCTCCCTCCACTAAGTCTGGCTGCAGCCATGTTAACTGTGGGCAGCTAAAGCTGCTGCCTGTTCACTTCCTGGATTTAAACAGACACACACCTCCAGCTCTGCAGCCCTCATTGGCCCTTTTATGACTCATCCCCCCTCCCTTCCTTGGAAACTCTCAGGAGTACCCAATTTTGAAAGGTACCCAGCTCCCACTTCTGCCTGCACCGCCTAGGTGACTCTCCTCCTCCCTCCAATCTTATGTCACAGAGCTGTGCATGATGTCATAAGCCTAGGCTAATGACCAGACAAGAAACAAAAAATTGGGCTGTATAAGGCATTTACTGGCAGACAAAAAAAATGTTTTACTATCCAAAGTTAAAACAAGAGCAGAAGATTTATTAGATGGAAAGTTGAAAAAATTGACTGAAGGACTGCTTTAACCACTTAAGACCCGGACCAAAATGCAGGTAAAGGACCTTGCCCCTTTTTGCGATTCGGCACTGCGTCGCTTTAACTGACAATTGCGCGGTCGTGCGACGTGGCTCCCAAACAAAATTGGCGTCCTTTTTTCCCCACAAATAGAGCTTTCTTTTGGTGGTATTTGATCACCTCTGCGGTTTTTATTTTTTGCGCTATAAACAAAAATAGAGCGACAATTTTAAAAAAAATTCAATATTTTTAACTTTTTGCTATAATAAACATCCCCCAAAAATATATAAAAAAACATTTTTTTTCCTCAGTTTAGGCCGATACGTATTCTTCTACCTATTTTTGGTTAAAAAAAAAAATCGCAATAAGCGTTTATGAGTTGGTTTTCGCAAAATTTATAGCGTTTACAAAATAAGGGATAGTTTTATTGCATTTTTATAAATTATTTTTTTTTTACTACTAATAGCGGCGATCAGCGATTTTTTTCGTGACTGCGACAATATGGCAGACACTTCGGACAATTTTGACACATTTTTGGGACAATTGTCATTTTCACAGCAAAAAATGCATTTAAATTTGCATTGTTTACTGTGGAAATGACAGTTGCAGTTTGAGAGTTAACCACAGGTGGCGCTGTAGGGGATGTGTGCCTATGTGTTGTGTTTACAACTGTAGGGGAGTGTGGCTGTAGGTGTGACGTCATCGATCGCGTCCCCCTATTACAGGGATGACGCGATCGATGCTACGGCCACAGAGAAGCACGGGGAAGCCGTGTGTACACACGGCTCTCCCCGTTCTTCCGCTCCAGGGACAGATCGCCGCACTGCAGCGGCGATCGGGACCGCGAATCCCGCGGTCCCGGAGCTTCGGACCGGGTCGCGGGCGCGCGCCCCGCGGCCCACGGCTGGGTACTAAAATCAACGTGTATATATACGTTGATGTGCCCAGCCGTGCCATTCTGCCAACGTAAATGTGCAGTAGGCGGTCCTTAAGTGGTTAAAGACTTTCATTTATGCCTTATGATACCATTGTGCAGTGGGCCTTTATTTTTAGAACCTTATAAGATACATGTTAAGAGTAAACACTTGGCTGTAATAAGCAAAATCTGGTGAAAAGTGTGATTTCGTTGTAGAATTACCTTAATATATGCACTTGGATAAATTTTGTGAACGGCGTCTCCGGGAGCACGCCCAGCTTCTCTGTCCAGGTAGTAGCTCTGTACAAACACGGCGTGATCGCTAAGACAGCGCACCCACACATCACCTTCACCTTTACACTCCAGCTGCACACCTTTCCCTATGTGTAACCTAAAAGAGAAGAGATGCAGTGGTTTAGTACCACAGCAAAGCACTGCGTATCCAGACTGGCCACAGAGCAATTTTATTTTTTAATTTGTCGTATACATGTAAAAAAAAGAAGAAAAAAATATGGTAATTTTGGCAAAAGAAAATACTTAAACCCCCAAAACATTATATATTTTCTAAATGTAGAGGCCCTTTAGAATAAAAGGGTGATGGTTGCAAATTTATGTTTCACATATTTGCCCAAATGTTTAATGTACATTTTTGGGGGAAAAAAATGTGATGAATTTTAGTGCAAAACCACAGCATATAATACCCATTTTTGGTTAAAATATAAAAAGATGAGGTTACATCAAGTAAATAGATACCAAACATTCAATGTCTTAAAATGTTGTGAGCCCGCGATATCGCCAACAACTGCATCTAATTTTAACTTAACTTTTTTTGTTTTTTACTTGATTGCTATCACAGGGGATAATAAACCGCTATGTGTTAACACTGGGCAGATGACAAGTACTCTTTATGAAGACATTAGGGGACCAATAGATGGAAATGTCTCCCCTGCCCTTCACACCATCTAAAAAAGCACAGATCGGCATTAGATGTGTCTCCTGGCTGTACTGGGCAGGAAATGGTGCATCCGAAACCGACATCACTTCCGGTTTCATGGTTTGCATGCGAGATCGAGGCATGGATTTTCCTCAGCCTCACCGCAATCTCTCTCCCTTAGCTGGCAGCTGTGTTCCCGGGCACCAGTAAGCACGGGAGAACCCCGGAAACCCCCACGCAGCCGACACTGTAAAAGCTGTGGAGCTGCCGCATCACTTTGTTTGAAGCTGGCTGAACAAAGCTATCAGCTTGCGATTAAAAGCACTCTTTGGACATACGTCCAAAGAGCTGAACTGGACATTCAAGGACACAGGAGCTTAGAAAACGAGTAGGACTTTAATTTAATTGAGGACAAGATTGTGCGATGAGATTTGCGGGGAACTTAGTTGGGTACGTGCAACACTGTCAGACTTCACTGGGACATTGGGAGAATATACTTGTCTCAGCTACAAGTGATGGATAGAGTGGCATGGAAAAAGACTGCATGGGCTTGCAAGTCGAATACTATACTGAAAATCCATGCACTATATACTAAAGGTTGTGAAAGTGCATGTTAAAGCGGAGTTCCACAAAAAAGTTGAACTTTTGCTTTAAAGGGGTTGTAAAGGAAAAACATTTTTTCATAAGCATCCTTTACCTGCAGACATTCCTCTTTTCACTTCCTCATTGTTCGTTTTTGCTCAGAAGTTGCTCTATTTCTTCTCTGTTCACTTCCTGCTTGTCCGATTGTTACTCACCACCGTGAAGGGAGGCTTTACTGCGGTGGTCAGTGATGTGCTCGCCCCCTCCTGGGAACTACATCTGTGCGGCAGGACGCTCTCTACATGTTAGAGACTTCAAAGAGGGGTGAATTACTGGGCGTGCCGCAATGCATACTGGGAAATGTAGTTCTTACATGAACGAGCGCCGCAAACCAGAAAGTGAATGAGAGAACAGAAACTAGAACGTCGGAGGTGATATAGATGAAGGAATTTAATAGGTATTGACATTTAATTTTTTTAACAGAATCATTACTCTATTCTGTCTGTCTACCTTGCAGACATTAATTTTAGGCAAATTTTTTTTTCCGTTACAACTCCTTTAAGGACTCCTAAGCCCCTGACATGACACATTTTGCATGTCTTTATTGGGGGGAGCCTAATTTTGAAAAAGGTACCCAGCTCCCACTTCTGCCTGCACCACCTAGGCGATTCTCCTTCTCCCTCCAATCTTATGGGACACGTCACAGGTCCCAGAACATTTTTTTGTCCATTCAAGACAGAGCAGCGCGAGTCGTGCATGCGCCGTGCGCACTCGGCTGTGAAGCTGCAAGCTGACACAGCCGGAAGCCCACAGTAATGATGCCGGCGCAGGGAGGTGGGGAGAGAACCGAGGCTTCTGGGAGCCACATTGCTGGACCATGGGAAAGGGGAGGATGTGTTTATTAAAAGTCAGCTACACTTTTTGTAGCTGCTGGCTTTTAATAAACTGAAAAACAAGTGGAACTCCGCTTTAAGCCAAATATTAACAGTAAGTCTTGTGAACTGCAACTTTACACGCTTTGATAAAGCTTTGTCACACCTTGAGACTGTTGTGCTTATCCTGCTCTCCAGTATAAAGCTTACCTTGCTCTCTCAATAGCTTCTGTTCTATGTACATTGGACAGCTGACCTAAGCAGAAGCGATCACCGCCAGATGGGTCTACATAACCGTCCACGGTGACAATGGGGCAGTTTGAAGGGACTTTGAAGGTCTCGCCCACCTGAACATCCATTTCAAAGTAAGCAATAGAGCACCAATACTCAGGGGCTGCCGAGAAAGGAAAAACAATTAGTCATACATAAACATGTTGTAAGTTTTAGAATAGTTGTGAGTCGGACACTTTCATGCACCTCTAAACTCTGCCCTGCACAAAGACTCATGGTGAGGATACATTAATCTACATCATTCCTTTGACAGCCATCAGCCCCATATGGGACTGCCAACTGTCAACCCCAGCTGTCAATGACCACTTCCATTCCCACCCACTATCAGGAACTATTCAGAGTGCCGATTGATTATGTAATCATTATCTTGGCAAACACTCAGAATATAGTGAGGCCACTGTAGCTTGCAGATGTTAAATACTGTAACTGCCAAATACAATTAGAGTATGAAAAAACAAATTGATATGCATACAAATATTTTCTCCCATAAAACATATCTTCTACAATCTTTTCTTTATATGCAATTCCACAGAAATTGACATAGGAAACACTACATCTCCCTAAAAAAGGTTGAGTTGTAATTTTACGAAACCATTATTATTATTTTTTTTAATGACAAGTCATTTTTGTGCATATCATGGACATTTAATAATACCATGGGGGTGTGCAAAACTTCTAATGCCTATCTTTATGGTTTAGCAGGAAGACATTGTGGATCCCCTGTTACAGCAGGTGACTGACCCTGACAATTAGTTGGTTCTTTGATGCTGCAGCATCTCCCTAAAATGAATGTAATTTAAGACCAATTCAGACTGACGTGTGCTAAAAAGTATGGAAAATGGTATTAACATTTCTATCCAGTTTAGTCACGTTTTAACGTCCGCTGTCATCCATTTGACATACATTTTGAAGTCTACTGGCATGCATGCACGGCATTATGGTGTTAATAGGACACGTTGAATTTTTTTTTTTCTTCAGATGTCCTTCCATTGATGTGCATTACAGTTGCGCTAATAAGCAGACCAATGCACCGATGTGAATTGGCCCCCCAAGATGGCCTGAATAGTCATAATCATGTACATTTTAAAATGTACCAGAGTGCTGATAAATATAATAACTGAAGAAAATTAGTTAAACTTCTGAAGCACTAATTTGAAAAAAAAAAGTTTCTTACAATTAGAATTAGATAATCAACTGTAAGGAAAAAAAAACCAGGAACAATTTGCTTATGATTTATTGCTCACCTGGATGATTGGAAATTGGAGGCTGGAATGCAAGTTCATTGTGAACAGGCCCTGCAAAAAACACAATTCTTCCTTCTTAAATAACCTTAGATTGATTTTTGAGATTACAACGATTTAATCCAAGTTACAACAATGTGGAAAAATCAGAGAAACCCAAAATATTCACGTAAAGAGATAATAATAAATACATAATATTTTTTTATTAGCTCTTTATCCAATTTGTGCCGTTTCCATAAAATGACAGTCTCGGCGACTGAAAAATAGCAGATTCTTAATAAAAATAAAGGAAAACGATGTTGCCAATTACTACCAAATATCCCCTCCAGTTTATAGCCAATAGGTTGCTATAAACACCAATTTTCTTCCAATTTTACGAATCCACCCCATTCATATGGCAACCAGCATCAAGGTACATAAATATAATCTTCATTATAGCAATTCTCAGTGTCAGGGACACACACACACACAGGCAGATTTCCCAAGAGAAAAGTGCCTGTTTACTTTGTAAAGTGGACATTTACTCTAAATATTAGTGAATAAGGAGAATTCAGATACATTTTGCATACCCAACTGAGCAAGGGAAAACTAAAAACTGGATTTTTGCTAGCAAGTGATCACACAACCTTATTCACTTAGATTCAAAGTGAACGTTCCCTATACCTTCAGTAAATTAACCCTATTGTATCAAACATTCTAAATTTGTTAGCTGGGGGGAATATTTTTATTGTTTTTAAAGGGAATTTAAATATTAAAGCAAAATTGTGGAAGTAAACCAGTAAAAAGGAAATGGTTATAAATCTGTGAGACGCCATGTCACTTTGCTAGCAGCCCACTTCGCCCCAAGTAAGGTACTCACAGATTTGTACTTCTCCCCAGGCTAACTGCTCTGTCAGAGTCACGTTTTGAATATTTGGACCTTCTCCATTCGGCAGCGGTCATGCCTGAAAGGATGATCACCGGGGACTGACAGGGGCATGGTGACATCATTGATGTATCACTAAGTTCCAACATCATCCTACCAGTAAGGTGGGGTGTTATCAGGAGTTATTGTCCCTCTGAGTGGGCAGGTAACAGTGGGGGAGATTTACTAAAATGACTATATTTTCATATTCCAATAAACTTTACTTGAAGCTCACGCGAGGAGCAGCTGTTTCTTATTTTGACAATTTACCACGGAGGCGAGCCATGGCCAGCACTCAGGTGTGTGTTCCAGTGGGCGTATCCGTTACACCTGGAGCAGCGAGTTCTTTTCATTTAAAGCCTCTTGTGGATTTGCCTTAAGTAAATAAACCCCATAGTACTTTGGATTTTGATAAAACAGAGGGCAAGCAAGTTATTTATTATCCTGATTTTACAACCATTTTATATTTTTGCAATAAAACCTGGAAGCCAATTGGTTTCTATGCAGAGTTGCGCCAGATTTTGCACTCTCCAGTTTTAGTAAATCAATCCCAATGTTCCTGTGTGATTCGCATTCAGTTCCTTACTCTGGAAGAATCTCCTGCATGCCTTCCTACTTGCGTGTTATCATCCAAATTCTGGACTTGGAAAGAGTCCATCATTCAGCCCTAGTGCATATTGGTGCGATCACATGCCAAATTGGCAGCAATGGCACCATGCGAAATCGGTGCGCGCTGCATTTGCAGCACCACACTGATTTCCGAAAGCAGTTTATGTACTATTTTTGACGCTTATCGGGGTGCAATTTCCATTGATGTCTCTGAAATCGTCCCCAAAAATTGGGACTGACATGCGGGAATGAAATCAGCTGAACTCGCACTATTTAATTCCTGCACTTAGTGTGAACCTGGGCTAAATGTTGTTAAGCAGGTCTCAGATTTATGCATTCTGCACCGCAAGGTGGGATGAGAGTGCATGTCAGATTGTGCCCTAGCGAACAGCAAATTGTGCCAAACCTGGGTTCTATGGCTACCAGAAGAAATAACATTTAGGACAAGCACCCTGTAGTGTCTACTGGTAGACAAAGGCATTATTATAACACTTCCTAATGTCAGATGTCCTTTGAAAGGTCCGCCCACAACTGAGTTTTTTCATGAATAGAGCAGGGCTGAGAAATACAACAGCTTCATGCTAAACTAAATTAATATGAGATAACCTAAAAACGATTGTCTCGGGGGTGTGGGGGGGGTTCCTGTTCCACCAAACATCACAGTCTTTGCTTATGCCAGGTATGTCCAAGGTCCATTCCATGGGCTAATTGCTCCCCCCTTTCCGGTTTAATGCACCCCCCTGGTAATTTGGATATATAGATCTTTTGTGGCCCCCCAGGGCCACAAAAGGTATATATACCGTATATTTTTAAGCGCTGCATTGGTGGGAACAGAGAGGGGGCAGGACAAGTGCTGTCAGATTACATACAGGAGAATCTCCTGTTTACTCGGCGGGCCTCTGTAATAGAAAGTCCTGCCATTGGACAACTGTTCTGGCTATCATAGGAGGCAAAACTTAGTATTAAAGAGGTCGCAGAGTAAACAGGAGATTCACCTGTATGTAATCTGTTGCCACTTGTCCCTGCCCCCATCCCTGTCCCCTCCGAGGCTGCAGATGGGCATCAATCAGGCTGCACTGATGGCAATGGTGAGGCTTGCACTGATGGCAATGGTGGAGGCCACGAAAGAATTTATATATATATATATATATATATATATATATATATATATATATATATATATATATATATATATATATATATCTCCAAATAACACCACGCCAAAGCTCATCTTCACCACACACAGCCACAAAGGCAGGAGAATTCTTGTTGGGTCGTGTATTAGTTGCTCGGATGAACACACTTAGACCGAATTTTAACGGTTCAAAGAACGTCGGGCAAAATAGTTGGGCCTCACGCATGTTCACTTCAACAAATCTGTCCCTCTTTAAAAAAAAAGTTTGGACACCCCTGGCTTATGCAAACTATAAAGACTACAGATTGACATCCGTAAAATTGTTAGCCAATTGTTGCTTGGAAATTACATACTATAGCCTAGAACCCAAGAAGTAAAAAAGACATGGATGGAACTGATCAATGTATTTAAAACATTGGAAAAAAAAAAAAAAAAAACTTACAGTAATGTCCGGGATGGGGCATGGGTGGATGGTGCTGAAGATGTCCGTTCTGGTGGTGAGACATATTGGGTGTGTAAGCTGCTGTTCTACTTCCAGTCCAGGTTGTGGTACTGTCTACAACATCACACAGAAGATGGTTACTACTCCGGCCCTTATTCTGGGAGCCGTGTCAACAATATGTCTCAGGGTTGGGAATTTAAAATAATGCAGCTATGATATTTCATGCAAAATAAAATGAATAAAAAAAATCTGCAGAGTGTTATGGAGGGATGACTGGTCTCCAGCTTTTAAGCTGGGATGGCAGAAAATTGTGAATGCTGCTGATTTACAAGATTTAAGGGCTCCTAATCAACATGGCAGCCGTACTGTAAGGAGAAAGCTGAATTCATCAAGGAGAAACGTACTCAGTCATTTCTTAAGGCCCCTTTCACACTGGGGCATTTTTCGGGGGCTTTGGCGTTAAAAAAAAGCGCCTGAAAAAAGCCTCATCTCCAATTCCAATGTGAAAGACCAAGTGCTTTCAGAGCCCTTTCACACTGCCAGCACCACTAAGAGCCTAACTTTTTAGGGCGTTTTTGCAGTGCCTCAGTGTGAAAGGGCAAAGCGTTTTTACAGCGCTTTCAATTCATTTCAATGGAGAGGGGCACTTTTGGAGCATTTTTTTTTCAGCGCCCAAAAGCTACTCCAAAGATGCTGCTTGCAGGACTCCGTTTGAAAGGGTCCATTGAGATGTATAGAGAGCGTTTTAAGAGCATTTTAATTTTTATATTTATTCTGAGAATACAAAGCTGCCTACGAATGGCTGAGCAGTGCTCAGTCCGACTCAATTTTGTTCCGGGTGGGCAACAATGTTTGCATCCCACAGTCCAAACACAAGCAAGTACAACCTTTTGGGCCAGCTTGGCCTAAACAAACTAGTTAAAGTGATAGTAAAGCGGGAGATCAGCCAACACTATTCTAAATGTGACCACTGTAAAACAAGTTTATACCGGTCTTTGCTGCAGCCCGCTCCTCTTTAGACAAATCCCCAAGTGAAGTTTCTTCTTGGTCCCCCAACCTCCACATCGGTACAAGGCGGGGCAGTTACTTAGGGGTCAGCAGAAGGACCCAGTGAGAACAGCGAACACAGGAGGATCAACACCCCCCCCCCCCCCCGAAGTGTCCGCTTCAGAAGAAACTTTACCTTGTGATTTGACTTTAAAGTTTAAGTTCAGCTTTACAGAAAAATCCGTAAGATGAACTTGCACAGAATGCCCTCCTCACCCCCCCGTTGACCTGTTGAGCGGCCATCTCCCGTTCTGAGCACTGGTATAGTCCAGGGCGTAGATATCCCCTCTGCATTAATGCGTCTTCTTCCCCGCTAACAGGACGGGCTACACGTGTTGTGACTGATCGACCTATTAGAATGCTCTGAAATGTCCCTCCGGAGTGGGTACGTTTTGGAGATTTAGCTGCAGGGATTTCTAAGCCCTGGACCCCTCACCTCTAAAGATGAACTTACCCTTTAACAGAGCAGAATGGCGGCAGCTGGAAAGTAGATACTGTTTTCTTTAGGCAACTTTCATACTGGGTTGTCGCGGTCGTTGGTGGTAAAACGCCGCTCTATTTAGCGGCGCTTTTTAGACGCTAGCGGGGTGCTTTTAACCCCCCTGCTACTAGCAGAAAAGGGCTTTGACATTGGAGTGTAAGAAGATGCTTTTTCTATTCTCATTGCAGGCACTAGTTTTAGCGTTATAGGCCCTGCAAAGCACCTCACTGTGAAAGTAGCCTTACAGGCACATTTCTTATGGTGACACTTGGCAACAGGATCACCTCAACCCCTTTTCTACTGGGATAGGTATTAAAACAAACTGGCAGCCCATTTTTTTACACCATTGAATAAATCGCCATCGCATGGCTGTTTGCCAGATAATCGCGAGATCATTACTAGACAACACAGCACACAAAATATGTGTTGGGCCCATCCTGGAGGCTAGGTATCATGTGATCATTGTGACTGCTCCTCACAACAATCACATGCCATTACTTTACATCTGTCGCCTTCCTCTTACAAGGACGGAAGTCGAGAGATCACAGTAACTTGCAAATGGGCAGAGAATGAAAAGATCAGCAGCTGCAGATCCATTTATTCTGTTACACCGACATTTGTTTATTTTTTCCTTTAACCATATCCTTTCTCCACATACAATGTCTAGCCTGTCTATCTAGTGACCTGTATATTGACACCCCCCCCCCCCCCCCAATTGTCCTGCACATTAACCCTTTCATCTCCAACCCTGACACTGTATACTAACCCCTCTTCACCTCCTCCTGCCTCTGTATTGCCCAAACAATATCGTATACAGCGCACACCATTACCAAGGTTCACGTTTTAACCCCCTCAATACCAGCACATTTTTTCATCCAAAGAACAAGATCACCTACGAGTATCTAGTTTCAAATAAGGGGGTCATAACAGAAGTGAAGAAAAAATGGTTTTACAAAATTCTGTTTTTCCCTTTTTATATTAAAAAAATAACCATCAGTTAATAAATATCATCAAAACAAAGAACGGTCTCAAAAATAATTAATAAGTGTTGCACAACGGAGTAATTGTCAAAACGATCACAGCCTGGAAAAATGGCGCAGTAATGGATGGGTATTAGAGGCTGTTACACATGTGGGTAGAAGGAAACTAAAAAGTGTGTGTGTGACAATATAAAGGGTCATACTTTTGCTTAAACTCTTGTAGTTTGTAGATATATTGTACATGGGAGCAGTCATATTTGACATTTACATGGGCAGGATTGTTCTTCCCTGCTCCTCTCATTGCTAGTCAGACTATCTAGAAGGGTAAAGTTACCCTTTCTGCCCAGGCCAATGTTCAGCGCTGTCACACTTTGAATGAAAATTGTGCAGTCATGCAACACTGTACCCATATCAAATTTTACCTTTTTTTTTTTTTTTTTTTTTTAGACAGAGCTTTCTTGTTGTGGTATTTAAATCACCACAGGGTTTTTACATTTTTTGCTAAACAAAAATGACTGACAAAAAAAAAAAAAAAAAAAAAATCTTAGTTTATTATAAAATTTTGCAGATAAAATTTGGGCCGCACCAATGGGCACTGATGAGGCTGCACAGATAATCAGGGAACTGATGATTAGTGCCCTGATTATCAGTGTAAACAATGTACTCGCTGTGCCCTATCATACTTGCTGGTTATCTGCTCTCCTTTCCTCACACAGAAACAATGTGTGAGGAAAGCCAGCAAGTGTTTACATGTGACCAGCTGTGATTGGAGTCAGCAGATCACATGGTAAAAAGGCGCCATGATTGGCCCTTTACCTCGATCTGTGATTAGCTGTGTTCTAAGACACAGTGCATGCCATGGACGTCTTGCTAGAACTAGAAAGCTGCACTGTAGCAGTCTTTCGGTTCTAGTGCAGGCGGGGAGGGGTTAAAGTGACCTGCACTGAATTCTTAGTAAGTGAACCACTATTGAAAGGTTCACATACAGGCACGTTAAAGCAGAGTTCCACCCTGAATTCTTTTTTTTTTGTTTCACATTTTCAGTCTTAATAAAAAAACATTTGGAGTGAAATTATTTTTTAAAATTACCAAAAGTGCCCTGTTAAGTGGTGGCTTCTAATCTGCCACTTTCGGCTCTGCAGCGCTCTGCATCACTTACTCCCTGGCCTGTGCTCCTGGGAAATGGGGGTAATCATTTCCCAGGAGTCAGTGGGCAGGACTATGTGAAAAATTGCGTCAGGAAATGACACAAATTAAGGTGGATATATCTATGTTGCCATAACAATGGGGTGGGACCGTTATGGCAACTTGCTAAACAATTGGCTCTAGGGTCACCAGAGCATCGCGCATGCGCAAGCTTAAGAGGTGCATGCTGGTTACCCAGCATGCACCTCTCAATCTGTTATCTAGGAAGAGGTTGTGATTGGGCTCCATATGTCCACACTCATCATGGCAATGGCCAGAAGAGGATCAGCTAAATCGGAGGATTAAAAAATATATATGGATTACTATCCACTAGCATATACACACAGCTTATGTGTGTTATTAATGCAGTGTGAGGGGGTTGCCTGGAGAAAAAAAAAAAAGGTTTACATCCTCTTTAAGAGCTAAAATTATTATTTTTTTGCCATCTGTGTCCCATTGGGGAGATTTCCCTTCACTTCCTGTCCCATCATCAAAACAGACCCGAGAGGAAACCCTTCCAAAAGAACTGAATCCTTGATTCTCACCAGGGTCACCATTGAAAGATTTCACTTCTATTCCTCTTCTGGTGACCATCCAAACATTTTAGATTTTCTTTCACTTTCAATAATGGTAAACAGGACAAATAGAGAGGGTCAATCTCCCCAACAGGGGGGCACAAAAACTTGATAGGCATTCTAATCCATCTCCAGTCTAATTTGTCTCTTTATAATGCTTCCACCCAACCGCAGGTTTGCTTTACGCCCAAAGATATGATTGTGAGTAGAAGGTATGCTTTCTGCAGATTTTTATTATTTATGTGGCAAATTTCAGACCACAACGGGCCTGCAGAATACATATTGTAACCTATGAATTCAAAAGCACCAAGGCTAGACTCCAGTAGAGGCCCAATAGTGCACAGCATACAAAAGCCCTATAAACTAGTACTAGTAGTTTACTCAAAGGAGCCGCCAACAGGAAAATCGCTACGCAACGGAAGCCGGTAATATCAGGATGGAAAATTTACATAGTCTACCTCATAATTGCTCAACCTGTGGACCTTCAGCTGTTGCTGAACTACAATTCCCATCATGCCACTGCGGTTTGGGAGTCATGCGTGTAACTATCAGCTTTGCAATGCCTCATGGGACTTGTAGGTCTGTAACAGCTGGAGGGTCACAGGTTGAGCACCCATGGCTACCTTATAATGGACCCGGTATAAAAGTATGAGATACTTTTATAAATAATTACTACCTCTCAAAGATTACAAGGACGTCATCTGCTTTGCTCCCCAGAAGGACAGCACCATTGTTGCTCAAGCATCATCCAGAGTTACCATCTACAACCTGGACTGAAACGTCAGCTCACAGATGAGACAATGTCAATCTGGGTGTTTGTGCAGTTCTTGGATGTGCTCACAAATAGTCTGCCACAGATCAGCCCCTGCTACAAAGTTACGGTTATGTTGAAGTCTGATCACTGAGGGAGAAGAGACTAAGACCCCATACACACCATTAGATTTTCTGCAGATTTCTGTCTTCAGATTTACCAAAACTATGTAGTGCAAGTGCCTGCCTGATTGCATCATTGAAACGCTTAAGGTTTAACCTCATATTATATGGTTTTGGTAAATCTGAAGGCAAAAATCTGCAGAAAATCTAATAGTGTGTATGGGGCTTACACATTTTTTGCATATTTTGGTCTTAAGATTTACCAAAACCATATAATATGAGGTTAAACCTTAAGCGTTTCAATTATGCAACCAGGCAGGCACTTGCACTACATAGTTTTCGTAAACCTAAAGACAAAAATCTGCAGAAAATCCAATAGTGTGTATGGGGTCTAAGCGAATGCATTCTTCAGCCTGTAGAAGAGAGCATCACCGCAGTCTAGGCAAAATAATAAAATCTGACCACCAGGGCAGGTTAATGATGAAAAAGGTAAAGGTCTTGTTTACGGTTGCTATATTGTGACAGGTTAGGCCCCTTTCACGCGGACGGACCGTTCATGTCTACCCGTTTTTCAGACGGACCCGATCGGGCCATTCATTATTTTCTACGCCAACATCCAATCATATCCGCTACAAACAGATGGATAGGGATCTGTTCCCCATCTGCCTAGCGGATCGGACGACAGCAGGCTGTGTCCGTACCCGTTCATCAGCAACGTGGATACAGACCTGTCATCCGCCTGCTCAGCAGGGATCAGCTGAGAGACCCGCGCTGAGCAGGCAGATCCGCAAGTGTGAAAGGATTTATTTAATGAAGACTTGCAAAGTTGCTGAAAGGTCCACTTTACCCAATCCAACAACTTAATATTTATGCTACCCAGCAACTGAGTTGTATAGCCGCTAACTGGGGATCTTGCATTTTGTACTATATCATTATCTGACAATTCTGATAGCAAGACCCACAGCATAACAAATACGCAGCAAATAGACAGATTTGTTTATCTTGAAGGGTCTTGACAGCTGGAGGCCACTTACTGTGATGATATGTGGCTGGTTGAGCACTGAAGCCATTTTGCGGCGTCCCCTGAGGCGGCACAGAGGCAATCTGCAGCAGTCCATCAGCGTGTGAAGCTGCCAATAAACTGGCAGGCTGACCTGAGGGAAAAAAAAAAACATCTTCAGTCTTGTGCAATCGATAATGCCAATAGGTTTCTGTGGGCACGTCGTGTTTGCAAGGAGGAGAGGAGTCAACGCCTCTCAAATAAAGAATAGAAATCATCGCCTGACGCAAAGATTGGTATGAAGCACACAAAACTAGACCGATTCTAAAGAGCAGAGGGTCCGTAAGTAACCAGCATCTTCAAAAGCACAATAATAGCAGAATTATATCTTGACAGGTTTGTTAAAAAAAAGTTTGTGTGCAGTGTGGAGCATTGAAACGTATGTAAAATGCACCATATTGTAGAAAGAAAAATGTTTGGACAGCCGTACTCTAGGAAAAACCTTCTCGGTTGCCTTTATTTGGTAAAAAAGTAATCGAACAAAGCACATCACAGCAAAAATAGGGGCATACAGCTGACGTTTCGCACGTCTCATAGCTATGAGTAAGCACTGATTGATAGTGCGAAAGTCAGGTGTATGACCCTATTTTTGCTGTGATGTGCAGTGTTCGATTACTTTTTTACCAAATAAAGGCAACCGAGAAGGTTTTTCCAGAGTGTGGCTGTCCAAACATTATCTTTCTACAATTGCTTTGTGCCGGCACCTGGGTTTCTCCGAGAGGAAACTGGATCCATCCCCATACCTTATTGGAGCGGTGACTATCATCTCCCTAAAATGCACCATAGACACCCATTTACATACCTGCATTTTAAAAAAACACTTAGTTTAGGTATTTAGTGGTCAACTTTAAAGTGCAGGTTCACCTTTAAAAAAAAAAAAAAAATTAACGTTTTTTCTGTAAAGTGACCTACCACCGGACTCCCCTCCCACCACTGTACTTACCCCCCGCGACCCTGAGCTGTCAAGGTTTCCACAAACCGTGCCAACAGTCCAAGGATTTGAAATCCATGCTGCTTTCTCTCTGTTTAGTGCTGCCAGTACAGACCATATGGATTCTGATTGGTCAGCAACGTCCATTGAATGCTGCTGGCCGATTAGAACTTATCAGCTATGTACCGGCAGCGCTGGACAGAGCGCAAAGAAAGCAGCAGAGATTTCAAATCCTTGGACTATTGTGGAAACCTTGACAGCTCAGGGTCGCGGTGGGGTAAGGGGTTGGGGAGGGGGTCCGATGGTAGGTCACCTCTACAGAGATTTTCTGTAAAAGGTAAACACTTAAAAATTTTGGCTAAATCAACATTTTCTAAATTCAAGAAACATCTCACTAACCACTGAGACCTTCTGAGCCTTCTTTCTAATAGGATGGTGTCCCAGAACAGATTATATATTTGGTCAGAGCAGTCACATGACCACACTGGACTATTGCTAGTATTAGGATTCTGCCTTTGAATCTGTGTCTTTGTGTGTCTCGTAAGGCTAACAAACATTCCAATTGTGTCCGTTTATCAGGCGGACCTAATCATAACCTCAATGGAGCGGTGGGGTTCGTTTACACCCACCTACATCCAATCCGATAAAGAAAAAAAAAGATGTTTCCGTCCAGCGAATCGGATGGCAGTTGGGTGTAAAACGACAGTTCGTTTACATCGGACTGCCTATAGAGAGCAGCAGGCTATGTCCGTGTCCATCCTACATAAGCGAAGCAGTCACAGACCTGTCATCCACCTGCTCAGCTGGGATCAGTGGACGGGTCCCCTCACTGAGCAAGCTGATCGCAGCCGTGTGAAAAGGGGCCTGGGTGGCATGAGATGACATTGACTGCAGAAAGGACTCAAAGGAGTAGGGAGGTCATTGTGAGCTGCGCCCCCCCCACAAATAGAGCTTTCTTTTGGTGGTATTTGACCACCTCTGCGGGTCTTTATTTTTTTGAGCTATAAACAAAAAAAGGGCGACAATTTAAAAAAAAAAAATGTTTATATATATAATATCATTGTTTTACTTTCTGCTATTTAAAAAAAAAATCGCCAATAAAATTTATTTTTTTATCCAATTTCTTCATCAATTTAGGCCAATATGTAGTAGATAGAGTAGTGTGGGCTGAGGATGAATCCACTAGTGCAAAAAACTTACTCATTTTTTTTTTAGAAATAATGTACTAGATAGTAGTGCAAGACTTAACATATGCCTCAAAAAACATTATGTACTACATAGGTGCTTTTTTACCCGACTTATTTTGATCTATGTATTAAATAAAATTTACCTTTTATTATACCTTTGGCATTTCATGTATTTTAAGGCATATGTAAAGTCCCACACTAATATGCAGTACCCATTCTCTTTTCCAAAAATCAGGTCAATATGTATTCTGCTACATATTTTTGTTGTTAAAAAAAAAAATTCCCAATAAGTGTATATTAATTGGCTTGCACAAAAGTTATAGGGTCTACAAACTATTGAATATGTTTTATTTATTTTACTGGTAATGGTGGTGATTTTTAGCAGGAACTGCGACATTGCGAAGGACAAAAAACGCACACTGATCGCTTTTCAGTGATCAGTGCAAAAAATATGCACCGTCATTGTACCAATGACGCTGGCAAAGAAGGAATTAACATCAGGGGCGATCAAAGGGTTAAGTATGTCCCTATGGAGTGCTTTATAACTGTGAGGGGATGTGCTTTGACTGGGGAAAGAGAGATCTGCGTTACTACTTATCAGAAACACAAGATCTCTTTTTCCCTATAATAGAACGGCGGTCTGCCTTGATTACATAGACAGACCGCAGTTCTTCCTCTCCTGTGAACAATCCGCAGGTCCTGACGAACATTGCATCTGCCGGACCCGCCAATTGGCTCGCACTGTGTTTAATCACAGCGTCAACAGCGGCACCCCCAGTGCACAAAATCACGTACAGGAACGTGTTTTCACGCAGGAGGGCCACCCAGCTGCAGTATATCTCCGTGGGGCGGTCATTAGGAGGTTAATGTACATGTTGAGAAATGTAACAATACATGTTAACACATTGCAGATCACCTAAATACACACACAAAAAAAAAAAAAAAGGAAGAAGGTGGTCAAAATGCTCTTCAGAAGAACAAATATAAAACTACAATTTCAACAATATTTTGTTGAAACATCTTGTTTCTATTGTAACCAACAGGAAATCAGTAAGTTTCAACGATCTGTTTAGATTATATAACAGGAATAAAACCCCTCAGTATTTCACTATACAAAATTACAACAAAATTACAACAAAATTAAAGTGTATGCAATCCTTAAAACTATTTTCTATGTCCTCTCTTTTGGTCCAGTAAATACACCATTAAAACGAGTTTTGACAATTTCAACAATACCTGTCGATTTTGCAAGAAATCTTGTGAGCTGACTTCCTGTGCTCTCTGCCTGTGAACATGGAGGGGTTATGGAGATGAAGAGAGGTCTGTGTTCATGGTAATCTATTAGAAATAAAGAAGGCAGGACTGACCTCACCTGCTCAGGAATTCAGAGTTGTGTTGTCATGTAAAAAGAGAAAGCAGGAGCACACTATTTCTGGTATATCAAACAGGTACTCTTTTCTGTACTAGCAGTGTGTTTAAAAAATAAAAAAAGGAATCAAACATGGGGAAATGTGCATTGTATTGCAGAGAGGTATGCTTTTGCTCACCACACACCCCTTCACTGACCTCTGTAGCTACAGCTACTGTGGAGAAGTTAATTTTCAGTGTTAGCAGCTGAAGCTATACAGTTTTACTTTCAGTGTCCAAGTAGCTCAGCTCCCCCTCCCTGCAGGGAGTTGCAGCCTGCTAGCCTTCTAATCTTTAAATGTTAACACAGAGCGTCGTCACACCAGGAAGCTAGGGTCATCAGTTTGAATCCCAAACCCAGCACTATCTGCATGGTTTTGCATGTTCTCCCTGTGCCTGTGCAGTTTCCTCTCACACTCCAAAGGCATGTTGTTAGGTAAATGGCTCCTGTTAAGGATGACCCTAGTATGTGTATGTATAAATGTGAGTTAGGAAACAGACTGTAACCTCCTTGAGGGCAGGGACTGATGTGAATGTACAAGAGATATATATCTATACACAATCTAGATATGTATCTATATCTCCAACTCTCACATTATCTCTCTAAATAGAGAATTATATATATATATATATATATATATATATATATATATATATATATATATATATATATATATTGACTATACAACTACCTGTAATAAATAAAATCATAGGGCACAGCTATATTGAACTATACCAGGGCGAACCATTTGTGCAGATTATTTGGGTTTACAAAAACTAAGTTCCAGAAGCTATTTTACAAAATGTTATCTTCATTAAAAAAAAAACAGACCAGAAACTCTGCATCTATTTTTATACCACCTGTATCCCTACGATGTCCTTGCACTCTTTAAGAAGAGCCATAACTTGTATGAGATACAAAGATGTTACTTACTGGTTGAAGGAACAGGTATGCTGGAGAAGGACGAAGGATTGGGGGTGCTCGGCTCGCTGGGTGCCAGCATTGAAGCATTGCTGTAGCTCTCGCTGGATGACCTGTTACTTGGCGGGTGCTGAATTGTCTGAATAGAATGTCCATCAGAAGAGGAGATGCTCTGCTGTGCTTCATAGTCATGGCCATATTCATCTTTTACTAGCAAGCCAGATGGCGCTACAACACAACGAGCACATCAGCACAGGTCAGTCTACATCAATGTATGTTATAAACTATAATAGCAGTAAAGTTTACGCATTAAAAAAATAAATAAAATTTTTACTGGACACAGCCTGTCAGAACAAAACTTACCAGTGCTTTGCAATGTGAGCCCGGACAAGTCTAAAAGACAAAAAGAATAAAAAAAATCAGACTTGTAAAATAAAGATCAAAGTAAAGAGCAGTGAAAGGTCCCGTATATATGTAGCTTAAAGGGGTTGTAAAGGTAAAAGTTTCTATGCATTAAGGTGAAAAAACATCAGAGTATTAGCAGCCCCTCCCCCCCGCCCGTTTACTTACCTGACCCCTCGAAAGTCCCGTGCCACGAACGCGCAGGCTTCTTGGTCGGCTTCCCGGCTCATTCATTGGTTGATCGAAAGCAGTGCAGCCATTGGCTTGCGCTGCTGTCAATCACATCCAATGACGTGGTGCGCTGGGGGGGTGGGGCCGAGTGATACAGTGAGTGGCTATGGCTGCCGGCTGTATCCCGGGAGCGCGCCTGCAAGAACTCAACCCCATGCAAGCTCGCTGGCATGAAGGTATTGAGTCCTTGCAGGGGGAGCCAAGATAGCTGCCGAGGGACCCCAGAAGACAAGGTTCAGGGTCCACTGTGCAAAACAAGCTGCACAGTGGAGGCAAGTATAACAGGTTTGTTATTTAAAAAAGAAACAATAAATTGTCTAGTGATCCTTTAAAGCGGTTGTATACCCGCGATGTGTTTTTTTTTGTTATACACCTGCAAGGCAAAAGCCATAATGAACTAGTATGCACCGCATACTAGCTCATTATGAAATACTTACCTCGGAACGAGGTGAAGAGAACTTACCTGGTCCATCCCGAGGAAGATGTCATCTGGACTCGGCGTGTCTTCCGGGTATTGCCGCTCCAGCGCTGTGATTGGCTGGAGCAGCGATGTCGTCACTCTCGCGCATACGTGCGGGAGACTTCAAACCGGCTGCGAGCCGGCGGCTGCGGGCCCTTTAGCCGAGGATCCCTGCTGCCCGGCTGCAATCAGCGGCGCATTGCGAGCGTAATATCTCCTAAATCGTATAGGTTTAAAAGCTATTCTTTATACCTACAGGTAAGCCTTATTATAGGCTTACCTGTACGTAAAAGTAAAAAAAAAGCCTATACAATAACTTTAAGGGAGTTGTAAAGATTTGTTTTTATTTTCTAAATAGGTTCCTTTAAGCTAGTGCATTGTTGGTTCACTTACCTTTTCCTTTGATTTCCCTTCTAAATGTCCCCCCCCCCCCCCCCGTCTGAATTTCTCACTTCCTGTGCCTCCTCAGTAAGCTTGCCCCCATCATCTGAACACAGCGTCTCCCCGCAGGGAGTGAGCACGCTAATCCCCAGCCAGAACGGCTCGGATGATGGGGGCAAGCCTACTGAGGAGGAACAGGAAGTGAGAAATTCAGACAAAAGAATAAAAAAAAACATTTAGAAAAGGAACCCATTTAGAAAATTAAAAAAAGGAACCTTTACAACCCCTTTAATTCACCAAGCTATAAAGAATGCCTTTATTTACTATAAAGCGGAGTTCCACACAAAAATGGAACTTCCGCTTATCTCACTCCTCACCCCCTTACATGCCACATTTGGCATGTCATTTTTTTGGGGGAGGGGGAGTGGGGGCTTCAGGAGGAAGGGGACTTCCTGTCCCACTTCCTCCTTCCGCCGAGGGGCTGGTTAAGCGATTAAGCTTAATCGCCTACAGCAGCCCCTCCCTGTAGGCTATCGCCTAGGACACGTGACAGGTCCTAGGCGATAGCCTGTCTAATCGAATAGCGCAGTGCTGAGCCGCGCCGTGCACATGCACAGTGGGTGCCCGGCCGTGAAGCCGAAAGCTGTCACGGCCGGATGCCCACAGTTAGAATGAAGACGCCGGCCGGGGAGGGGGGGAGAGGAGCGGAGCCCCAGCCGGCGCGTCGCTGGAGCAGGTAAGTATGTTTTTTAAAAGCCAGCAGCTACACTTTTTGTAGCTGCTGACTTTTAATAAACATACATTTTGGCTGGAACATCCCTTTAAAGACTTAAATTTACTTAAAGCGGTTGTAAACCGCATATACAATTATTTTTTTAAACCTGCAAGGCAAAAGGCATAATCAGCTAGGATGCAACGCATACGAGCTGACTATGAAATACTTACCTCGGAACGAGGTGAAGAGCACTTACCTGGTCCACGCTGAGCGAGATGTCATCTTGCTCCGGCGTGTCTTCCGGGTATTGCTGCTCCATCGCTTTGATTGGCTGGAGCGGCAATGACGTCACTCCCACGCGCGAGATTTCAAATCGGCAAGGTCCGACGACTGCCGGTCCTTTCGCCGTGGATTCCCCCTGTGCATGCGCCGCTTCAATCAGCAGCGCATTGCGAGGGGAATATCTCCTAAACCGTACAGGTTTAGGAGATATTCTTTATACCTACAGGTAAGCCTTAATATAGGCTTACCTGTTAGGTAAAAGTGAAAAAGCGGGGTTTACAATCACTTTAAATGCCTTTATTTACTTAAAATATTTTCAAAAACACATGTCCAAAATAAACTAATTGCTGACAAACAGCAATGCCCATCTTAATGCATTGAGATGAAAAAAAAAACTTCTGCCTTTACAACTCCTTTAAAATAGTAAGAATTTTTCCCTGAGGTGAAGGGACCCTATATCAGCCAATGTAGATGGTAGAGGCCACAGAGGATGTCAAACCTTTGCAAACATTTCTATTGCTTGTATTAGAAGCACAGGGCTCCTAAACACTCGAATCCCACATTCCCTCCTCCACCAGTGGATAAAATCCCACAAGAGACTCTTACCTATCCCTGGGGACACAACACGTTCATAGTGATAAGGATTCACACAGACGCTGTCGCATTTCAGATCGAATGCATACTGACAGTACTTGACATGCTTCAATTCATTCTTATGAAGATCTGGCCATCTCCAGAGTCGGGCATATATGACGTGCGGGAAGCCTTTTCTACCAGCCACCTGTCAGGATACAATGAACAATGTGTAAGATTTCTGATTCATACAGATTACAGTAATTGTGAACGTCATTTGAAATTTTTTTAAACACAGGTTTATACTTTCCCGCTCTGTGTAATGGAATTACAAACATCCGCTTCTCATGGCCCTTGATGGCGGTCCTGGTTCCTCTCTGGCGAGAACCTCATAGAAAGCCACCATCTACGGGGGCATTTCTGTGGGCTCGCTCCTGAGCCCTGCTGTCTGCATTTGTAGACACAGGACTCGGCCCCGCCCCATTGTCACTGGCTTTGATTAACAGCAGCGAGAGCCAATGGCTCAGTGGGACCAGACAGTTTACAAAAGAACTGCCGACATGCACAGTGCTAAATCGAATGAGGGTTCAGGAAGTGTAAAAAGGGGGGTGGGGGTGGGGTTAGGTATGCTTTTTTGCATAGTGCTATTGGTTCAGCATAGACCAATGTAAATATCCATGTGGCCATCCATACCTGGCTGATACCTGCGAAATACAGATATCACCAGAGTAGGCACTAAAGTGATCATGTAGTACACGTAGGGGGAGGGGGTAGTACACAAAGGGGGAGGGGTCACTTGCCTGCTAAGCATGGACACCATTTAGTCTAAATTAATTGCAAAGTATTTTCTGATTGAATGAGGTAGAGGCAGGTGGTTACATCGTTTTCTGAATGGGGTGGAGATTATGATGTAATCACCCGCCTCTACCTCATTCAATCAGAAAACACTTTGCATTTCAATGCTAGGGGTTCCGGAACTACCTCCCATGCTGAACAAATTACTTTGTGTGTTCACTATGCAGCAGACCAGGCGCTATGCATGGGATCCAGAGGCTAGTAGCAAGCAACTAGGAATACCTAAACTTCATATTCAAAATGGAACTAAAGGCATTTAGTAAAGGGAGGGTTATGGACATTGCTTTGTGCACTGGTGCGCAGTGATGTTGGAACAGGAAGGGGCCGTCCCCAAACTGTTCCCACAAAGTTGGGAACATGAAATTGTCAAAAATGTCTTGGTATGCTGAGGCCTTAAGACAGGGGTGCGCAACCTGTGGCTGTCAAGCTGTTGTGGAACTACAAGTCCCATCATGCTTCTGCCTTTGGGAGTCATGCTTGTAACTGTCAGCCTTGCAATGCCTCATGGGAGTTGTAGTTTTGCAACAACTGGAGGGCCACAGGTTGAGCACGCCTGCCTTAAGAGTTCCCTTCACTGGAACCAACAGGGCAAGTCCAACCACTGAAAAACAACCCCACGCCATAAAATCCCCCCTCCACCAAATGATTTGGACCAGTGCATAAGGCAAGGTCCATAAGAGACATGGATGAGCGAGTTTGGGGTGGAGGAACTTGACTGGCCTGTACAGATTCCTGACCTCAACCTCAGTGCCTGACCCCACAAATGCACTGCTGGTAGACTGGTCAAACATCCCCATAGACACACTCCTAAACCTTGTGGACGGCCTTCCCAGAAGAGATGAAGCTGTTATAGCCGCAAAGGGTGGGCCAACTCAATACTCACCTACAGACCAAGACCAAGACTGGCCACACACTATATGAAAAATCGGCCAAAGAAAAAAAAAAAACATTCGTCCATGAGAGCAAACGATAGTGCCATCATGTAATGACCGATAAATCGTTCAGTGGTGGACATAAATGAATAATTTTTTAGTTAGTTCTAACTTCTTTTACATATACCTAGTGCAAGCAGTTTAGACAGGAAACACATTAACCTTTCAATTAATCGTTCGTTCAGCAGAAAATTTCCAAACTGGGGATGTTTTTGGGCCGAAAAAACGAAGAACAACGATTGTCGATTTTTTTGCTCATTAACTCTGTGAAAAACGAACAAGCTGTGTAAATTACCGAATTTCAGACAATTTTTCATATAGTGAATGGCCAGCATAAGACTGGAATGCCATTAATGTTCATGTAAAGCCAGGGGTCCCAATACTTGACAATATGGAGTGTACATTAGACATGTGCTTTCTTTTTTGTTAGGAATGCATTTTCGTCCGAAATGCTTTATTTTCGTTTTCGTTCAGATCCAACGGTTTTCGATGCCTTGTCGAATTTTCGTCTTTCAATTCGACAAAGCATCGAAAATCGTCATTCTAAATACAGTGAATAGGAAGAAATTGGACGAAAATTCTACGATTTTCGAATTTCCGTCGTTCAATTCCTACCTATTCACTGAATTCAGTGAATATAGGTAGGAATTGAACAACGAAAATTCGACAAAGCATTCAGGAGTAACTAAATAAATTTATTCCAAACGAAAACGAAAAAACAAAACAAAATATTCCAGTCTGCACATGTCTAGTGTACATTATGAAAGAACAGTCAACATCTAAACCGTCTTCCTCAACATTTTCAAACATAGAGGAACCCTGACTTTCTGACCTTAGGGAACCCCCGCTAAAAATTACTACCGAGTATAAGTCAACCCGTGTACCTAATTTTACCCCCCCAAAAAATTGGAAAACGTATTGACTCGAGTATAAGCCTAGGGTGAGAATGCAGCAGCTACTGTAAGTGGAAAAGAGGGTCAAGAATGCCCATTTGCAGACTCACTGTGCCCATTTGCACGCCTCACTGTGCCCGAGTCAGTGTACCTGAAATTTTTACAGGCAGGGCGTCCATTCATTGTTTAAAAGTCGAGGTCTCCTCCTGGTCCCGTTTTGTGATAGGCGTCTCCCAGCAGCCTATTACAGACATCTTCTCATCCTCAGTTTCCCAGCAGACACTGTGTTCAGTGTTCCGCCAATCACGGACGTTCTCTTGTCCAAGGATGAGAGGACATGCATGATAGGCGGAACACTGAACACAGTGTCTGCTGGGAAACGCCTATCACAGAAGGGACCAGGGGGAAGAAGCGACTTTTAAACAATGGACACTCGCTGTTCTTCAGGTACACTAACTTGAGTATAAGCCGAGGGGAGTATTTTCAGCCCTATAAAAAAGGGCTGAAAAACTTGGCTTATACTCAAATATTTTTAGTATATCTACAAATTCATGATACATTAGCGTGATGGTCAGTAGAAAAGAAGGCTCCTTACACTTGTGGTCATTGGGAAGAAATACCTCCTTACACAACGGTGTCAGTGGGAACCTATCAGAGGCAGAAAGCTCTAATTGCTCAAGGAACCCCTAGCAACCTCTTGAGGAACCCATGGCTTCCATGGAACCCTGGTTAAGAAAGGCTGATCTAAACAGTCTCCACAGTACGGCTTTTTAACAAAAAAGGACTTGCCTGAAGACGGCCATCTAACGTTCTTTGTATAGTGACACATTTGCTAGGGTGTGCGCCGTTTGTAGTGATTGCGGTAATCAGGGAATCCAGTTCATCCTTCTTCTCCTTCAGCTTTTTCACTAAACTCTCAATGGCCCGCTTGGCAAAGGTCTCGCTCTCCCCTCCCTGGCGATGACACATCAAGCTGTGGACGATGCTCAGACAAGCATCGTTACTTGTAGGGGTGTTGGTTATGGACATCTTGCTGGAGAATTGCGCTTTCTATACTCTGATCAATGCTCCTCTTAAGGAGAATCCACAAACCTAAATGAAGAAAACAGAAACGAGAAGTCAGAATAAACCTTTAATGACTGTCAGTGAACTAGACAAGGGTAATGGACCTCAATGTGTGAAGTTAAAGAGAAACCTTGTCTTTTTTTTTTCTTATCTGTGCATGTGAAAGTGACCAGCATAAATGTACCCAAACCCACCAATAAAAACGCAATATATTGTCAGCTCATCAGTCCTGAGAAGTGGTGGCTACATTCGTTTTCTATTTCAGGCTTGCACTTCATTTTCACCTGGTGATCCTGCAAGGAACACACTTCCTTGCAGCTCTAGTGTTCTGTAATACTCAGAGGTGAACTGGACAGAGCTGCTGCTTGAGATAGCACAGGACAGCACAGTTTAAGGTAACCCTAGATTTCAACAGGTTATTTTGTTAACTCACTGAACAGATTCTACAAGTTGCGTTCAATATTATGCCATTGCACAGAGCAGTAGAACATCTTTATTTTAATTTAACCTTTTCCTACCCATGCTTTAGCTAATAGACCGCTACTGCGCTGCTCTCCAGTTCTGGCAGGATGCCCCCCCCCCCCCCACGTGCGTTCCCCCCTTGGGCACGCTCAGTAACCACTGTGTGCTGTGTCCAGTCACAGCTGTCACAAAGGCTCTCCTTTCCTCACACAGACAGCATGTGAGGAAAGGAGAGCTGATCTGTCAGGGCATAGTGGGTACAGCATTTACAGATAATCAGGGCAGCGCCCTATCAAAGCCGCCTCACCGGTGCCCCATCAGTGCAGCCGAAAAATTACTTACTGTATTTATTGGAGTAGAACACTCACTTTTTTTTAGGGTTAGGGTTTCCCATTGAAGAATATGGCTAGGACTCAGGAATTGGAACAGTGACCTCCCCCAGAGGTCAAAGGTCAGAAGGCAGGTTCCCATCGGTCACAGGGTGTGGATGACCCACCCCTACCAAAGTGTACCGCCTACCCTAAGTCCAGGAATGAACAAGTCGGAGTAAGTGTCACTTTTTTACCCTGAAAAATAGAGGGTAACCCTAATGCTAACCCTAGGCCCCGAGTATTATACGCAGGGGGCTGTGGAAAGATTTTTTTTCCCTGAAACTTACTCTCTTAAAGTTGGGGTGCGTGTTATACGCTGATAAATACAGTAATCGCAAACATTTTTAACAAGGACATTTTTTTTTTTACATTTTCAGTCTTTGTATTTATTTTGAAAAAAAAAAAAAAAATAAAAACCCAGTGGCGATTAAAAAGCACCAAAAGAAAGCTCGGTCTCAATAAATATTATCAAAATTTCATTTGGGTACAGTGTTGCATAACTGAGTGACTAGGATTCAAAGTATAAAAGCGCTGAAAGTTGGCATCAAATCTCGATTTCGTTTTAGTCTTAGTCATTAGGACGTAAAATCGGATTATTCCTCCGGCGATTCTGCGCCGATGCTGTCCCTTTAAATAATCGATGCATACTGATGACGTCATTGCCGCCCGCCGAGCAGCCACGCAGCGCCGAGTGGAGCCGACTGAGCCGCCCGAGTGGAGCCAAAGTTTTGGCGCCATTTTTCCCGCCTCCCGCCGACGTCATCCCCAGCCGCCCTGAGAGTCGCAGGTCCGACTCGAGTGAGACAGAGGAGAAGACATGTGTTCTCTGACTCTGGTCCCAAGAGCTCACGCTCAGCTTTCCTCGTCGGCTGCACAGACGTCTGCATCACTGTGTGCAGCCGCGTTAACTGCACTGCACACAGGCCAGGGGAGACCATCCGCCCTTCAGACTCAGTCACATGCAGCAGCTGCAAGAGCAGGACTGGGAAGGAGACCCGAGTGAGCCAGGATGGTTGTCTCATCACACAGGCAGCAGGAGAGGAGACATTTCATCCTCATCATCAGACAGGTACAAAACATCATTACACAAGAGAAGAGACACTGGCTGTCACACACACAGACATAGTACTGACTGTAAGCTGAGGATCTGTATATTTTCTCCAGTTATGAAGCCCAGAAACACATCAGTTAAAGATTTATGAAAGCAGCAGCAGTGGAACAGTGGCAAAGAGGAACTACAGGCTTTTAATTTGTTTCCTATGCACCTACTATTCGGGATATTATATTATATAGATAATATCTCGAATAGTAGGTGAATAGGAAACAAGTTGACTCACTGCTGCTTTGCTTTCCTCAAATGCCTTGTACGTTTTTATGAGCACAAAATATGAGATGGTATTATATAGGATGGGGATCTGGTGAGCAGGCAGATCGCCCATCTCATTACCACCTGCAATGACACAAGTAATGTGTAATTCAGCTTAGTTATCTCATCTAAATTACACATTACTTGTGTCATTGCAGGCTAGCCCTATTTTTACAACCTCTAAGATGACTGTATCCTACAAGCCCTATTTTTTGTGGTATGGCACCATCTATATGATATTAAATAGCAAGCGGTCACTTAATGTAGGATTCTCTAATAAGTGCTATCTTCTACTCGTGTGCATTTTGTCGATAACAGAGAAAGGAGGGGGTGCTGTGATCCAGGGACACAGAGGGGGGGGGGGGGGGGGGGTGTGCATGTTGTGGAATCTGATGTGTCACTTGTGATAAGTCATTGTCACTGCAGGCAGGGACTGGGCTCTAGGGAGGAGAAATATAGACCATCTCCTGTAGCATGTCCACAGTCTCTGACCATCCCCTGTAGCATGTCCGCAGTCTCTGACCATCCCCTGTAGCATGTCCGCAGTCTCTGACCATGTAGCATGTCCGCAGTCTCTGACCATCCCCTGTAGCATGTCCGCAGTCTCTGACCATCCCCTGTAGCATGTCCGCAGTCTCTGACCATCCGTAGCATGTCCGCAGTCTCTGACCATCCCCTGTAGCATGTCCGCAGTCTCTGACCATCCCCTGTAGCATGTCCGCAGTCTCTGACCATCCCCTGTAGCATTGTCCGCAGTCTCTGACCATCCCCTGTAGCATTGTCCGCAGTCTCTGACCATCCCCTGTAGCATTGTCCGCAGTCTCTGACCATCCCCTGTAGCATGTCCGCAGTCTCTGACCATCCCCTGTAGCATGTCCGCAGTCTCTGACCATCCCCTGTAGCATGTCCGCAGTCTCTGACCATCCCCTGTAGCATGTCCGCAGTCTCTGACCATCTCCTGTACTATGCCCGCAGTCTCTGATTATCTCCTCTACCACATCTGCAGTCTCTGATCACCCTGTTTAGTATTTTGGGGAGAGAGCCATGCGCACGTGAGCTGCAATCGTGATGCATCGTGATGCATCGCGGAATCGAATCGAATCGAATCGTGGACTTGATAATCGTAATCGCATCGAATCGTGAGACCGGTGAAGATGCGCAGCCCTATTAGTCATAGGCATTTTAGTCTTCTGCAATTGTTTTAGTCGATTAAATCTCATTTTAGTCGTCTAAAAGTTAATGAGTAATTAAAATTGTAATGCATTAGTTAAAGGAACACTAAAAAGTCAGGATGTTTTTCATTTTTAAATAACAAACATGTTATACTTACCTCCACTGTGCAGCTCGTTTTGCACAGAGTGTCCCCTAACCCTGTCTTCTGGGGTCCCTACTTTCTACCTTCATGCGATTTGCCTTTTGCGAAAGCGGCGGTCATTGTATCACTCAGCTCATCCGCTGTGATTGACAGCAGTGCCAGCCAATGGCTGCGCTAAAAGCCTAGCCAATCAACGGCCAATGACATGGACGTTTTCGATCAGGTAAGTTTGCTGTCAGATCTTTTTTACGTTTCCAAACCCATTATACACTGCCGAAGTGAAAAATCGAATATGTTATTATTTATCTTTTTCGAGGTATGAACATGTACTACAGTGTTAATTTTAAAGTAATATTTCAATTTAGTTTTAGTCTTATTTTAGTCATTGCAATAGTTTTAGTTGACAAAATGAACACTGGCCTGGGCAGGAAAGAGGTGAAAGTACCCGGAGAAAAAAAAAATGTATAGTATAAAAAAAAAAAAAAAAAGGACTACATTTCCAAAAGTATTATGGTTACAGGAAGGGAATACCAGCAGACCCCATCATCCTAATGGCCCATACACACGATCCGAATATCGGACGAAAACGATCGTCCGATGATGGATCGTACAATTTTCGGATCGTGTGTACACTACTTTCGACAGCCGATCACGACCGTTCATCCGATTAAATTCGATCGGACAAGCGCGAAAATTTTTCTCGTCCGATGTCCGATTTTCGTTTAGTCAGTACAGCCGTCGTCCGATAATACAATACAAATACATTTCAACACGTGACATCACTTCCGATCGTTTTTTCTATCGTACGATAATTTTCGTGAGTTTAAAAACCTATTTTATTTTACTCGCGATTATTAAGCGAAAAAAGTCGTACGATCAGTCGGCCGATATTCGGATATATGTATGGGCCATAAATCACAGTGTGGAGATTCCCTTTACAAGCAACACAGCTGATAACCAGACAAGTGTCAGTGGTTAATGAAGGTCACATGACTCAGGCAGGCCTATTATCTCCATGTCACTAAAAACAAGCAGAACACACATGGAAAATACTCCTTTGTCCTCAACAAAAAAAAAATCAGCACAGAAAATTAACTCTATAATCAGGTTTGTCAAAAAAACACACAGCAAAGCATAGTAAGGACTTAAAACACCAGCTAGAAAAAAGGTCCTAAATCGGATCTAGAGCTTCCAATAATGTTCTCCTAACAATCTAAAATATTAACCACTTCAAGACCACAATACATATAATACATACAATTATATATATATATATATATATATATAAAAATCGCCAAATCGCGACTTTCACACAGACCAAATAAAAATAACCCAAAATGTTGGGAAATTATCAATGGCAGTATAAAAATCATTTTTTTTTGACATTTTCGGTCTTTTTTCATTAATAGCGCAAAAAAAAAAAAAAAATAAAAAACAGAGGTGATCAAATACCACCAAAAGAAAGCTCCATTTGTATGGGAAAAAAAGGACAAAAAAATCATTTGGGTACAGTGTTAATTGTCATTCAAATTGTGAGAGCGCTGAAAGCTGCTCTGGGCAGGAGGGGTGTTTAAGTACTGTGGTGGCTCAACGTATTGGCACTGCACAAGTTCACCTCTGCAGCCAAGGGTTCGGATCCCGGTCTCGGCTAATGTGAATTGAGTTTGGTGGTCATTCTAATAGTTTTAAACCCCCCCCCCCAAAAAAAAAAACACCACACTATTTTATATTCTAGTTTCGTAAGTTTTACATTTTTATTGTTTTATGGTTACTTGTTTGATCGATGCGGTTTTTGCTCCTTTTTTGTACTGTTTCTATCCCGCCAGCGCATCGAGGCACGTGTGTAAGACTGCGCCGTTGTTTTATTAGCATTTTAATATATATATATATATATACACACACACACATCGCAGCTTTGAAATGGTTTACAAGTGGGTTAAGGCTGAAGCCAAAGAGTAGATCTTCTTTGATCACCTCTGTGGCCTTGGAGGACCAGAACGATGTCATGTCACTTTGAATGCAGGCTGGAGGTTAATTTTAAAAAGCAAAAGATAAAAATAAAAAAAATCCAAACCGCCCGCTGTCGATGGACGGCGGCAGAATGGCTCCCCTGCGTGAATCGCCATAGCTGTACGGTGGCCTCTTTAAAGTGGAACTTCAGGGGGGGGGGGGGGGGATACCTAAGACAGTCTATTTTTTTACGGCAGAGCTCTGCTTAAAGGGGTGCGCGTGCACCCGCTGCGTCACCGAGGAGCCGCCCATGCCCGGCGGCCGCGATGTCCACCAGCACACTTGCGATCACTCCTGACATAGCAGGAATGGGGGGGGATGTGTGTGTGTGTAGAGAGAAGACAGATCGTTTGTTCCAGGTATATAGAACACCGATCCGTCTCCTTCCCTAGTCAGTCACCTTCCCCCCTAGTTAGAACACGCACAGTTAACCCCTTGATCACCCCCTAGTGTTAACCCTTTGGTTAGCACTAATCACTGTATAAAATTACATTGGTCCCAAAATAATGTCAAAGGCGTCTGATCTGTATGGCGCAATGTTGCAGTCCTGAGAAAAAAAAAAAAAAAACAATAAACATGCCATAAATATATCCCCCATTTTGTGAATAATATACCCTTATTGCAACGTTTTTTACCAAAAATATGTAAAATAATATACATCGGCCTAAACTATGAAAGAAATGTTTTTTTTTTTAATTGCGATATTTATTATAGCAAAATCTAAAAAAGTGTTATTTTCAACATTTTTGTTTAACCACTTAAGGACCGCCTACTGCACATTTACGTCGGCAGAATGGCACGGCTGGGCACATCAACGTATATATACGTTGATTTTAGTACCCAGCCGTGGGTCGCGGGCGCGCGCCCGCGACCCGGTCCGAAGCTCCGGGACCGCGGGATTCGCGGACCCGATCGCCGCTGCAGTGCGGCGATCCGTCCCTGGAGCGGAAGAACGGGGAGAGCCGTGTGTACACACGGCTCCCCGTGCTTCTCTGTGGCTGTAGCATCGATCGCGTCATCCCTGTAATAGGGGGACGCGATCGATGACGTCACACCTACAGCCACACCCCCCTACAGTAGTAAACAAACCACATAGGCACACATCCCCTACAGCGCCACCTGTGGTTAACTCCCAAACTGCAACTGTCATTTCCACAGTAAACAATGCAAATTTAAATGCATTTTTTACTGTGAAAATGACAATTGTCCCAAAAATGTGTCAAAATTGTCCGAAGTGTCCGCCATATTGTCGCAGTCACGAAAAAAATCGCTGATCGACGCTATTAGTAGTAAAAAAAAAAATTAATAAAAATGCAATAAAACTATTCCTTATTTTGTAAACGCTATAAATTTTGCGAAAACCAACCGATAAACGCTTATTGCGATTTTTTTTACCAAAAATACGTAGAAGAATACGTATCGGCCTAAACTGAGGGAAAAAAAATGTTTTTTTATATATTTTTGGGGGATTTTTATTATAGCAAAAAGTAAAAAATATTGCATTTTTTTTTTAAATTGTCGCTCTATTTTTGTTTATAGCGCAAAAACTAAAAACCGCAGAGGTGATCAAATAACACCAAAAGAAAGCTCTATTTGTGGGGAAAAAAGGACGCCAATTTTGTTTGGGAGCCACGTCGCAAGACCGCGCAATTGTCAGTTAAAGCGACGCAGTGCCGAATCGCAAAAAGGGGCAAGGTCCTTTACCTGCATTTTGGTCCGGGTATTAAGTGGTTAAAGCTTAAAAAAATCAAAATCACAGGAGGTGATCAAATACCACCAAAAGAAAGCGCTATTTGTGGGGGGGGGGGGGGGGGGGACAACATAAATTTTGTTTGGTTACAACGTCGCATGAGGGCGCAATTGTCAGTTAAAGCGACACAGTGCTGTATCACAAAAAATGGCCAGGAAGGGGGCAAATCCTTCCAGTGCCGAAGTGGTTAAGTACTGGCCATCAATGTCGGCACTGCCTTGAGCGTTTCCATCAGCTGTTGGGTTCTGCCACCGCCATTGCCGGTAAAGGGAACCAGGCAGTGTAGCCTTTCGGGTTCATGGCCAGGTCCCTACTGTGCATGCACAAAGAGCCAGGCTCTCTCATTAGCCCGACAGAAGTGGAGGGGGCAAAGCTGCTGACGTAATTCACCACGTCCCAGTCTCACAGAAGTTAGGACAGGGAACCTGTCTAAGATAGGTATCTGCTCCTCCCACCTCAAGGGGGGAAGAGGAATCAGATAAGTGAAGTTTCACTTTTGGGTGGACAGGTTTCTTCTATACAGGTAAGCTGAGATTAGGAGCACTCCCTTTAAAGGGAGTGCTCCTAATCTCAGTTTATTACCTGTATAGAAGACAGCTGGGAGACAGAAATCTTTCTGATTGATAGGGGATCAAATACTTATTTCACTCATTAAAATGCAAATCAATTTATAACTGATTTTAAATGCATGTGTCTGGATATTTTTGTTGTTATTCTGTCTCTCACTGTTAAAATAAACCGACCATTAAAATCATAGAATGATCATTTCTTTGTCAGTGGGCAAAACGTACAACATCAGCAGGGGATTAAATACCTTTTTCCCTCACTGTATATATTTTTTTAACTGTAATTTTTGGTTTCAGCACCAAAATTTCCATTCAGTGCACCTCCAATTTACTTAGCATAACCTCATCTTTCATATTTTTTCAACAACAAAAAATGATCACTATTTTATTCCCTAGGGTCTCTGCTATGTCTAAGTTTACCAGGTTGATATTTAAAAGAGAAGTATGGGTTTGTTTGTTTTTTACCATGATACTTACCTAGGTAGATTGGTTCTCTCAGATCTCCACTCTGCCCCCCCCCGCCCCACACACACTCATTGGATCTCTGAGCTGTGGAGGGGGCAGGAAGCAGCCGACTCAGGCATCAGTCCAGGCACATCCATACTTTACTGTCACAGTGACACGATGCCTAGGGCCACGCTGAATGCACACACGGAGCTGCGACTCGGGTGCCCCTATAGAAAGCTGTGTTGCTATGGGGGCACTCGACAGGAGTGGCAAAAAGGGACCCGAGAAGAGGAGGATCCGGGCTGCTCTGTGCAAAACCAACATGGGCAGAGGAGGTAAGTAGAACATGGTTTGTTTTTTTAACAAGATTTTGCAAATCACTTTAAAAATCTTCATAGGCTACACTTTTTTTACAGTATTACAGTGGAGGTGTAGTACTAGTTATTGCTCTCACTCTCACATTCCCAGCGATACCTTTCATGTGTGGTTTGAACACTGTTTACATATACGGGCACGACCTACGGTTGCATTCGCTTCTGCGTGCGAGCATGAGGGGATGTGGTGCTTTAAAAATAGGAATTTTTGGACTCACAGTAAAATCCTCTTCTCTGTCATCCATGGACGGACACAGCCTCTTCAAGTCTTGTTATGTTCCCTGTTTTCCACAAGACTTGAAGAGGCTGTGTCCGTCCGTGGACGATAAGAGATTATAGAATTTTTTGTACTCACCTTAAAATCCTTTTTTAACAATTTCTCTCATCGTCCATGGACGGACACAGCCTCTTCAAGTCTTGTGGAAAACAGGGAGCATAACCCACTTGTCACGACTTGAAGTGGCTGTGTCTGTCCATGGACAATGAGAGAATTTTTTTTTTTATGGTTTATTTTTGGATCACTTTTATTCCTATTACAAAGACTTTAAACATCCCTAATAATAGAGCACAACAGGTCCTCCTTATGGAGAGATCTGGGGTCTACAAGTCCTCTCCTCTATGCTGAAAAACCTAAGATCGGGTGGAATTGATTTCAGGCTTTTAAGCAAAAAAACAGCAGTGTTTACATCTGCTGGCGCCGCTGCAGGCCTCCGAGGGTCATTGAGATGGCAGAGGACCATCTGGTCCCTAGCCAGCTCTATGGTAAACCACTGCTGCCGGCAGGATTCATTCTCCAAACTATCAAGCCACTATGATTGCTTTTACATTGTAGGGAATCGCCTGCTGGAAAAAAAAATATCTGGATGATGCATGCAACTACAGGCATCATTCAGATAATCGGGATATTTGCAACACATGTATTTAGAACAAGTCAGGCTTGAAAAATTTACAATTACACTAAACTTGGGGGAGGGACAGGTCCCCTTTAAATGTTACCAGATCAAACGTGACAGAAGGTGCATTAGCAGCCTTAAATGAACGACAATAGAGATTTACAGCAACTATGAAGTACATGCATCACTAAACTCGATACCTTAATGGATCTAGAGATGTGAGGATTCCTCGGGGAATGGGAAATTGCCGGAAAAGATTATGCCACATCCCATAGATGTCTGTGAGTCATGGTTGTCAAAATATCCTAGATATATTAGATGACACATATGCATGCAGGGGGTACTAAAATCAATTATGAGACAACAGTAATACCATTATGTTTTCTCTTTTTAAAAAGGAGAGAAAAACAATCCTGTTGACCAATATTGTAAAAGCATTGTTGACGAATCAGTAAATATAACCCAATAGAAAGAGTAACAATAGTTTAATTTCAGTACACAGAGATATTCTAAGGCTGCCTGAAAAAACCCACATGTCTGTGTTGGCTTGCCGTTCTATAATAATTACATAACTGTAAGTGTTCCTTAAAGTGCAGCATTTCTCAACCTTTTACCCCAGAGGAACCCTTAAAGCGGAAGAAAAAACGCATATTTTTCATTTTTAAAAGGGTGCAGCCAGCCCCTGTCCCAGTGCGCATAGTAATATCCACATACCCCAGACCAACGTCCTAATCTCCACCATACCAGCGTCCCGATCTGTGCCATACCACATACCAGAATCCCGATTACCGCCATATCAGCCCCCTGATCCCCGCCATGCCCCATACCAGCGTCCCGATCACCGCCAAACTCCATATTAGCCACCTGATCCCCGCCATGCCCCATACCAGCCATCTGATCACCACCATACCAGCGTCCTGATTCCTGCCATATACCATACCAGCATCATGATCACCGCCATACCAGCCCACTGAGCCCCGCCATACCCCATACCAGTCGCCTGATCACTGCCAAAGCCAAAAGCAACCTATACCAGCGTCCCAATCACCGCTATACACCATACCAGCGCCCATATCCCCACCATTCCCCATACCAGTGCCCCCGATCCCTGCCATACCAGCGACCCCGATCCCCGCCATTCCCCATAACCAGCATTCTGATCCGCCCCCCATACCAGCCTCCTGATCACTGCCATAGTCACCGCAAGATCACCACCATACCAGCCGTTTGATCACCGCCATACCCCATACCAGCCCCCTGATCCCTGGCATACCCCATCCCAGCCGCCTGATCCCCGCCATACCCCATACCAGCTGCCTGATCCCCGCCATACCAGCCGCCTGATCCCCGCCATACCCCATACCAGCTGCCTGATCCCCGCCATACCAGCCGCCTGATCCCCGCCATACCCCATACCAGCCACCTGATCCCCGCCATACCCCATAACCAGCATTCTGATCCCCCCCATACCAGCCTCCTGATCACTGCCATAGCCACCACCTGATCCCTGGCATACCCCATACCAGCCACCTGATCCCTGGCAGACCCCATACCAGCCACCTGATCACCGCCATACCCCATACCAGCTGCCTGATCTCCACCATACATCATACCAGCGCCCCGATCACCGCCATACCCCATACCAGCGCCCCGATCACCGCCATACCCCATACCAGCGCCCCGATCACCGCCATACCCCATACCAGCGCCCCGATCACCGCCATATACCACAGCAGCAGCCTGATCTTTTAGACCCCTGTCACACTGAGGCGTTTTCAGGCACTTTTGGGCTAACAATAGTGCCTGTAAAACACCTCCCCTGCAGTCCCAGTGTGAGAGCCCGAGTGCTTTTCAGTGGGGCGATGCGCTGAAAGGACGTTGAAGAAAAAAAGAAAAAAAAAAAAGTCCTGCAAGCAGCATCTTTGGGGTGGTGAAGGAGCACACTGCTCCTCACCCACTCCTGCCCATTGAAATTAATGGGCCTCGCCTGCCAAAGCACCCGCAAAGCAATTTGGCAGCGGCGCTACACTAGCGCATTTAACCCTTTATTCAGTAGCGGAAGTTAAAAGTGCACTGCGAGCGGACCAATAGCACCACTAAAATGACCGTAAATTGCCGTTTTCCCATCAACGGCTCCCTGCCCAGTGTGAAAGCACCCTTAATGTTTCTCCACACATTTACATTCAAGGCTTCCTGCGAATAACTCAGATTTCTCAACTGAACTGTCAAACCATCAAATGGCAGTTGTCATAACTGATCACAATCAGCACCATGGCAACTGTAGATGAAACCAAGGCCAAGAAACCAGCTTCCTTGGCTGAACTCCAGGCACAATCAATTTAATTTATATTCCTCTGACAGCCACAAAGGCTATAGCTTTCACTTTATATGCACCAAATGCCTTTGCAAACCCAGATATTACCTTGAAAAGAAAAGGGGCCATTAGTAATATGCTGCATGTAGCTTGAGCAGAGCTGTGGGAGGGGCCCCATAGGTCCCACCCACTACAGGCTGCCTGTAAAAAAAATGACAGGAGGGGGCAGAGACAAGACCAGTCAACAAGGAGAGAGAGCAGCCGTGAGCGGACTCGTGGAAGAACGCGCATGGCTCTTGCGTTTAGGAGATCACCTTAAAAACGCCACCTTTTTAACAATTTTGTCATTTCATGCACGTGCAGAATTTTAAGGTTTGACCTATTGAAGATCTATGTACTAATTTTTGCTGAGCACACACTCCATAACTATGTGCATTGTACATGGTTGCCCACCATCACAATATGATGGATGTTTTCTGCTACAAGCCAAGAGGCATCACTACCATGGCATGTGAACACCCCAGTTGGCTGCCATTGCAGCTTAACCACTTACCAGACTGCCGCCCGCTGATAAACGTTGGTTGTTTGAAGAGGGATACCTCTGTTATGGCAGCAGCTAGCTACCATAACCCAGGTATCCTCGTCTTCAGCGGTCCGGTTTCTTATAATGGTGGTCTCTGCGGTGGATTCACCGAGAGATCAACTTTATCGGCGGCGGGAGAGGCTCCCCTCCTGTGCCCTCCGCTGTTTAACGGAGCTGTCTGCAGCGGCGGAGGCAATTGGGTCATTCTGCTGGCTGTTATGGAGATGATTTAGGGGAAGATGGCCCCCACATGTCTCCATACCATAGCGGGCGGAAGCAACATCAAAACGTCATTTCCACCCATAGCTCTTAAAAAGGACATTTTTTTTTAATTACAACATTTTATTTATTTTTTATTGCATTTTAGTGCAACTATGAGATGTGGGGTCTTTTTGACCCCCAGATCTCATATTTAAGAGGACCTGTCATGTGACCACCATTTTATTCTCTAGGGTGTTAAAACCCCCAAACATTATACCCCCCCCCCCCAGTAATTTTTTTGCAAAAAAAAAAATTGTTTTTAACTTGCATACAATAAATCTCAGAAAGAGGCCCGGCCCTTGAATTGGTTAAAGCGGAACTTCACCCTAAAGTGGAACTTCAGCTCATCGGAAACCCCCCCCCCCTCCGGTGTCACATGTGACACCTTTCAGGGGGAGGGGGGGGTGCAGAGGTATTTTCAGCCACTTCTGGCCACACAGTCTGCGGGTAGACTGCAGGCAGGACATTAGATCCCGCCCCCCCGTTGTGTTCTGGGAAACACACAGCTCCCAGAACACAGCGGGACCAGTGAGCATGGCGCAAGCTGCAATGCTTCACTTCCTGGTTCCCTCACTGAGGATGGCGGTGGGAGCAGCAGAGTGACGAGTGATCGCTCATCCTCTGCTGCGGACGCCGCTGGACTCCTGGACAGGTAAGTGTCCCAATATTAAAAGTCAGCAGTTGCAGTATTTGTAGCTGCTGGCTTTTAATATTTTTTTTGCCGGCGGAGATCTGCTTAAGGCCCCTTTCACATTGGCGAAACAGCCGCTAAAAATATTGGCGCTTTACCGTCGGATTTGCAGCAAGTTGCGGCCGCTAGCGGTGCGGTATTAACCCCCGCTAGCGGCTGTGAAAGGGTTAATACCGCCCACAATGCACCTCTATAGAGGCGCATTGCGGGCAGTATTGCCGCGGTTTCCCATTGTTTTCAATGGGAAGGAGCGGTATACACGCCGCTCCTCTCACCGCTCCAAAGATGCTGCTGACAGGAGATTTTTTTCTCCCTCTGGCTTTCACATTGAGATGGCTGGGGCAGGAGTTTTTCAGGCAGTATAGCAGTGCTATTTTTAGCGCTGTAACGCCTGAAAAACTCCCCAATGTGAAAGGGGTCTTAAAGCGGAGGTTCACCCTAAATATACTGTTTCCCATGTGATCCAGCATACTGGCGTCAGTATGCCGTTTTTTTTTTTTTTTAAATGCCCCACTTACTGTGTAATCTTTAATTTTGATTTATTTCCCCCGCGGTGGATGGCGCCGCTATAGCCCGTCACGGCTTCTGAAAATATCAGATTTAGGACTCGGGTATTTCCGGCGCAATGCAGCGCCTGCGCACAGACCTAGGAGCTGACTGCCGTATTTCTCCGAGTCCTATTTCGGCGGGCGTGACGCGCCATAGGACTCTGAGAAATACGGCGCCTGCGCAGTCAGCTCCTAGGTCTGTGCGCAGGCGCCGCATTGCGCCGGAAATACCCGAGTCCTAAATCGGGTATTTTCGGAAGCCGTGACGGGCTATAGCGGCGCCATCCACCGTGGGCGAAATGAAAAATTACACCGTAAGTAGAGCATTAAAAAAAAAAAAAAACAGCATACTGGCGCTGACGCCAGTATGCTGGATCACATGGGAAACAGTATATTTAGGGTGAACCTCCTCTTTAAAGGAGATGGGGAAGATGGGGGTGCTAAAAACGTGATTCAACTACACACTTCTAAACAAGACCTAAGGGAGGGTTATAACCCGTCAGGTTCTTATTTATTTTTTTAAGCCATTGTTAACCAATTGAGAAAATATCTCTTCACTTACCTGTCCCATAGCCAAAATAGGAAGCGAGAGGAAATCACTGGCTGTCACCAAAACTAGTGTCCCTATAGGAAGATTTATCCTTTATTCCTGTTCTGGTGGCAACCTAAAAATGTGCGATTTTCCTTCACTTTCAGTAAACAGGAGATCTAGAGAGGGTGAATCTTCCTAATGGGGCCAAATGCTGCAATAAAAACCTCACAGGTGTTCTAATCCCTCTCCACTCTATCCAAAACTAAAAAAATAAAATAAAAGTTTTGCCTTTAGTTATACCACAACCCTTTCCCACCCACACCAGCTTCCCTTCTAAACACAAGGGAGGGGGGCGAGCGTGAAAGATCGTCTGATCACTGTGACTGGCAGTCTTATGACTGGGAGCAAGCCCTACCAACAACAGACCATTGGCAAGGACCAAGTGGTTTTACTGGTATTATGGCTGAAGCCATCAGCCATAACCCTGGTAGTTTTTTTTGCAGCTAGTGGCAAAAGCGTTCCAAGCGGCGTCCCCTTCCCGCCTCTCACCAGTGTTTCTCGGGTTTACCGTTTCCACCAGCTCGCCTCGATAAACGTTCTGGTGGTGTAGCCTGCTGGTCACATAGGCAATAAAGAGTAGATCACCTTTGAAGGTCTCTATTGGTCTCTATGGCCTTGAAGGACCTGAGCAATGTCATGGCGTCACGTTCCAGGGAAGTAAACATTTTTTTGTTTAACCATTTGCCTACCAGTGACTTTCACCCCCTTCCTGCCCAGGCCAAACCTTCTGCGCTCTAACACTTTGAATGACAATTGCGGTCATTCAGCACTGTACCCATACTTAAAAAAAAAAAAATCTATTCACACAAATAGAGATCTATTTTGGTGATATTTAATCACCTGTTTTTTTTTGCTAAAGAATAAAAGTTTGAAAGTTTTTTTTCCACAAGCTTTTTAATAGCTTGTTATAAAATTTTGCAAACAGGCAATTTTTCTTCTGCATTGATGAGGCAGCATTGGTGGGCACTGATGAGTGCCACTTATTGGCAGTATTGGTGGGCAGGGCACTGATGAGACAGTGGTGATAGGTGGCACTGTAGGGACTGCACATAATCAGTGCTGATGTCCCTTTTAGAGAAGGCAGTTTTTGGCTCCTCTCCTTGTGCTGTCAACATGCGGAATGGAGTGCTAATAACCGACTTCTATTTCATCCATGAACAGCTGTGATTGGACACAGCTAATCATGTGGTAAAGAGCCTCCTATTGGCTCTTTTCCCAGATCTGATCAGCGGCGTCCTCCACACAGAGCGTGCCACGTAGTGGGCCTGATCACGGGAGGCCATCATGTGACGGCGTCCCAGAACCAACTGTCTGCTCTGTATCTGTCATAGTGTGGTCAGCAAGTGGTTAAAATCAATCAACATTTTTTTCTTCCAGGACAGCTAATTGAAGAGCTGATTAGCTCCGCCCCCTACAGGAAATACAAATCATTTAAAAAGGTCTCCCCATCCTCTGACCCTCAGTTGTTTCTATTACAAGGGATACATCACTTATTTCTATTAAGGTGTATTTACATTCCTTGTAAGAGGAAAAAGTGATAGAGCTAGAATATGTAGCTCTCTCTATATCTCTCTAATTTATTATTTTTTTAAGTCAAGGTGTATACAACAAAAAAGTGTGGGGGAGGAAAAGTAAAGAGCCGCCCCATACTTTTGTGCTCACACGTGTCTCAGAAGCATATGTAAACAGCAATGGTACCACATGTGAGGCATCGCCACGATCGTTGGAGCGAGGGCAATAATTCTAGCACTAGACCTCCTCTGTAACTCAAAACATGCAACCTGTAAATTTTTAGACCCCTTTCACACTGGAGCGTATTGCAGGCGCTATAGTGTTAAAAATAGCGCCTGCAATCCTCCCTTAAACAGCCGTCGTATTCACACTGGAGCGGTGCGCTAGCAGGATATTAACAAAAAGTCCTGCTAGCTGCATCTTTGGAGCGGTGTATTTACCGATCCTTCACCGCTGCTGCCCATTGAAATCAATGGGACACCGCGGCTATACCGCTGGCAATGCACTGCTGCATCAATGCATTTCTGTCGGATTTAACCCTTTCTTAGCTGCTAGCGGAGGGGGGGGGGGAATGCCCTGCTAGCGGACGAAATGCGCCACAAGTCCGCCCATAGCGTCGGTGGTAAAAATAGTGGAGTTTGACCGGCAACGCTATAAGCAGCTCAGTGTGAAAGGGGTCTTAAAGTGTCACCTATGGACATTATAGGTATCTATTTACTGGACACACCATCAACTTTCACATTATACAAAAACATTGGGGTAAATATTGTGTTTTTATTTTATTTTTTTAAATGTATTCTTTTCAAAACAATTGTGTTTGCAAAAACCGCTGTGCAAATACCAGATGACATAAGATTGCAACAATCGCCATTTTATTCTAGAAAGAAAAAAAAAAAAGATATATACACACAATATTATATATATATATATATATATATATATATATATATATATATATATATATATCCATAACGAACGTAGGAATATAATTGTAAGGATGAACAATTAACCATGTAAATGATTCCATATGTGATTGTGTTTGAAATCACATGACTGATAAAATTGTTAGATGTGTTCTGACTGATCTGAAGAGGAGCATGCAATCCCAAAACAGAAATCCGTTTTTGAACACTTAGACGCTTTTCACACTGGAGTGTTTTTACAGCGTTTTAGTGTTACAAAATATCGATCTTAAAAACGCTCTCCATGCCCCCTTAATGGACCCTTTCACACTGAGGCGTTGGACTGGCGGGGCGTTGACAAAAGTTCTGCAAGCAGCATCTTTGGAGCAGCTTTTGGGGGCTGAAAAAAACGCTCTCCATTGAAAGTGCTGTAAAAACGCCTGAATAGCGCCTATAATCCTCTGTGAGCTGTAGAAAGGTCACGATCTCCCAAAAATGTAAACACGCAAGCAAAAAAAAAAGAGCATATACAACAGCAGGACTGAAATTGCCCATGCTTCAATAACGCTGGAAAAACGCCTGCAGTGTTGCGTTAATTTTACCGCTAGCGCCCTAAAAATGCAGTAATAGCGCTAAAGGCGGTTTGCAGTGCCTCAGTGTGAAAGGGCTCTAAACCACTTAAGGACCGCCTCCTGCACATATACGTCGGCAGAATCGCACGGCTGGGCAGAAGCACGTACAGGTACGTCCTCTTTAAGTGCCCAGCCGTGGGTCGAGGGCACGTTCCCGCGACCCAGCCCGAAGCTCCGCAGGACCCGATCACCGCTGGAGTCTTGCAATCGGTCCCTGAGCTGAAGAACGGGGAGAGCTGTGTGTAAACATTCCTCACGAATGTTCACTGTGGCGCCGTCATTGATCGTGTGTTCCCCGATATAGGGAATCACAATCAATGACCTCACACCTACAGCCACACCCCCCTAGTTAGAAACACAGATGTGGTTACACATCCCCTTCAGCGCCCCCTTGTGGTTAACTCCCAAACTGCAATTGACTTTTTCACAGTAAACAATGCATTTGTATAGCATATTTTGCTGTGAAAATGACAATGGTCCCAAAAATGTGTCAAGATTGTCCGAAGTGTCCGCCATAATGTCGTAAAAAATAAAAATAAAGGAAAAAACACTGTTCGCCGCCATTAGTAGTAAAAAAAAAAAAAAAAAAAAATAGTAATAAAAATGCAATAAAACTATCCCCTATTTTGTAAAACGCTATAAATTTTGCGCAAACCAATCGATAAAACGTTTATTGCGATTTTTTTAACAAAAATATGTAGAAGAATACGTATCGGCCTAAACTGAGGAAAAAATGTTTTTTTTATATATTTTTGGGGGATATTTATTATAGCAAAAAGTAAAAAAATATTGCATTTTTTTCAAAATCGTCGCTCTATTTTTGTTTATGGCGCAAAAAACTAAAAACCGCAGAGGTGATCAAATACCACCAAAGGAAAGCTCTACTTGTGGGGAAAAAAGGACGCCAATTTTGTTTGGGAGCCACGTCGCACGACCGCGCAATTGTCAGTTAAAGCGACGCAGTGCCGAATCGCAAAAACAGGCCAGGTCCTTTACCTGCCTAAAGGTCCGGGTCTTATGTGGTTAAATATGTAAACTTCTGATGTTGTTGCTATTCTTGTTTTCTCTCATTTGATATTACAATTCTGCTACCTATGTTACTTTATTTTATCTACATTTAATTATATGTTTACTATGTTATTTATTCTGAAATACCAATAAAATCTTTTAAACTAAATATGCAAACTTCTTGAATCTTTGGCAAATAAAACCAGTGTTTTTTTTTAAGTGCAGAAGCCCTTTGGAATATATATATATATATATATATATACACACACACACACACATATACATACACAATTTTGTTTTTTGTTTTATTATAGCAAAGCTTCTATAGAATTGCATATATAATATATGAAAAGTTATTATAGCAGAGACCCTATAGAATAAAATGGGGATTGTTGCGGTTGTAATATACATTCTGGTATTTGCACAGCGGTTGTAAATGATATATTTTGTATTATTATAGCAGAGATCCTGATAAAAAAATGTTTGAGGGTTAGAAAAAAAATTCTGGCAACAAAAAAATAAAATAAAATGAGAATGTAACCACAAAGTGTCAGGAAGGCCGGGACTACGAGGGGATAATACATATTTGCACCAATACAATCTCCTGCACCACCGTTTTATTCTCCGGGGTCTCGGATTATATTGGGGTATTTTCGGGTGTTTTGGGGAATCCTCAGGCCTAAGAATGATGATTTTTTTGTATCACATGTTGGAGGAAAACAAAGCCATGTCTCCAGCAGAAGACGAGGATACCCCCATGGGGCCCTCCTCAGTTGGGGCCCCTCTCAGTCTATGGATGAGGCGTTAGGTTGGGGCCCCTCTGCGTTGTTGTTGTTGTGTGGCCCCCCAAATGAGGAGGGCCCAGTGTATATATAACCCCACCCCTCACTCACCCTCCGGGGCCCGTGTGTGTGTTTTCTCTCCGCTCTCCTCCAGCCCGGGGGAGACAACACCCGCGTCTCCCGCAGGAAGCAGACCGAGCAGCAGCGGCGGCCCCCTCCGCTCCTCCTGGGCCTCTCCGGACTCCCAGGCCGCAGACAATAATCCCCCTTCACGGGTCGAGCGTGCGCAGCTTCGGTGAAAGCGGCGGCTACATCCGGGACACTGAGGAGGGCGGAGGGAGGAGCCGGAGCGGCTAGCGGGAATGTGTGGGCGGGGCCCGCAGCGAGCGAGAGGGGCTGAATGGTTACCGTGGTAACACGAGCTGTGATTGAAGGACGTATATATGGGTGGGGAATAACAGAGGCCGAGAATGGGAGGGGACTTGTGCGGTTACCATAGTGAGGCGTTTGACTAGCAGGAAAAGAGGCGGGAAGGAGAAGTAAGGGGAGGGGTGCTGTTCTGTCATATTCTCCAACTCGTCAGATTCTCCAACTGAGTCTAATATGAAGGAACAGTTGCGGTGTCAATAGAGGCAATGAGGAACAGGGGGCGCTGTGATTGGTGGGATTGACTTTTGGGAAAGATAGGACCCTGTCCATAAGGGGTAATGAGGGAAAGGGGGGCGGGGATAAAACCAGACTACAGCAGTAGGAGCTGTGATTGGTGGGTTTGACTATTGGGAAAATAGGACGGGAAGAGGCGTGTCGATATGGTGATATTGAATAGGGGGCGGGGTAATACTTCATTATGGAAACAGGAGCTGTGATTGATGGGGTTTGACTTATTGGGAAGATGTGTGAAGAAGGGGCGTGTCCATAGGGAGTAATGAGGAACAGGGGGCGGGGATACGAGCTCACTACGGCAAAAGGAGCTGTAATTGGTGGGTTTTACCATTGGGAAATGGGGGGGGTGTCCATAGGGGGCAATGAGAAACAAGGGGCGGGGATAATACCTTACTACTATAGCAGTAAGAGCTGTGATTTGTGGGTGCGACCATTGGGAAAATGGGGGGGGAGAGGGGCGTGTTCATACGGGGTAATGAGTCAAAGGGGCGGGTATACGAGGTCACGACGGGAAAAGGAGCTGTAATTGGTGGGTTTTATCGGGAAAATGGGGGCGTGGATAATACCTCACTACAGTGCTGTGATTCGTGGGTTTGACCATTGGGGAAATGGGCGGGAGTAGAGGGCGTGTCCATATTGGGGAAAAGAGGAGTAGGGGGCGGAGATACGAGCTCACTACGGCAATAGCTATTGGGTTTGACCATTGGGGAGAGGGGGGGCCGTGTCCATAGGGCAATGAGAAAGAGGGGGCGGGGATAACCCCCCCCCCTCCAGCAGTAAGAGCTGTGATTTGTGGGTTTGATCATTGGGAAAATGGGCGGGGAGAAGAAGCCAGTGTCCATAGGGGGCGGGGATAATACTTTAGGAGCTGTGATTGATAGGTTCGACCACTGGTAAAATGGGCGGGAAGTAGAGTAGGTGGGTGGGGCTGTATTTATATTGGCGATGGGGGCGGGGATAGTACTTCATTCCTGCAACAGGAGCTGTGATTGATGGGTTTGCCCATAAGTGGGTGTGGCCATGTCGGTCAGGTCAATGAGGAAGGGGGCGGAGATAATACCTAAAAAATGGGCAGGAAGAAGGGCAATGAGGAACAGGGGGCGGGGATAATACCTCATTACAGCAACGGGAGCTGTGATTGGTGGGTTCGACCATTGGGAAAATGGGCAGGAAAAAGGGCAATGAGGAACATGGGGCGGGGATAACTCCTCACTATGACAACAAGAGCTGTGATTGGTGGGCTTGACTATTGATGAAGTGTACAGGAAGTAGATGAGAGGAGGAAGTGTCAGTCACAGTGGACAGTTCCTCAGGGTACACAGACAGTGTGTGGTGACATGTCATAACTTGCACTGACCCCGGTCACCGCCGTCTTTTATGGCGTCATAGAAGAAATAACGCGTGTGTGTCGCGTTGTCAGCAGAAAATGAGTGACAGGAATCTGGAGCAACGAATGAACATCAAACTTTATGTGAAGATGGGGAAAAGCGCGAGTGAAAGTTTAGCTCGGTTACAAGAGGAGTACGGTGAACATTCCATGAAGAAATCCAGTGTTTTTGAATGGCATAGGCGGTTCAAGGAGGGGCGGGAAGACGTACACGACGACGCAAGGAGCGGGCAGCCGAAAACGCAAAGGACGGAGGAGAACGTGGAGCGGGTGCGGACCCTACTGCGCTCGGACGGAGGGCTGAGCGTGAGAACGATGGCAGAAGAACTGAACATGAACAGGGAGACCGTGCGGCAGATCCTAACGGAAGATTTGGGGATGGGAAAGATCTCGGCAGAGACGGTCCCTCCAATCCTCACAGAAGATCAGAAGGAACGTCGTCTTCACATTTCGTCCGATCTCTTGAAGAACACGGAGGTGTTTGGTCGCGTGATCACCGGAGATGAAACGTGGTGTCTCCAGTATAATCCGGCGACCAAACGCCAGAGGAAAACCAAGAACTCGCCTCGCCCGAAGAACGCACGCGCCTCTCGCTCTCCCTTCAAAACCATGCTGGTGTGTTTTTTTGATCACAAGGGGATCGTTCACTACGAGTTCATCGAGCGCGGGACAACGGTCAGCCAACAACGTTACGTGGAAATCCTGAAAAGGTTACAGGAATCGGTTGGGAGGGAAAGACCGGAACTCTGGCCCAGCAAGTGGGTTCTCCACCACGACAACGCTCCCGCGCGGGACGAGTTAAGTGTGCGCCAGTTCCTGGCCCAGAATTCCATTCCCAAACTCGATCAACCACCTTATTCCCCTGACTTGGCACCCTGCGACTTTTGGCTGTTTCCAAAATTAAAAAATGCCCTAAAGGGACAGAGATTTGATGAAGTTTCAGACATCCAGCGCGCCGTGACAAAGGTACTGCGCAGCATTCCGGAAAACGAATTCCAGGAATGCTTCCGGCAGTGGCGCAGCCGTCTAGAAAAGTGCGTCGCTTCACAGGGGGGCTACTTTGAATGTGATGACAGCCACTAGTGTAGAGGTAAGCAATTTTTTTTTTAACCACTAGAACAGGGATCTCCAAAATTAAAACCCTTCAGCTGTTGCTGAACTACACGTCCCATGAGGCATTGTAAAACATGACTAGGCTTGATGGGATTTGTAGTTCCTGAACAACTGGAGGGCCTTAGTTTGAAGACCCCTGCACTAGAAGACAAGCCACCACAGTTATACTGTGGCAGGTTGGCTCTCCTGGGAAAATCGGCGTAGCTATACGTCAGCTGCTTTAAAACCACTAGGGGGCGCAACGACAGAGCCAAGCGATGTGCTTACCTGGCGGCTGTGGTGTCCCGCCGAGCACCCAAGATCGCTCTTGAGCAGGGGTCTCAAACTGGTGGTCTTCCTGCTTTGGCGAGACTACAAGTGCCATCATGCCTCTGCCTGTGAGAGTCCTGCTTGTAACTGTCGCCTTGCAATGCCTCATGGGACTTGTAGTTTCACAACAGCCAGTTTGAGACCCCTGCTCTTCAGAGAGACAGAGCGGAGATCTGTCAATGTTAACCAGGGATCCTCAAACTACGGTTCTCCAGCTGTTGCAGAACTACACTTCCCATGAGGCATTGTAACACACCGACATTCACAGACATGACCAGGCATGATGGGAATTGTAGTTCCTGAACAACTGGAGGGCAATATTTTGAAGACCCATGATGTAAACCCACTCTGATCTCCGTTCTGTCAGGGGAGAGGAGAGAGATCTGTTGTTCATACTAAGTATGAACAGCGATCAGTCTCCTCTTCCAGGCAGTCCCAGAGTAGGCAGGTGTAAACAGACACTAGTCTGTTTTCATTTGCCGCTCCATAGGGGTGAATGGAGGGTCCACCTAAAAAGTGACAGACGGACCTGATCAGACCTCTCATCTGAAAGGCACCTCAGGCCCCCATTTACACTGGCGCCTCAGCGAAGCAAAATCCGCTTGCTCAGCGGGGTATCTCTCCATTGATCCCTGCGGAGCTGGCGGATGACTGGTCCAGGTCCGCTGAGCAGACATCGACACAGTTCCACACTCCTCTATAGGGCAATTGGATAGAAACGGGGGGCCTGTCCAGTTCCATCCCCCAGATGGATGGGGAACAGGGCGACCATCTGTCTCTTTTTATTGGATCGGATGGCGGTGGGATCTGCCAATCCATAAAACAGATTTGAGGGTCCAATCAGATCCAACTAAAAGGCGCCTTATACTCCATTTCAGAAATTAAAGTAAATCTTCGAACCTCACCGCACCATTTTTTTTTTACCCCCTGCTTACAGGGGGGTGTCTTCTGCACAATTCAGATATTCACCCACCCAGCAGATACAGTGTTGTACCGCTGAGATCCTCTTCTATTTGCCACCACTCGGTCCTACGCTACCATGTTTTCTGTGATGTCATCAGTAGGCTGGGTTCAGCAGGCGGGCCTACCTATCACAAGCTGCTAGGCCCCCCCCCCTCTTTTACTGATTGAGACACGTGATGTGGATATCCCAGCAGGCAAAGGTAGCACAGTGCACCCCCCTAGGAAAATATGTGTACCTGGGGACGTCTGAGCACTGCACTATTTTGGGAGAGGAGGGGGGTTGATGGGAGTGAAGATCCACTTTCAATTTTCACACTTTGTATACAAAGCCTCAGTCCCAGTGACAACAGATAGGACACAAAAGAAAAGCTGTAACACAAATAAAAATGTTATTTGTACAGGGAGCTGTGGTGGCTCAACGTGATTGGCACTGCGCTGACAAGCCATTCACCTCTGCAGCCAAGGGTTCGGATCCCGGTCTCGGCTACATGTGAATTGAGTTTGGTGGTCTCAGCCTGGCTCCCGGTGGGTGTGCTATGCAAGGTACGCCTGTGCTTAGTACGCCCCCCCCCCCCCCACAAAAACCACCACACTTGCACGCACACGAAATTGGTTTAAAAAAACACACGCACTTTGGCCATGCGGTCTCCTAAAATAAAGAGAGGCGAAGGACCTACGGGGCTGGCTGGGTGGGCTAGGCCCCCTCACTCCCTCATAGGGGGAGTCCCTCTGCCCCATTGGGGTCCCGTTGGGCCCCAGTTGGGCTCCCAAGAGGAGCAGGTAGGGCGGGGTGAGTGGGAGGCCCCCCTTCACACCCGCCATTGCCACCAGGGGCATGGAGAAGGATGGCGATTGCCTCCGGGGGGAGGGTCTGCCTACTCCCAACTCCTGCAGTCCGGCTCCTCTCTCTCGAGTTCACGCACAAAAATACACTTTAAAAAAAAAAAAAAAATGTTATTTGTAGTAGGGAAAGGCCAGAACCTCAGTAATCTGTCCTTTGTGGGTTTTCTCTCTCATTTCCTGTCTGGTGAAGCTGTTGTCACAGTGGCAGGAAGTGAGGGAAATTCTCTGTATAGGGAATTGTAATCTTTACCTACTCTGTCCAAGATGAATAAAAAGGAGTTGCTTCAGTCAGTTCTGCAAAAATTAAAAAAGACAACAGATACAAATTGTCAGGGACATGGCCGTTACAGTACCATAGATGCTCACAAAGGATTCCGAGATGTGCGCATCAGCGTACATTGACGCGTGATGGCACGCAAGTGGCGTGACTGACGCTGGCACCAATGGCCCTATTTAAGGCCGCCTGTGACTGCTGGGTGGTGCTGAAATATACTGTCAGGAACAGGTATGGAGATCGAGATGCCAAGAGGGCTCCCCTTGCGGCTGAGTGCAGCACGACCCTGGAGTTGGGAACGGGGAGCGGGGTGCCCACAGAAGCACAGTTGGCCAGGTGCTTGCTTACAGTTTGATGGGCTAGGCCACTGAGGGATGGCTAGAGCAGGCAGAACTGAGCTACGTTGTGCTCAAGTGAGCAGAGGTACCAAAAGCCAGGCTGGGGGTTATACACAGGTAGGTCAGTCTGGAGCAACTACATGGGCGAGCCAAGGTCATACACGAGCAGGGTCCAGGTACAAGCCGAGTATGTAAGTTGTACTAATGTTAGGATCGTTTAAAAAAAAAAAAAAAAAAAGAATTATGGCCGGAACTCCGCTTTAAATCATGATTGTCGGTGTTCCACAGTTGCCACTTTGTAAATGCAATGCCGTGAGATCTCCAATTTTTTTTTTTATAAATTTATTTTTGAGTTCCACCCAGGAAAACCACATTTGGGCAAAAGTCCTAAAATAAATAAATAAAAAACACGTGAAAAAAAAAATTAATACTCACCCGAAATACCTGTTGCTATGCGGAAGTCCGTAATCTGCCTCTTCCACTCCGCGGTGCCTTTTCTTCTTGTCCTTCTCCTTGTGAATGGGGCGCGCTGCTTTCTGGGAACTGTGTGTGTTCTCAGAGAGCAGCCACCCATTCACAAGCCAGCGTGAGACTCACGCAGGCGCAGTAGGAAATGGGCAGTGAAGCCGTACGGCTTCACTGCCTGTTTCCCATAGTGTGAATGGCGGCGCGGGACCCGGAGCGATTGTGGGACCGGCATCGGGGGGCCCATCAGCGCGGGCAAGTAGGACAAGGTAAGTGTCCTTATTAAAAGTCAACAGCTACACTGTTAGTAGCTGCTGACTTTAAAAAAAATAATAATAATGCGGCTGGAACACCCCTTTAAAGATTTTTGATTGAGATCTCCAATTTTATTTGTTTTCAGAATACCCCTGGGGAAGAAAGGGAATGTACAGATTCAAAACACATTGGATGTCCCAGTACAAGGACCCATCAAGATCACCTACAGTGTGGTTATGACCTGGAACAACATTTATTTATCTGAATGCATATGTTGACTAATGTCTTGGAGGTTATTGGCAGTGGAAACATAATTTTTTGTGTGCGGAACTTTTGTACTGATATGTAATAAATTCATTATTTTTTTATACATATTATTATTGCGTTGCCTTCAAAGTCCCAATTAAGGATTTTTGTTAAGTACAGTGGGCCAGATTTACATACAATTACATTGGCGCAGAGTATCAGAGATACACTACGCCGCCGTATTTTACCTGGTATTTCTCGCGGCGGAATCGAAATACGCGATTAGGGGGCGTGAAGCATTTAAATTAGGCGCGTCCCCGCGGCGATCGAACTGCGCATGCTCCGTTCAGAAATTTCCCGCCGTGCATTGCGCGAAATAACGTCGATACGTCATTTGTTGTTTGAGTAGCGTCGTTTACGGACATTCCTATTCCCGGACGTTTTACGTCAAAAATAAAAAAAAGACTTCGGAAAACGTTGATATTCGACGCGGGAACGACGGCCATACTTAACATGGGCTGTCTAATATTAGACCAGCAAAAAGCTGGTATAGTTTTACGCAGCAAAAAGATGACTAAAGATGCCGTAAGAGATTGCGATAGACGTTCGTAATTTTGTGGATAGTCGGCAAAAGCTCATTTGCATTCCCCGACGCGGAAAACGACGGGAACTCCACCCAGCCGCCCAAATTATTGCAGCGTAGATCCGAAGGCGTACGAACACGTAAGCCAGTCGGATTGAAGCGCAAAGCCGTCTTTTCATGGTTTGAGGATTCAAACTAGTGAAAAAACGCGCGTAATTAGAAAGTACTCCAGTCTAACACCAGTTAGAAAGGAGTTACGGCTCTCTGAATCTGGCCCAAAATGTTTTTCTATATATATTTTTTGGGGATATTTACTATAGCAAAAAGAAAAAAAATATAGCTTTTTTCGAAATTGTCGCAATTTTTTTGTTAATAGCGCAAAAAATAAAAACCGCAGAGGTGATCAAATACCACCAAAAGAAATCTCTATTTGTGGGGAAAAAAAGGACGCCAATTTTGTTTGGGAGCCACGTCGCACGACCGCGCAATTGTCAGTTAAAGAGACGCAGTGCCGAATCGCAAAAAAATGGCCCGGTCATTGGACAGCCAATTCTTCCGGGGCTGAAGTGGTTAAAGTTACATAAAGCCCACATAGAAAATAAAAATAATAGGAAACTAAAATGTTATAATACATCTCAAACAAAAAATCATCTGATATTAGTTGGAAACACACATTAAACCTCAGGTCCTAAAGCGACATAAAGCCAGTATATAAAACATTTCAGGGTTTATTCTTACTGTTTAAAAGCACAAATATCTACATCCGAACATGATGTGAATGTAGCTAGAGCAGGAAATGTCACTTTAAACCATACTAAGCTAGCAGTAATAGGGAAGTCCCCCTTGAGGGCTTAAAGGGGTTGTAAAAGAAACATTTTTTCCCCCTAAATAGCGTCCTTTACCTTAGCGCAGTTCTCCTTCACTTACCTCATCCTTCCATTTTGCTTTTAAATGTCCTTATTTCTTCTGAGAAATCCTCACTCCCTGTTCTTCTGTCTGTAACTCCACACAGTAATGCAAGACTTTCTTCCTGGTGTGGAGAAAGCCTCTTGAGGGGGGCGGGCAGTCAAGTCAGGACACTCTCTACTTTGCTGATAGAGAAAGGAGCTGTGTGTTAGTGGGCGTCCTGACACTCCTGCTCGCCCCCTCCCCCCCTTAAGAGGCTTTCTCCACACCAGGGAGAAAGCCTTGCATTACTGTTTGGAGTTACAGACAGAAGAACAGGAAGTGAGGATTTCTCAGAAGAAATAAGGACATTTAAAAGCAAAATGAAAGGATGAGGTAAGTGAAGGAGGACTGCACTAAGGTAAAGGAAGCTATTTAGGGGAAAAAAAATCCTTTACAACCCCTTCAATGCCATTTTTACTCCCATCTCAAATTGAATATTCATGATACAGAAACTCGATGGTATTTCTCAAGCAACCAGTACAGTACTTTTCAGAGCAGATGGTCATAAAACAGATGCAGATCCCAAAAGCTCTTGGTATTCTGGGCTGTAAAGTAACAATTAGTTAGAGAGAAACCTTTTAAAGGGCTTGCTACACAGATGCTCAACAAGGTCCCATGTGTCCTGAGCTTAGTGTAGGACGGGGTATTCTGATCTGACTTGATTCTGCTGGAGTGGATTACTGCATCCTATGGGGGTAGCACCTGTCCGTGTACACGTGAGAAGCCAAAACACTAGGGTCAAGGGGTCCAACTGTCTTGCCGGTGTACACAAAAAAGTGCCCTTCCAAAAGGGTACAAAGAGCTTGGTCCTCTTCAAAGGGGTTTGTTTTTTATTTTCTAAATAGGTTCCTTTAAGCTACTGCATTGTTGGTTCACTAACCTTTTCCTTCCATTTCCATTAGAAATGTTTTTTTTTCTTTGTCTGAATTTCTCACTTTCCCATTCCTCCTCAGTAAGCTTGCCCCCATCATCCGAGTCGTTCTGGCTGGGGGCTAGTCAGTGTGCTCGTCCCGTCCCTTGAGACTACATCCCTGCGTCTCCCCACAGGAATGTAGTCCAAAGGGAGGGCTGCGAGCACGCTGACTAGCCCCCAGCTAGAACGTCTCGGATGATAGGGGCAAGCCAAGGGCGGACTGACCATTCGGGCACTGCCCAAGGCCCCCATGCCACTAGGGGGCCCCATCAGGGTTGCCAACCTCAGTAAAACCAGGGACAGTATTTGAAAATCTTTTTTTTTTTTTTATATCAGTCCCTGAAATGTCCCTTACCGACATCCTTTTGGTCTAAAATGTTATAGCTGCCCCGTCTCTCCAGTATATTCTCAGTGTGTGTATGCAGAGCTTTTTTTCTTAGAAAATAGGTGCAGGAACTCAACCACGACCCGTTCAGATTTCACAAACAGTAGAAGGGTCCTAAAGGTCATTAAATACCAGAATTGCATTACATACAGACAGGGATTTTTTTCAGGGGGAACTTGGGGGAACTCAGTTCCACCACCTTTGGCCCAGACCCTTTGGTGCCTGCTCACCACAATCACTTGTAAACACGGAAGTCTGGTTTCTGTGTTTACAAGTGACAGCTCTGCACTCTGTGTGTAACCCCCTGAACTCTGCACTCTGTATGTTATGCAATCCTTGTATTTAATGCCCCTTTAAGACCCTTCTACTGTTTGTGAAATCTGAACGGGGTCGTGGTTGAGTTCCTGCACCTATTTTTTGATAAAAAAAGCTCTGCATACAGAGTGCAGAGTTCAGGGGGGTTACACACAGAGTGCAGAGCTGTCACTTGTAAACACAGAAACCAGACTTCTGTGTTTACAAGTGATTGTGGTGAGGAGGCTCCAAAGGGTCTGAGCCAGAGGTGGTGGAACTGAGTTCCCCCTAAAAAAAACTCCTGTATGTATGTATACTGTGTGTGTGTATACAGTACTTTGTGGCCCCATAATCTATTGCCTGGGGGCAGAACCGTCTTTAATTTGATTGGACCCTGGACAAAAACAAACATTCTTGGGGCCCCCCCCCCCCCCATGCAATTTTGCTCTCCACCTGCTCTAAGACATACAATAAATATCAGCTAGACTTAAAATCAGTTTACTACATCAGATCAGGCAGTGATTGTGATTGGTTGCCAGAGGTTACAGCATATCATTACCACTTACTGACTGGTTGCTAAAGGTTACAGCACACATTACGGCTCACCGATTAGTTGCTAGAGGTTACAGCACATGATTTCTTCTTGTTTGGTTGCTAGAGATTACTGTACTGTAATACTGCTCACCGATTGGCTGCTGGGTCTGCAGGCGAGTCATCTGTACACAACAATATGGCAGAGCTGGGCAGCATTAGTAGAAGCACTTCACACTGAAATATCAGGACACAGCACAGGACTAAAACTCCACAGGACAATGGAATTTAAACTGGTATAGTTGGCAAGTATGAGGCAGCTGCTTTGGGCCCCGCAACAATGACAGGGCCCATGGCAGCTTCCCCTTTTGCCCTGCCTGGGGGTCCCATAATCTCTTATTGCCGAGGGCCCCATGAGCTGTCAGTCCACCCCTGGGGCAAGCTTACTGAGGAGGAACAGGAAGTGAGAAACTCAAAAAAATAAATAAAAACATTTAGAAGGGGAATCGAAGGAGGAGGTAAGTGAACCAACAATGCACGAGCTTAGAGGAACCCATTTAGAAAATAAAATACAAACCTTTACAACCCCTTTAAAGTGAGACCATTACCCTAATCTGTCTTTTTCATTGGAATTGTAATAGTCATAAAGTCCTCTGCTAACACAACTTCCTGTCCCATAAAAACGCTTTCGGCTTGAGTCTTCAGTATGGTCACATCGTCATCCCCGTCCGTAATCAGTCCTGGGGGCTTAAACCTCTGACTGAAGTGGTTCAGAACAAGCTTCTTTGCATTAGACAAATTTGCAAACTCGGCTGCCATTTTGGGCGTGCTGTGACCATTTTCCTTGGCTTTGACCATCTGTTCGTCATCTAGTGTAGCTTCATGAATGAGAAGGTCAGAATCCTGGCAAAGCTTGGCAGCCCCCACTGAGGTGACACCTGAGCAGTCTCCAAGTATGCAAACTTTCCTTCCTGGCATGGGGTCCCCTAAGACATCGGATGGATGAATCATTTGTCCATTCTCTAGTGTAACCGGAGAGCCAAGTTTCAGCTTGCCATAAATAGGACCAGGTTGAATACCTGCAAATAAGAACATGGTATTATCATAAGGCTTCTCATTCACAGACTGCCACATGTGACATTTTTGTGGGCCACAGCCACCTATACCAACAAAAATGTATTCTGATAAAGAAAACCAGTAAAACATAAAATAAAAAAATAAAAAACATTTATTATGGCAAACCCCCAACTGTCTGCGCTGCTAGTCCTTCCTCTTATCTATGCCAATTGTCTTCAACCATTGGACTGTGGCCTTCCCTTTCCTGGGTCATCTGCAAATCTCACCTACAGTGCCTCCTAGCTTCCATATTGCCCCTTAACCTCCCATAGTGGCCCACAGTGCCCCCCAACCTCTCACAGTGAAGCCCAACCTGCAGGAAAAAGGGGACCTCCATATTGCCTCCAACAGTGTCTTACAGTACCCTTCAACCTCACACAGTGCTTCCCAATGCCCTCCAGAGACCTCATCCCCTACAGGGCCACCAAGGGAGCTGTAAAGTCCCCTTACCCGATCCACAACCCCAAGCTTCAGCGTATCCGCTGAGGGAAATACGGGGCTCAGGTAAGTAAAACTGGGGAGGGGGGGGGGGGGCGGTCACTGCCAGAAATGTTTTTACCTTAATGCATAGGAAGCATTAAAGCGAAAAAACACAAGGGTTTACAACCCCTTTAATCACAGGATCATCGGTTGCCTTCTACCAATATCCACCAGGCTCTTTCTAGTGAGGGAGATGTAGCCTCACACCGCCATAGGACAACTGGACTCTTTCCCACCACCTTCCTCCTGGCTCTCTTCAGGTAGCTTCTCCAAACCCAACTTGATCCCTGGACTTAAACTTGTAAAAAGGCACCTAGCTGGCACCTCAGGGTCTTCCTAAAAAAAAAAATTCGAAGCTCCTGCACCTGGGGCAGGGCCCCTGCACAGCGGTCTCCTCCTGCAGGATTGGACCCAGGAACACTGCACTGCTGCTCAGGCCTCAGACTATTTATAGGCCCCCTCACCACCTACTGGGCACACCTCCACAGCTATTGGCTGGAGTCCTAAAAACATTCAGGCTGCATGCCCTGTTCTTCCTCCCACTATAGTTCTTCAAGACAGGGGGAAGCAACAGAGCAGCAGCTTATGAGACACTGAGCAGCCCTAATTATTCAACCCTTGCTCCTCTGATTACAGTGGCGCCAACTAAAATGTACCTAGCAGCCTTTTCTACACTAGGAGGGTGCTACATCTCAGTCCTACATAAACAACCAGAACATCACCAGCCCAACATATCTTAGTACTGGCCCTAGGGGGCATAAGCCCCTTAGTCCAGCCCTCTTATGGTCACGATGGTTTTACACAATGGAGTAAACTTTAGGAAACAATGTCATTTACCAAGTTCTTTTAGCTTGTTAACATTGAGTTTGCCTGGCCGGTCCTTCTCAGCAATCACAAACCCAAATGACGGAATGCGATGATAAAGCTTGAACGCCCGAACAACAAACTGCTCGTCTTCAAAGAGCTTGTATGTCCCATCACTTGGATCTGCCTGAAGAGTCTGCTCTTCTGAGGATGGACCAATCTTTTCTGCACATTCTGAGAGGTCTTTAAACTCTTCTGCCGGACACTGGTCTTCTGACGGGACCAATTCGTGGACAGAATACGGGAACACTAGCTGGGAGTGAGAGATTTCCAAACTCATGCGGATGAAGTTCCTTAATCCCACTGGACCATAGATGTCTACATGCTGCTTAGATGGATTGGAGCCAGCCTGGAGACTAATCGTACACAGGAAGCCAGGAAGTCCAAACAGATGGTCTCCATGAAGATGAGTGATAAAAATCTTGGTAATTCTGCCTGCAGGAGTGGAAAACAAAGCAAAAATCTTAGCAAAACCAAAATAAAGATGAACAATAACTTAATAGCTTTGCCAGATTGACTTTAAAGCTGAACTCCAGTCTTCCCTACAGTCTTGCATAGTTGAACAGGCTCCTCTCCTGTACCAAAATTGCTTATCCTGAATTAAAGGGATAATAAACACACACACTGTTTAATTATATTCTTCCTTCTATTTCTGTATATAGATGATGGCACTGTAATAAAAAAAAAAAAACACATCTTCAAGTACCTTTTTCCTAATTAACCACTTCAGCCCGAGCCTGTTTTTCAGACACTGTTTACAAGTTAAAAACAAGTTTTTTTGCTTGAAAAATTACTTAGAACCCCCAAACATTATAGAAAAAAATTGTATAACACCCTAGAGAATAAAATGGCGGTCGTAGCAATACTTTATGTCACACCGTATTTGCGCAGTGGTCTTACAGGCGCACTTTTCTTAATTAAAAAATAAGACAACAGTAAAGTTATTCCAATTTTTTTATATTGTGAAAGATAATGTTACGCCAAGTAAATTGATACCCAACATGTCAGTAGGGCTGCAACTAACGATTATTTTCATAATCGATTTGTTGGCCGATTATTGTTTAGATTAATCAGATAATAGCCTTAAAAATAAATAAAAAAAATAGCATTTTTAAAACATTTTGGGCGAATTTGTTGTTGGGCAGATTACAAAACACAAATTGCCGCAAAAACACATTCCATGCTTTTCTGCAGCTTCTCCATTAAAGTATATTGAAAAAAAAAAAAAAAAGGCCTAGTTAGACGATGACGGTGACGGTATTTCTAAGAGCCTTTCAGGACAACCTCAGAGAGAGCGCAGCTCCGCCCACTTCTTAGGAAACACACGTGATCCTTTAAGATCCCTCCTCTTCCACCATGGCCTCAGTTATTGTGGTCTCCGCCCACTGGAAAATAAAGCACAGAACAACCACAACAAACCATGATAGACATTTAAAACATACTTTTATTCAAATACCTAGGGAGGGAAAATAGCGGTTGTCCTGAAAGGCTCTTAGAAATACCGTCACCGGTAAGTCTAACTAGGCCTTTCTCCAATCGCCTTTCAGGACAACCTCGGAGAGGATAACCGAGTAACTTACCCTAGGGTGGGACCACTGCTTGCAGTACCTTCCTGCCGAAGGCCTGATCCGCAGCGGACAATAAGTCTAGCCTGTAGTGCCGCAGAAAGGTCGAATAGCTGGACCATGTAGCTGCCTTGCAGATTTGGTCAGGCGTGGCACCGGCTCTTTCGGCCCAGGAAACTGCTGTAGATCTTGTTGAATGGGCCGTAATTCCCGAAGGAGGCACCTCTCCTCTGGCTTGATAACTCTCAACAATGGCTTGTTTAAGCCATCTACCCAACGTACTTTTGGAAGCCTTCTCTCCTTTTCGTGACCCTGAGAATATTACGAATAGTGTTGCTCACGAATATTCGCATTGCGAATATTCGTTAAGAATATTGCATATTCGAGTATTCGCGAATAACTCGAATATCGCGGCGAATATTCGCTATTTTTTCAAATTTATTTTTAAAACAGATCACATCCTAGTGATCTCCATCGACGCAGCATTGCTGGTATGATTAGAGACCCTGGGCCGAGTAGCTGAGGCGATCCTTTTATGTTGCCGAATATTCGCAATGCGAATATTCGCGAATACTTTCTCTGCCCTTCTTTTGCATTAGAGCCAATCAGAGTTCTCCTACCACAGTTGTCAGAGGTTAGCAACCTCCATAGCAACCAATAGGAACCTGCTTGCACGACCATGCGCATGCACAGACGAGAATTTCGCAATCAATTTCGCAAATTTTTTTTTTTTGATAAAATATCACGAATATTCAATATTAACGAATATTTCACGAATATTCTTCTATATATTCGTGAAATATCGCAAAATCGAATATGGCGTATTCCGCTCAACACTAATTACAAACAAGGCGTTTGATTTCCTGAATTCCTTGGTGACAGAGAGGTATTGAAGTACACATCTTCTTACGTCAAGAGTATGAAAGGTTTCTTCCCCTGCATTAGAGGGAGTTGAAGAAAAAGTAGGAAGGATCATCTCCTGAGACCTGTGAAAGGTTGATGAGACCTTAGGAAGAAAGGCTGGATCTGTTTGAAGAATTATTCTGTCCGGAAAAATTCTTAAGAAAGGCTCTGTAACTACCCAAGCTTGGATTTTGCTGACCCTTCTTGCGGTCGTGATGGCCACCAAAAAAATTGTTTTTAGTACTAAATTTTTCAAAGAAATATCCCCTATGGGTTCAAACGGGGCCCCCGTGAGACCCTGTAACACAATTGATAAATCCCAATTGGGAAAGGTTCTAAAGGCTACCGGTCTATTGCGACTCAGTGCCTTGAAAAATCTTGAAATTAAACGTTCCTTAGATAAAGTCTTTTCTAAATAAACCGAAAGAGCTGCCACTTGCGTCTTTAGGGTGCTAATTGCTAACCCTTTCTCCATTCCTGCATGAAGAAACTCTACAATGGAAATTACGCTGTTAATCTGGAAATTTTTGGACATACACCAGGAGTTGAATTTTCTCCAAACCTTGAGGTAAATTGCTCTGGTCACCGCTTTCCTGCTGTCTAGTAAAGTTTTTATCGCTTTATTAGAGAGTCCCTTTGCCCTTAAGAGGTCCTCTTCAGAAACCAGGCCGTCAACTGTAAACGTTCTACCTCCGGATGGTTCACAGGACCCTGAGACAGTAGGTCCTTCCTGAGTGGAAGTTTCCATGGTGGTTTTGTGGCTAAATTCTGAAGAGATGCAAACCACGGTCTCTTTGTCCAGTATGGAGTGATTAAGATCAGACTGGATTTTTCTTCCCTGAACTTCCTTAGGACTAGAGGTATTAGTGTGAAAGGGGGGGGGGAAGGCGTAGCACAGCTGGTAGCGCCACTGTTGAGCCAGAGCGTCTATGGCTACTGCCTGGTCCTCTCTGTGGAGGGAGAAGAACCTTCACACTTTCGTATTCTGCTGGTTGGCGAACAGGTCTATCTGTGGCTGGCCCCATTCCTGAGTGATTGCCCTGAAAACCTCTAGGTTTAAGCTCCATTCTGCCTCTACTATGCATCTCCTGCTTAGTAGATCCGCTAACAGGTTTTAAGACCCTTTTAGGTGCACCGCTGACAGGGATGCTACATGCCCAAGACAGGAGATGGTTGGCCAACTGCATAAGGCCTCTGCTTCTGGTCCCCCCCTGCTTAAGGACATAAGCCACTGCCGTGGTGTTGCCCGACAGGACTTGCACATGGTGACCCTTTCACTATGTGATGAAAGGCTTGAAGCCCCAGGAATATAGCCTTTAACTCCCTCCAGTTTGAGGACCTTCTGGACTCTGTTTTGGACCAGGTGCCCTGAGCAGTCTGTCCCTCTAGATGGGCTCCCCAACCCCAGAAACTTGCGTCTGTTAAGCGTTTTTCTACCGGAAAGACCCAGGGAAGACCTTTGTTCAAATTGACCGGATTTCTCCACCACCAGAGTGCTCTTTTTACGTTTGATGTTAATCTGAAACGTTTCTCTAGTGACTCTTGGTGTGACCAAGATTGAAGAATGTTCATCTGAAGAGGACGAGAATGCAACCTCGCCCATGGGACTGCCGGGATTGAGGCTGTGAGTAGCCCCAAGACTGCCATTGCTGTCCTGACTGACACCCCTAGGTTTGTCTGTACCTGGGCTACAGCAACCAATACCTTCTCTATCTTCTCCTGAGGTAACAGGACTTTCTGAAGGATTGAATTTATGGTATACCCCAGAAACCTTGTCTCTTGAGAAGGTATCAGATTTGATTTCTCGCGGTTTAGTAAACAGCCGAGACCTCCGGAATGGACATGCGACACCTGAAGGTTCATCGCAAGCTGATCCCGGGAGTCCGCGAAGAACAGTAGGTCGTCCAAGTATGGGACGACCGCAATCCCTTTCAGCTTCAGTGGTTCCAAAGCCTCCGCCATGATCTTCGTAAAGATCCTGGGTAAGGAGGACAGCCCGAAAGGGAGGGCCCTGAACTGAAGATGCCCCTTTTCCTGGCCCCCAGGTTCACTGCCAGTCTAAGAAACTGCTGGGATGCTTGGGCAATCGGGACATGCAAGTAGGCATCCCTGAGGTCCAGGGATGCCATGAAGCAACCGGGTGTCAGTAACTTTGTTATTGAGTAAATCGTATCCATACGAAAATGTTTGTACTTGATTGACTTGTTTAAAACCTTTAGGTTCAAGATCAAGCGGAATTTGCCTGAGGGCTTCTTGACCAAAAAGATGTGGGAATAGAAACCCTGGCCCTCTTGATGTTTCTGGGACCTGAACAATTACTCCCTGACTCATCAGATCCTGTAACAGGCTCGTCATTGCGGTAGCTTTTTCTTTGTCCCGGGGAAGGGTTGTGATATAGAACCTCCTTGGGGGACACTCTGAAAATTCCAGACTGTACCCTTCCGTGATAATTGTTTCCACAAAGGGGCTTATGGTCATCTGCTTCCACTGTGGGAGAAAGGCAGCCAGTCTTCCTCCCACCGGAAGCAGATCGTCACTTACTTTTGGTAGTTGGTTCTGAGGGTTTTTAAAAAAGGATACCTCCTCTACCTCATTGGGACCCCCACCGCTTTTTATTTTCTTCCTTACTCTTATGGGATTGTTGAAAAGGACGAAAATTCTTTTTGGGGTTCTGACCCTTTTTAGGGGGGAAAGCCTTCTTATCAGCTGTTCTGTCGAGTACCTTTTCCAGGTCCTGACCGAACAAAAGGTCCCCTGAAAAAGGTAGACCACAAAGCTTAACCTTAGAGGGAGTATCAGCTGACCAGGTCTTTAACCAAACCGCTCGCCTGACTGAGTTTACCAGGGCTGCTGACCTAGCAGCCATTTTAATGGACTCAGCAGATGCATCTGCCATATATTTGATGGCTTTCAAAATTAAGGGGAAGGACTCTAACAGATCCTTTCTTGGGGTGCCTGCCTCTACGCGATTCCTTAATTTCTCGACCCAGCACTCTAGATTGCGGGCGACTACTGTGGCGGCCATAGCTGGTTTCAAACTGGTTACAGTGGAATCCCAGGCCTTCTTTAGGTGAGAATCCGCTTTCTTGTCCATCGGGTCCTTTAGGACCCCCATATCCTCAAAAGCCAGGTCTGTATGACGAGACACTTGCGAGAAAGCCGCGACTACTTTAGGCTTTTTGTTCCACAATTCTGTGTCACTGTTTTCAAATGGAAACCATCTTTTAAGAGCTTTGGAAAAAAAGGGAGCCTTTTCCAGGTCTTTCCATTGCTTTTTGATGGTGTCCGAAAGGACCTTGTGGACCGGGAAAACCCGGCTTTTAGATTCATCCAATCCTTGATACATTTTATCATGTATGGATAACTGAATCTTCTCTTCCTGGATACCCAGGGTAGTGTAGTCATCCACTTCGTACAATTTAAACTTAGAAATTTTGCTACTATCTTCTTACTCTTGCTCCTCCTCATCTGAATCCCTGAGGGAGGGGAGAGTACTAGTCCCTTCATCTGCCGAATCCCCATCTGTTTGTCTAGAAACCGGGATTTTCGGGCTAGGTGGTGGCTGCTGAGGCTCCCCCTGATTTGCGGAGCCCTGTGTGATCAGATCCTTAACTGAGCCTAAAGAGCTTGCCAGTTCTTGAACTGAGGAAAAGAGGTCCTTATACTGTTGTGAAGTTTCCTCTTCCACCAGATTTTTGATGCAGGACCTGCACATTGGTTTTTGCCAAGAATCCCTTAAAGGATTTTTGCAAGATGGGCATTTCCTGGGTGCATCCAAGTGCCTAGCTTTGGCTGTAGATTTTTCCTGCAATGAGCTGAGACAAAATTACCATCTCCCATCCTTTATTTTTTTATTTTTTTAAAACACCAAGGAACAAACAAAGGGCCTGGAACTAAGTGGCACCACCCCTTACGGTTATACAGACCAAGAGCGTTAACCTGGACTGGTAACCACAGGCTCCCTCAGGGAGGAACATCAATAAACAAACTTAGGACCCTACAGAGTAAGAATAAAAGGACCACTGTACCCCTCTTACCTGGGCCTGACCGGTGCTTGCAGCGCCTGTTTCCGCTGGTGCTGTCTGTCTCTCTTCCATTGTAGAGCGCAGTCACAATAGTAGCTGGAGAAAAACTCCATTTTAAACTTTCCCGGCCTTCCGCGTCATCATCGGGGGCCGGAAACGGAAGTACCGGTCACCTGACCTGCCCCACAGACATTGCGCTCCAGGCGCTGGGGAACCAACAGCGCCACGCCCCCCCAGGAAAACGGCGTCACCGTGCATGACGCACTCGCCAGCCGGGACCCGGAACTGAAAATGCGGAACACCGCCGACCCGCGCCGGTTACCGCTCGGCCACCAGGCCCTACCGCAGTTCCTGGGCACAAAGACCCCGTCACCTGGGAAGCCGAAAGCTCCACTGAGCCGGAGTGCCTGGGGACTCCTGAACGCCCCCTCCCCGTAGAGGGGGGCCGGGATGGTTGCCGTCAACTGCACAAACGAAAAGGTAAGCCTTTAAACCCTCCGCCTGGAGAAAAAACAGCTCCCTGGTTCCCTATGATGCTTCCACCATGGCAGAGGAAACACAATAACTGAGGCCATGGTGGAAGAGGAGGGATCTTAAAGGATCACGTGTGTTTCCTAAGAAGTGGGCGGAGCTGCGCTCTCTCCGAGGTTGTCCTGAAAGGCGATTGGAGAAAAGTAGCACCGTTTTGCGCTAAAAAGTCCTTGCCATTTCCGAATACGCAGCAGCTGAAAAAAAATCATGGATGTGAACGTGTCCCATAGGAAAACATGTAAATGAACTGTAGTGTGTTTCTGCAAAAAGCACCAAAAAACAGAGGTGTGACCCCCGGCCTGAGATGTTTAGTAACATAATGGGGTTAAAAAAATAAAAATAAGTACAAAAAGAGCAAATAATCGCTACTGTAAGGCAGGGCTCGACAAATCCCAGGTCGCTATTGCGACTAGATCAGCTTTGATCAGTGACAGGTGCCTCTGCTACAGGGCAAGTTGCAGGGTCTTGGCCAGGAACATGATTAGCGGTGGCAGCAGGGATGGAGCAGGAAGAGAGCGGCATAGCAGCGGCTGACGCGGCGGGAGGAACGAGTGGCCAGCAGAGTGAAGCGGCCTGTCATCCCCACTGCTGTTGTCGCCCTGCGCCAGGGTATTGCGGGAAGCGGCTTAAGTACATCGGGGATCCGGAGTCTGGTTTCCCAGCACCAGAGCGCCCTGCTCCTCTGGCTGAATGAGAGAGGCTGAGCACAGGAGAAGAGGTTCTCAGTGGCGTTGCCAGGCGGGGGTGCGGGCCTGCACCGGATGACACAGCGGCACCACTTGCCAACACTGCACACCGCACAATCCTCACCCTCACACAGAGCAGCTGACCAAAGCCGGCTGACGGCTCCAGTAAGCGGTGGAGGGCACGGGAGAGCGGGGGGCCCTCTCAAGCCACCAATAACAGTGATATTGAGGCGAATTCACCGCAGAGATCACCATTATCGTTAACTGGACCGCCGCCTGAAGAGATGGATACCTGTCCCTCTTCAAAGCGCCAACGTATATAGTCATGTGGCGGTCGGTAAGTGGTTAATATACAGCTGTCACATGTCCCAGCTCTTTCCCAGCCTGTCTGCAGGGAAACATAAGCAGGAGAAGCTTCTAGTCCTCTGTTGCTGGTCACATGTTCAAAAATAAACTAATAAAAAAAAAAAAACAGCCTTTGGAATACAGAGTAAAAATATATATTCAAAATCAAATCTTTAATATGTTTTTGGCAATAACATGTTGTGGGCGCCAGTCCACTGTGTCACACCCCTCCAATCACAGCAAAAGGCAGTCTTTGACCTTTAAATGAACGGGCTCAAAAAAACATGAAGGCCCCCCCCCCCTCCTAAATACAGTGGAACCTTGGATTACGAGCATAATTCATTTGAGGAGAATGCTTGTAATCCAAAGCACTCGCATATCAAAGCGAGTTTCTTTAGCCAAAAAAGATTGCCGTCTTCTGCACCGGATGACACAGCGGAGAGTTTACTCAGACAAGGAAGGGGCTGGTAAATGATACATTTACCACCCCGCCCTTCCCCGCTGTTCATAATGACACAACCCCTGCATCAGTTGGCAGGAGATGGGTGGGTTGGTTAGGAGGGGGGCGGCAGAGCTGCAGGGGACACGAGTGAGCCAGGAAAAAGCACAAGGGGGGCCGAAATAAGCTGGATAGAAGAAGCAGCGGGGGGGGGGGGGTGTTGCATATAGAGGAACCAATTCCTCTATTTTCCTCCTGAAGCTGCAGGAGGGAAGGAGGAGGAGAAAACAGGCATTCAGGGTCTGCAGGAGGGAAGAGGGGGAGAGACTGGCATTCAGAGTCTGCAGGAGGGAAGAGGGGGAGAGACTGGCATTCAGAGTCTTCAGGAGGGAAGAGGAGGAGAGACTGGCACTCAGAGTCTGCAGGAGGGAAGAGGAGGAGAAACTGGCACTCAAGAGTCTGCAGGAGGAGAAACTGGCACTCAAGAGTCTGCAGGAGGAGAAACTGGCACTCAAGAGTCTGCAGGAGGAGAAACTGGCACTCAAGAGTCTGCAGGAGGAGAAACTGGCACTCAAGAGTCTGCAGGAGGAGAAACTGGCACTCAAGAGTCTGCAGGAGGAGAAACTGGCACTCAAGAGTCTGCAGGAGGAGAAACTGGCACTCAAGAGTCTGCAGGAGGAGAAACTGGCACTCAAGAGTCTGCAGGAGGAGAAACTGGCACTCAAGAGTCTGCAGGAGGAGAAACTGGCACTCAAGAGTCTGCAGGAGGAGAAACTGGCACTCAAGAGTCTGCAGGAGGAGAAACTGGCACTCAAGAGTCTGCAGGAGGAGAAACTGGCACTCAAGAGTCTGCAGGAGGAGAAACTGGCACTCAAGAGTCTGCAGGAGGAGAAACTGGCACTCAAGAGTCTGCAGGAGGAGAAACTGGCACTCAAGAGTCTGCAGGAGGAGAAACTGGCACTCAAGAGTCTGCAGGAGGAGAAACTGGCACTCAAGAGTCTGCAGGAGGAGAAACTGGCACTCAAGAGTCTGCAGGAGGAGAAACTGGCACTCAAGAGTCTGCAGGAGGAGAAACTGGCACTCAAGAGTCTGCAGGAGGAGAAACTGGCACTCAAGAGTCTGCAGGAGGAGAAACTGGCACTCAAGAGTCTGCAGGAGGAGAAACTGGCACTCAAGAGTCTGCAGGAGGAGAAACTGGCACTCAAGAGTCTGCAGGAGGAGAAACTGGCACTCAAGAGTCTGCAGGAGGAGAAACTGGCACTCAAGAGTCTGCAGGAGGAGAAACTGGCACTCAAGAGTCTGCAGGAGGAGAAACTGGCACTCAAGAGTCTGCAGGAGGAGAAACTGGCACTCAAGAGTCTGCAGGAGGAGAAACTGGCACTCAAGAGTCTGCAGGAGGAGAAACTGGCACTCAAGAGTCTGCAGGAGGAGAAACTGGCACTCAAGAGTCTGCAGGAGGAGAAACTGGCACTCAAGAGTCTGCAGGAGGAGAAACTGGCACTCAAGAGTCTGCAGGAGGAGAAACTGGCACTCAAGAGTCTGCAGGAGGAGAAACTGGCACTCAAGAGTCTGCAGGAGGAGAAACTGGCACTCAAGAGTCTGCAGGAGGAGAAACTGGCACTCAAGAGTCTGCAGGAGGAGAAACTGGCACTCAAGAGTCTGCAGGAGGAGAAACTGGCACTCAAGAGTCTGCAGGAGGAGAAACTGGCACTCAAGAGTCTGCAGGAGGAGAAACTGGCACTCAAGAGTCTGCAGGAGGAGAAACTGGCACTCAAGAGTCTGCAGGAGGAGAAACTGGCACTCAAGAGTCTGCAGGAGGAGAAACTGGCACTCAAGAGTCTGCAGGAGGAGAAACTGGCACTCAAGAGTCTGCAGGAGGAGAAACTGGCACTCAAGAGTCTGCAGGAGGAGAAACTGGCACTCAAGAGTCTGCAGGAGGAGAAACTGGCACTCAAGAGTCTGCAGGAGGAGAAACTGGCACTCAAGAGTCTGCAGGAGGAGAAACTGGCACTCAAGAGTCTGCAGGAGGAGAAACTGGCACTCAAGAGTCTGCAGGAGGAGAAACTGGCACTCAAGAGTCTGCAGGAGGAGAAACTGGCACTCAAGAGTCTGCAGGAGGAGAAACTGGCACTCAAGAGTCTGCAGGAGGAGAAACTGGCACTCAAGAGTCTGCAGGAGGAGAAACTGGCACTCAAGAGTCTGCAGGAGGAGAAACTGGCACTCAAGAGTCTGCAGGAGGAGAAACTGGCACTCAAGAGTCTGCAGGAGGAGAAACTGGCACTCAAGAGTCTGCAGGAGGAGAAACTGGCACTCAAGAGTCTGCAGGAGGAGAAACTGGCACTCAAGAGTCTGCAGGAGGAGAAACTCACTCAAGAGTCTGCAGGAGGAGAAACTGGCACTCAAGAGTCTGCAGGAGGAGAAACTGGCACTCAAGAGTCTGCAGGAGGAGAAACTGGCACTCAAGAGTCTGCAGGAGGAGAAACTGGCACTCAAGAGTCTGCAGGAGGAGAAACTGGCACTCAAGAGTCTGCAGGAGGAGAAACTGGCACTCAAGAGTCTGCAGGAGGAGAAACTGGCACTCAAGAGTCTGCAGGAGGAGAAACTGGCACTCAAGAGTCTGCAGGAGGAGAAACTGGCACTCAAGAGTCTGCAGGAGGAGAAACTGACTCAAGAGTCTGCAGGAGGAGAAACTGGCACTCAAGAGTCTGCAGGAGGAGAAACTGGCAGAGTCTGCAGGAGGAGAAACTGGCACTCAAGAGTGGCTGCAGGAGGAGAAACTGGCACTCAAGAGTCTGCAGGAGGAGAAACTGGCACTCAAGAGTCTGCAGGAGGAGAAACTGGCACTCAAGAGTCTGCAGGAGGAGAAACTGGCACTCAAGAGTCTGCAGGAGGAGAAACTGGCACTCAAGAGTCTGCAGGAGAGAAGAGGAGGAGAAACAGGCATTCAGAGTCTGCAGGAGGGAAGAGGAGGAGAAACTGGCATTCAGAGTCTGCAGAAGAGAAGAGGAGGAGAAACTGGCATTCAGAGTTTGCAGGACGAAAGAGGAGGAGAAACTGGCATTCAGAGTCTGCAGGAGGGAAGTGGAGAAGAAACTGGCATTCAGAGTCTGCAGGAGGGAAGAGGAGGAGAAACTGGCATTCAGAGTCTGCAGGAGGAGAAACTGGCATTCAGAGTCTGCAGGAGGAAAGGAGAGGAGAAACTGGCATTCAGAGTCTGCAGGGCTTTTCCTATCCAGGTGTACAGGGAGGCCGCACAGACCCCACCCCCCCGGAGCATGGGGCTGGGCCCCTGTAGGTATGCCCCTGCTCAAATCGCACCACATGTAAATCACACAGGAATGCGATTCCTATTGCGGACCGGACCTTGGTGCAAAATTGCTGTTGTGACCCCAGTGTTCAGATTCTCCCCTTGTCTCTGTGGTGTGGGGGTGTTTAGCTTTTATTTTAGAATAGGATTTACCGATTTGCTCTGCAATTAATATTTTCTAGCTTGGTGTACAATGGAGCTGTCAGAGTTTGTGTGGGTGCGGAGGAGACGGCACAGGCTCTCGTGCACGCCGCACCTGCCTCTTTCTGCGGGGATGGTGACAGCTGTATTATACGCAGATTGTAAAAATGAATAAGCAAGCAGGCAACACATGGTGGAGAGCATTAGCTCTGCAGGGTTTGCATTTCATTACATTGGTTTAGGGTTGCTTTGAAAATAGATGTCAAATAAATAATTATTTCTCAACTAGGGGGATGGGGGGCTGCATTGCTTCTGTACATCCGAGGACTCCTGTTCACCCATTCCATAAAATCACTGAAATTTAAATACCATCATTTACAATATTAAAGCGGAGGTCTGCCGAAAAAAAAAAATATATATATTAAAAGTCAGCAGCTAAAAATACTGCAGCTGCTGACTTTTAATATTAGGTCACTTACCTGTCCAGAGCGCCCGCGATGTCGGCACCTGAAGCCGATCTGGCTCTCAAGCGCTGCCGCCGCCATCTTTGGTAAGGAAATAAGGAAGTGAAGCGGCTTCACTTCCTGGTTTCCTACTGCGCACGTGCAAGTCGCGCGACACGATCTCACTGGTCCCTGCTGTATTCTGGGACCTGTGTGTGGAATAGGCTCAGGAACCTAGAGCAGGTCACGGCAGTGATCTATGCCCGGAAGTGGGAGCAAATACCTGAATTACAGAGATATGTGCTCCCTCCTCCCCCCTGGAAGGTGCCAAATGTGACACCGGAGGGGGGGAGGATTCCAAAACACGGAAGTTCTATTTTTGGGTGGAACGCCACTTTAATCACCAAATATAAAATAAATGATATCACTCTCACAAACACGACTATTGCCTTACACTTAACACTTTCACATATTAAAAAAAAAAAATTCTAGGCCTGAGGATTAGGGCCCATTCACACCTGAAACTGCATGTCAGCTGCACGTTGTTTCCATGCACATGCGTTTGATGTGCGTTTGCATGCAGTTCGCGTGTGGTTTTTCCATCCACGTTTGTCCTGTAAGGTCTCTTCCTCCTCTTTTCTTTCCTTGAGCTTTCAGGTTACTGTGTTTGTCCCCCGCTTACATTTGTTTGCGTCTGTTTCTGAGCGGTTGCATTGGGGAAAAATGTAGCATGCTGTTTTTTTTTTTTTTCTTTCACTGCACTTTAATGGTGTGAACTATGCCCATAGGATAACCTGGATTTTGAACTGTCTATGCAGTCAAAAATGTATCCAACTGTGTTTGGTGTGAATGGGCCCTTAATTAAATCCACCATATATTATATATTTTCTGGGACCGACTCAGTCCAATGCGTTTTTATTCTGTATCAAAAACACATGGACAGTGTTTAACTGCTTGCCAACCGACTCACGCACTTATACCTGTACATCGATTTTAATTTTGCATCCCGCAAACTCCAGGACCATGCCCGCGGGAACCATGGACTCAATGTCCACTGGTGTCCCGTGATCAGGTCACAGAGCTGCAGAACATGGGGGATGCCTATGTAAACAAGGCGTTTCCCTGTTCTGTCTTTTGACAGGACAGTGATCTACTGCTCCCTGTCATTGGGAGCAGTGATCAATGTCGTGTCTCTTGTAGCCCAACCCACCCCCACAGAATCACTAGGTCACACTTGACCTCTTCCTTGGTCCCTAGTGATTAACCCCTTCCCTGCCAGTGTCATTTACACAGTAATCAGTAGTGGTGCAACGGATCACAGTTGATCCGAACCGTTCACCCCCTTCGGATCGGCACACACTCTGATCCGCGGATTGCCGGGTGTAAACAGAGGAGGGCCGCCGCCGGGTGTACCAAGATGGCCGTGGCTCCGGAGCTAGGCCAAAGCCGCAGCCTTTCCTAATGTTATGGCCGCGGCTCCGGAGCTAGGTCAAAGCCGCGGCTTTTCCTAACATTATGGCCACGTTAAAGGGGTGTTCCAGCCAAATTTGGTGTTTATTAAAAGTCAGCAGCTACAAAAAGTGTAGCTGCTGGCTTTCAATAAACACTCGCTTACCTGCTCCAGCGTTCCAGCGACGCGCCGGCCGGGGCTCCGCTCCCCCCTCCCCGGCCGGCATCCTCATTGCTACTGTGGGCACCCGCCGTGACAGCCTTCGGCTTCACGGCCGGGCACCCACTGTGCATGCGCGAGCCGCACTGTGCATGCGCGTGGCGCGGCTCGCCGCTGATTCGACAGGCGATAGTCTAGGACAGCCATTCTCAACCAGGGTTCCGTGGAACCCTAGGGTTCCTTCAGAGGTGGCTAGGGGTTCCTTGAGCTGTGACTTATTTACCTCCTGTTTGATGGTGCCTACACAGTTCTGAGCCAATTCCACTTGGAGGAGCCAGTGGTATGACACCAATGATCTTCATAGTTCTCTGTAAGCGGGGCATTCTTACCACTACTGTAAAAAAGGGCATTCTTATCACTGACCACCAAAGTAAGGGGCATTGTTCCCACTGACCCACAATGAATGGGTTTTATCAGGGGTTCCCCGAGACCTGAACATAGTTTTAATGGTTCCCCTGGGGTAAAAAGGTTGAGAAAGGCTGGTCTAGGACCTGTCACGTGTCCTAGACGATCACCTAGGGGAGGGAGGGGCTGCAGTAAGGCGATTAAGCTTAATCGCCTTACCAGCCCTCGGTGGAAGGAGGAAGTGGGACAGGAAGTCCCACTCTTCCTGAAGCCCCCACTCCCCCCCCAAAAAAAATTACATGCCAAATGTGGCATGATAGGGGGTGAGGAGTGGAACAAGCGGAAGTTCCAAATTTGGGTGGAACTCCTCTTTAACGTTAGCTCCAGAGGCAAGGGGAAGCAAACAGCTCAGGAACCCTGATTAGACAAAACCAATCAACAACCACCCCACTCACTACAGTGGAGCCATAAACACATTTTTCCTATCGGCCCAACTAGTATCTCCTTTGCACGACTAGAGGTCCTAATGCCGCGTACACACGATCATTTTTCGGCTTGTAAAAAAATAAGATAAAAAAAAAATGTAATTTAAAACAATCGTGTGTGAGCTTCAGAGCATTTTTCGGGTTCTGAAAAACGACAAAGAAAAAATCCACGCATGCTCAGAAGCAAGTTATGAGGCGGGAATACTCGTTCTGGTAAAACCAGCATTCGTAATGGAGTAAGCACATTCATCACACTGTAACAGACAGAAAAGCGCAAATCGTCTTTTACTAACACAGAATCAGCTAAAGCAGCCCCAAGGGTTGCGCAATCCGCATGGAACTTCCCTTTTGTAGTTCCGTCCTACGTGCCGTACGTCACCGTGCTTGAGCATTTTTTTTTTCACGATTTCACATTTTAATGATGAAGTTGGAAAAAAACTTTTTTTTTTCTAGAGGCTGAAAAACTTTGATTTTTATAAGCCAAAAAATGATCATGTGTACGCAGGATTAGTCTTCCCAGTTGAATGACGTCAGCCAATTTCTCTGAGCCTAGACCAGTGATGGCGAACCTTGGCACCCCAGATGTTCTGAAACTACATTTCCCATGATGCTCAGCTACACTGCAGAGTGCATGAGCATCATGGGAAATGTAGTTCCAAAACATCTGGGGTGCCAAGGTTCGCCATCACTGGCCTAGACTGTCATGGACATACCCCAAGGAGGGGCATCATCATGCTGGCCTGGGATCATTACTGGTGCGTTGCTCAACGCAGAACAAAAGGACTCCCCAGAAAACATTGAAGATCAGTTTTTGAACTTTATAAAGCAGCTTTGCCCCCTTAGTCCACTCACCTGCTTTAAGGAGGCTTTTCATGAACTGGGTCTGCGTTCCCTCTCCACAGTCAAACAGCCAACATTCTCCTTCTGTCCGCAACACGACAGCCGAGGCCCCTCGACAAGGAGACGGATAGGCAGATCCAGTGCCTAGGAAGGTGACATCCATAGACATGTCAACTAAAATCAACGCTCACCTTAGAGGGATCCGTAGCATAAAACCTGTGGGGGGAAAAAAAGAAAAAGTGTTTATTAACCACTTCGGGTCCGCGCCATTGACAGAACACGTCAACAGCGCGGACCTGAGGCACCGGGGTCACATCTTTGGACGTGATTTACTTGTAATTCCCCGCGGCGCGCGGCGGGGAAAAACAGTCCCGACGCATTACTCAGGATTCGATGCGTGTACCCGGCGGCCGCGATGTCCGTCAGGTACACGCGATCGTCGGTAACAGAGCAGGGACGTGGAGCTCTGTGTGTAAACACAGAGCTCCACGTCCTGTCAGGGAGAGGTGACAGATGCTGTTTCTCTTGTACATAGGGAGACAGCATCGATCACCTCCCCCAGTCACCCCCCTCCCCCCACACAGTTAGAACACACCCAGGCAATACATTTAACCCCTTCCTCACCCCCTAGTGTTAACCCCTTCAATGCCAGTCACATTTATACAGTAATTAGTGCATATTTATAGCACTGGTCGCTGTATAAATGTGAATGGCGCCAAAAATGTGTCAAAAGGGTCCGATGTGTCCGCCGCAATATTGCAGTCAAAATAAAAATCGCAGATCGCCGCCATTACTAGTAAAAAAAAAATATTAAAAAAAAATCATAATTCTGTCCCCTATTTTGTAGGTGCTATAACTTTTGCGCAAAGCAGTCACTTATTGTGATTTTTTTTTCTTTTTACAAAAATACGTAGAAGAATACGTATCGGCCTTAACTGAGAAAAAAATATATTTAAAAAAAAAAAAATTGGGATATTTATTATAGCAACAAGTAAAAAATATATATATATTTTTAAATTGTCGCTCTTTTTTTGTTTATAACGCAAAAAATAAAAAACCGCACGGGCGATCAAATACCACCAAAAGAAAGCTCTATTTGTGGGGAAAAAAGGACGCCAATTTTGTTTGGGTGCCACGTCGCACGACCGCGCAATTGTCAGTTAAAGCGACGCAGTGCCGCAAGCTGAAATTTCGCCTGGGCACGAAGGGGGTTTATGTGCCCAGTAAGCAAGTGGTTAATCTGCAGCAAGCGTTTAAGCCCTGGATGGGGCGCTGTTCTTTGTTTGTGCTGCTAATTGCAACACAACATTGCGCCGTCTGGTGTAGTTGTGTAAATGGGTTCATAGACTTCTATACGTCTGTGTACAGATGCATACAAAACTACACTGCAGTAATTTTTTACTACATTATCGCAGCGCTGTGAATGGGATCTTCTATAAGGCCCCTTTCACACTGGGGCGGGATTTGCCGCGGGATTCGGCTGCTAGTGGTGCGGTATTACCCCCCGCTAGCGGCCGATAAAGGGTCAATACCGCCCGCAATGCGCCTCTGCAGAGGCGCATTGCCGCGGTTTCCCATTGTTTTAAATGGGAAGGAGCGGTATACACACCGCTTCTCTCACCGCTCCAAAGATGCTGCTGGCAGGACATTTTTTTCTCTCCCGCCAGTGCATCGCCTCAGTGTGAAAGCCCTCGGGCTTTCATATCGAGTATGTAGTGCAGGAGTTTTTCAGGCGGTATAGAGATGGTAAACTAACAGCCGATCCTGGCTTTGCTTGGCTGGATCTGGATGTAGTGAGATTTAAGTTAATTTAATTTCCCTTGTAAATGTTTTTTTCTTTGTTTTCTTCTTTGTCTGAATTTCTCACTTCCTGTTCCTCCTCAGTAAACTGTTCTGGCTGACTAACCCCCCATGGATGATATGGGCAAGCTTACTGAGGAGGAACAGGAAGTGAGAAATTCAGACAAAAAAAAAAAAAAAACATTTAGAAGGGAAATCGAAGAAGGAGGAGGTAAGTGAACCAACAACGCACTAGCTTAAAAGATCCTATTTAGAAAATAAAAAACAAACCTTTAGAACCCCTTTAATTCTGAATGTGCATTGCAGTCAAGTAAACTTTTTACTGTGCATTTGTGCAATGCAATTTTATTTTTAATAAGCTATTGTATGGCCCTCTGGTCATATCGGGGGCCAGTTCACACCAGAATGTGGTGCGGGAAACCTGCGTTCTGTGCACATTTCCTGCATCATGTTCAAAACGCACTGCACCTGTGATCTGCGTTTAACCACTTAAGGACCGCCTCCTGCACATATACGTCGACAGAATGGCACGACTGGGCACATGCACGTACGGGTACGTCCTCTAAGTGCCCAGCCATGGTTTGCGGGCGCAACCTGGCCCGAAGCTCCGTAATCGCGCCTGCGGGACCCGATCGCCGCTGGAGTCCCACGATCGGTCCCCAGAGCTGAAGAACGGGGGGAGCTGTGTGTAAACACAGCTTCCCCGTTCTTCCTTGTGGCGCCGTCATTGATCGTGTGTTCCCTTATATAGGGAAACACAATCAATGATGTCACACCTACAGCCCCCTACAGTTAGAAACACAGATGAGGTCACACTTAACCCTTTAGCGCCCCCCTTGTGGTTAACTGCATTTTTGCTGTGAAAATGACAATGGTCCCAAAAATGTGTCAAAACTGTCCAATTAAACTGAGGAAAAAAATAAATAATTTATATGTTTTTGGGGGATATTTATTATAGCAAAAAGTAAAAAATATTGAATTTTTTTCTAAATTGACGCTCTATTTTTGTTTATAGCGCAAAAAATAAAAACCGCAGAGGCGATCAAATACCACCAAAAGAAAGCTCTATTTGTGGGAAAAAAAGGACGCCAATTTTGTTTGGGAGCCACGTCGCACGAAAAGAGACGCAGTGCCAAATCGCAAAAACTGGCCGGGTCCTTTACCTGCCTAAAGGTTCGGGTCTTAAGTGGTTAAAGTGGTGCATGCACTACTTTTTGTTGAGGTCCGGCGCTATTTCACCAGTGTGAACCCAGCCTTAATTCTAAATGTTCATTGCAGTTAAATAAAACTCGTATTGCATTGACAACGCATGCGATATGCACAGCAATGTAGAGAAAATCACATGCAATGTCTGGCATCGCATAAGTGTGAACCTAGCCTAATTCTGAATGGCACCACAAAGCACTGTTAGGCCTGGTTCACACCAAGACCCCTTTCACACTAAGCCGCGGCCACATTAGCGCTGAAGCGCCGCTCATTTTAGCAGCACTTTGGTGCGGTTTAAGCTGCGCTTTTCGGCCGATAGCGGGGCACTTATAACCCCAAAGAAGGAGTTAAAAGCGCCCATAATGTGGCGCTTCCAAATCGCTTTTCAGGTGCCTTGGGAGGGCTGCCCATTCATTTCGATCCGTAGGGCATTTTGGGAGCGCTCCCAAACGACCCCAAAGAAGCTGCTTGCAAGACATTTCCCAACGTAAACCAAACGCATGAATGGGTGGCGGTTTTCAGGCGTTATTTAGAAGCTATTTCTAGAGCTAAAACGCCTGAAAAAAACACCTCAGTGTGACAGGGCTGCAATGCAGTGGTCTCCAAACTGCGGCCCGAGGGCCGGATGTGGCCCTTTGCTTGGAGCACTATTCCTCCCACTGATACGAGACCCTATTCTGCCATCTGACACTGACAATGGAGCACCATTTATCCAATTGACACCACTAATGGGGCACTATTCCTCCCCCTAATACCAGATGTTTATGCCCACTGATGCCAGGAACATTTTTACTCCTGCTGGCCAAAGTCCGGCCGTCCAAGAGTCTGAAGGACAATAAACCGGCCCTTTGTTTGGAATGTTTGGAGACCCCTGCTCTAATGCAATTTCATATGTGACTTGAGTTGCACGACAATGGAAACCGCACTGTTTTTAATGGTGTCCGTTCACATCAATGCGACTCGGCACTGAGCAATTTTGGAAAGGGTTCTTGTAATACTTTGGTGCGATTTACAGTGTGTTTTGGCCCACATAGAATATACAAAGCACTTCCAAGTAGCACTACATAATCGCACTGAAAGTCGTACGCCTTACAATACCGGCCTATGCACCCGCTGTGCCGCACCCATGGGCTTTGTGTTAATGAAAGTTACGTGTGTCAAAGGGGCGCCGCTAATCCATTCAAAATAAATGGGTTGCCTTAACATAACGCACATGAACACGCATGCAGGAACGCACCGCGAATATGTGAAGGGGCCCTTATAAAAAAAAAGCAGTTTGTTTTGTATTTACAACCATTAGCTTCCTGCAATCCTATATATTTATAATGTACTATGAAACCCATCAGGGACAGTCATTATTTTATATGTAATCTACAGGCAGCTTCTGCTCTACTATTCCCTTCTCCTCTCACCCTCCACACATCACACAACCCCCCTACTTACTGCACACAACCTTTTACTGACTTGCTTCCTGGAGACTGCAGCAACCCCGTGTCTCTTCCAGGAGCAGGAAGTCGGCCATATTGCTACACCCACAGTACACAGGTCGGCCATCTTTCTACACCCTAGTGCTGCTGTATAATGACAGGAACACAGGTACCATAATATACACTGCTAGATATTATAATAGTATGGTGCCTGTTTTTAAATAGAAGGACCAGAGCATGTTTGGGCTTATTTCTTGGTAGAACTACAGGTCCCAGCAGGTGAAACGTCTCAGGTTTAAGGATGAGCTCCGGCTAGGATTGCCACATCATTCACATCATCCTTTTACTCCACGGCACATATTAACATATTAATTGCACTGGTTTTGTGGCTGATTAAGGTGGTAATTAAACTCACTAGATGCCTTATCTGCATTAAATCAGCCTCAGAACCTGTGTAATTAATATGTGTCCTGGAATAAAGGGATGATGTGGCAATCCTAGCTCCCGCGTGTTCGCAAACCCCACGTGCAGAGCCCGCCAGGAAGTCGGCACTGGGCTGCGCTAATCACAGGCAGGGAGACATTGTCCCGATGCGGCTGCAGAGATCAGGACTATGTCTCACTGCCTGTGATAAGCGCAGCGCCGAATTCCTGGGGGCTCTGCACGTGGACCTCCGCCCGCCCACCCGAGTCTATGTTTTTCATGGACCTAAAAAGGCATCTGCTTTAGGGACGGGGCTGGAGGCGGTGCTGGCGGTAATGTAATTGAGAATCATGCTCCGCCTCCGCCCGTCCACCCAAGTCGAGGATTTTCATGGATGAAAAAAGCATCTGTGCGGCGCATGCGCCGTGGACCTGCGATCAGCTGTGCTCTGACGTACGAGCACCGGAAGTGACGTGGGTCCGATTTCTGCATAGGTCCGAGGAATTTTTACATCACTGGAGCTTATCCTTACTCAGGTTTGTAAATATATCCCTTCCTCCCGATTGCTTTTTTTTTTTTTATTATTATTATTATTTATTTTGCTTTTTTTTTTTTAATATGTCCCTTTCATTTTATTACATTTTTTAGAATTTGTATTGTTATCACAGGAAATGCAAAAATCCCTTATGATAGTAATAGGTAGTGACAGGTACTCTTTTTAAAAAAAAATTGGGGTCCCCTAGACAAGGGGTCATAAACCCCCGGGCCGTGGCCCACTACCGGCCCGTGGCCTTACTACAGACGGGCCGCGGGTGTGGACGGCCGGCATTACAGAGACAGGCGGCTGGGATATAAGCGCCGGGTGGAAGTGATAGGGCGAGCGAACGGGCGGGCAAGCAGAGATGACATCAATTCTCTCTCTGCCCCTCCCATCGCTGCTCTTCCGCCCTTTCAGCCTCAATGTCGGAAGTGCACAGGGATCGGAGAGATGACATATCTCACCGCCCCCCCGCGCTCTTCTGCCTTCACTCAGCACCCACCACATGGACTAGTGCTGCCACCAATGCAGTGACAATTTGCATCTGGTGGCAGGTGATGTGGCAAGTGACATTCCAGAATTTGTGGCAAGTGACATTCCGCATCTGGTGAAAGGCAATGTGGCAGGTGACGTGGCAAGTAACATTCCGCATCTTGTGGCAAGTGACATTCCGCATCTTTTGACAGGCAACGCGGCAGGTGATGTGGCAAGTGACATTCCGCATCTGGTGGCAGGCAACATGGCAGGTGACGTGGCAATTGACAACTCACATCTGGTGACAGGCAACGTGGCAGGAGATGTGGCAAGTTATATTTCGCATCTTGAGGCAGGCAGCGTGGCAGATGACATTCCGCATCTAGCGACAGGCAGAGTGGCAGGTGATGTGGCAAGTGACATTCCGCATCTAGTGACAGGCAACGTGGCAGGTGATGTGGCAAGTGACATTCCGCATCTAGCGACAGGCAGCATGGCAGGTGATGTGGCAAGTGACATTCCGCATCTGGTGACAGGCAACGAGGCAAGTGACACGCTCAGGGCTTCCGTGGATTCTGTATTATGGTGAGTTGAACTATTTAATTTATTACTACAATGTAATAATCGAAATAATGCGCTGACAAAATGCCCACGAAAAATCGTTTACCCCCCGTGTGCCAACCCCAACACCCGCCCCGGGCCTTGGCACAATTTTCGTCCACACAGCTGGTCCCCGGTGTCAAAAAGGTTGGGGACCACTGCCTTAGACTCTAGGGACTAGATCCACAAAGAAGTGCCGCTGGCGCAGCTTATCTAAGTTACACTACGCCGCTGTAAATTACAGCGGCGTATCCATATCCATAAAAAATTTCCACTGTAAGTTACGGCGGCGTAGTATAATTGTTGTGGCGTAAGGCCACGCAATTCAAATCAGTAAGATGCGGGCGTGATTTAATGTAAATCATCATGATCCCACGTAAAGGACGTTTTTTTAACGGCGCATCCGCCTTCCGTGGAGATATCCCAGTGCGCATGCGCGAAATCAAGTCACAAATAGTCAATGAAAACGACGTGAACGTAACTTACGCAAATCCCCTATTCGCGAACGGTTTATGCAAATGACGTGAACAACGGAAAATTCTACGCTGGCCCGACATCTATACTTAACATTGTGTACGCCTCTATACAGCTGGGCTAACTTTACGCCGGAAAACGACTAACGCAAACGACGTAAAAAAATGCGCCGGGCGTGCGTACGTTCGTGGTTCGGCGTATCTATCTCATTTGCATATTTTACGCGGAAATTCAATGGAAGCGCCCCTAGCGTCCAGCGTAAATATGCAACTAAGATACAATGGTGTAATAAACTTACATCAGTCGTATCTTAGCATAATTCCGGCGTATCTTGTTTTGTGGATACAAAACAAGATACGCCGGCGCCAATTTGAAATTATGGCGGCGTATCTAGATACGCCGTCGTAATGCTTTGTGGATTTGGCCCTATATCTCTCCTCTGCCCTTAAAGCATCTGACCACACCAAGATCGGTGTGATAAGAACACCCAAAAACAAAAACTGATAGTTTTGCAGGTTACTGGCTGTTAGATGTGGTAGCTGCATTTGTTTTCTCTTTCACAATTTGTTTCCCCTTTATTTTAACCTGGTAATCCTGCCATTAACTCACTTCCTGTCCCAGGATGACAGTTGTATTGAGCAGTGTTGTTACCCTAGGACAGGAAGGATTACATATCACTTTGTTAGGAATACTGATAACAGTCCACAGAGATAGCAGGGAACATTGGTAACTGATAACAATTCAGCGGCAGACATTACATGAAGATAGGAGCTAGCAAGATTTCTGACATTGTATAACGCGTCACAGTAAAAGCAAGTTTAAAGTTTAAAAAATAAAAAGATTTTTTTTTTTGGAATGCGTTAGGAACACATTACAATGCCCATGCATTATAAGCACCTTAACGCTCACCCGCTGAATGAGCCCCTACATACATACATACATACATACATACATACAGGGACCTGCAGCCTGGAAGGAGCCTAAACATCATTCCTGCCGCAGCTTTTCCTGGCTACCACTAGAGGGCGCTTACAGTATGTATAAAGCCAAACCATTCCTTTCATTATAGATATAGTAGAGCAGGGGTCTCCAAACAAAGGCCAGTTTACTGTCCTTTAGACTTTGGAGGGTCAGACTGTGGGTGTAGAAAATGTCCTGGTGTCAGTGGAAGTAAACAGTGCCCTGATGGTATTAGGCGGAAGAAAATTGACCCATCTTTGGTGTCAGTGGGAGGAATTGTGCCCCATTGTTGGTGTCAGAGGGAGCAATAGTGCCGAAAGGGCTGGATAAAGGCGAGGAAAGGGCCAGATCTAGCCCCAGGTTGCAGTTTATGCCTCGTTTCCACTGAACGGGATGGTTCGGGTCGGTACAGTTTGGAGAGCTTAGAATGGTCCGGTCTATATTTGTGAGTAGGGTTGTCCCGATACCGATAGAATACTTGCCCCCCTCCCCCACCGCCGCCACCCTGTATCACTCCCCCTTTCTCGGGATTGGACGGATCTTTGAGAGGTAGAAGAATTTGTGCTAGGAGGGGTGATTTTTTTTTGGGGTTGAGCGCATTTTTGCCAGGGGGATTTCACCAGAGGGTTGATTTGTACTAGGAGAAAGGGGGAGTTTATGTTCTTGGTGTAAACATGCCGATAAGCACTTTTTTTGGGGTGGGGGGATTTTTGCTTATACATGATGCTCATACATCTGGGGGGGGGGGTTGGCAATTTGGCATCGTCACCCTGGGCTCTAGATGACACTAGGCACTGCAGAACGAAGCATGGTAAATCAGTAATGGGGATAGGAGCAGTCACAGGCATTACTGGTGACTAGTCCTTTGCTGTCTGCCTGGGGCACAGGTGTTGGGTTGGGGCACAGGCGTCGGGTTGGGGCACAGGCGTCGGGTTGGGGCACAGTCTCCATAGCTCATACCATGTTTAATGTGTTGCTGTGCAGATTGCACCATACAGAATTAACTAGTTCTGCCAAGATCTGTTTTTTTATTAATATATCAACTTTTACTTTACAATGGAAATACAAAACAGCTTATGGTTACAATGCATTGAAATGACAATAGATTACAGAAGAATGGAATGTAAATCTTTGATGGTGGCAGTGAAGGAGCCCCAATCTTGTAGTGGCTACAGTTTCCATTTCATTTCAGTGTCGATTTTCAGATATCTTCAAATGCATTTGATACACTGGAAGAGAGAGAAAGAGAGAAAGAGAAAGAGAAAGAGAGAGAGACAAAATATTAGATTTGCATTGTTGTTGCTTTATAGCTTATCTGCAGGTTTAAGATACAGAATGAAGGCAAGTTCCAGCCTCACCCCATGCACCCCAAAGGGTCAAGACCAAGAACCTATTTTTGTTGCCCACTTGAAGACCAGGCTTTTTCTGGCACTTTTTGTAAGTTTAAAGCAGAGTTCCACCCAAAAGTTGAACTTCTGCTGATCCGGTTCCTCTCCCTCCCTCCGGTGTCACATTTGGCACCTCTCAGGGGGGAGCAGAGACAGTGGGGCAAAAAAGTATTTAGTCCCAATTAGGGTTGTCCCGATACCACTTTTTTAAGACCGAGTACAAGTACCGATACTTTTTTTAAATGTCATGTGACAGTTTTCAAACCACAATACAGACTAAGGATATTGGGCCAGATTCAGAGAGAATTAGATTATCGTAGAGTATCAGAAATACACTACGCCGCCGTTTTTTACCTGGCTCTACGTGGAATCCAGGTAGATTTTGTCCAGTAAACGACGGCGGCGTAGTGTATTTCTCCCGTCGCAATCCTTCTGCGCGATTAGGGGGCGTGAAACATTTAAAACAGGCGCGTTCCTGCGGCGATCGAACTGCGCATGCTCCGTTCGCAAATTTCCCGCCGTGCATTGCGCAAAATCACGTCGTTACGTCGTAGTAGCGTCGTTTACGTACATTCCTATTCCCGAACGAGTTACGTTAAAAAAAAATAATAATAATTTCAATTCGACGCGGGAACGACGGCCATACTTTACATGGGTTACGCACTGTTAGACCAGCAAAAAGCTCCTCTAACATTACGTAGCCAAAAAATGACGTAGGCGATTGCGAGGGACACTCGTACCTTCGTGGATCGCCGTCAAGAACGAATTTGCATACCCCGACGGTGAAAACGACGCGGACTCCACCCAGCGGCCGCAAAAATATCGCAACGTAGATCCGAGGGCTTACGAGGACGTAAGCCTCTCGGATCGAAGCCCGAAGCCGCCGTATCATGGTTTGAGGATTCAAACTAGTGATACGGCGCGCGAAATTTGAAATTACTCCTGTCTAACACCAGTTAGACAGGCGTAATCGCTCTATGAATCTGGGCCACTTTCTTTAGAATTATGAAGAACTCTAACTCAAGACATTATAAAAGAATAAAAATGAATAAAAATGTTTTATTTGCTTGTCACGCAGTAGTAAAAAACTACACAGAACATGTTGATAAATACAAAAAAAAAGTATCGGCAGAAGCATCGGGAGCATTTGTGCGAGTACAAGTACTCCCGCAGATACTTGGTATCGGTCCCGATACTAGTATCGATATCGGGACAACCCTAGTCCCCACCAATTGTGCAAGTTCTCCCACTTAAAAAGATGAGAGAAGCCTGTAATTGTCACCATAGGTATACCTCAACTATGAGAGACAAAATGTGGAAACAAATCCAGACAATCACATTGTCTGATTTGGAAAGAATTTATTTGCAAATTATGGTGGAAAATAAGTATTTGGTCTCCTCTACAAACAAGCAAGATTTCTGTCTCTCCCAGACCTGTATCTTCTTCTGCCCTGGTTCACACTGGGCTGCGGGAGTGAAGCCGTGCGATTTCAGCTGAACTTGCACGATTTCACTCCCGCTGGCAGTCCCGATTTCAGCCGCGATTTAAGAGACATCTGTGCAGGTTTCTGCACAGATGTCAATGTAAATCGCGTCCTGAAATTGCAAAAAGTAGTACAGGAACTACTTTTTGAAATCGGTGCAGCGCCGCAGATGCGGCGTCGCACCGATTAGGACGGTGTCATTGCCGGCAATTGCCGCCGATTTGAGATGCGATTTCACATGTGAAATCGCATCTCAAATCGAACTAAATCATACCCAGTGTGAACCTGGGCTACATAAGAGGCTCCGCTGTCCTCCACTCATTACCTGTTTTAATGGCACCTGTTTGGACTTGCTATCAGTATAAAAGACGCCTGTCCACAACCTCAAACAGTCACACTCCAAACTCCACTACAGCGAAGACTAAAGAGCTGTCCAAGGACCAGAAACAAAATGGTAGACCTGCACCAGGCTGGGAAGACTGAATCTGCAATAGGCAAGCAGCTTGGTGTGAAAAAACCAACTGTGGGAGCAATAATTAGAAAATGGAAGACATACAAGACCACTGATAATCTCCCTCATTCTGGGGCTCCACATAAGATCTCACCCCGTGGGCTCAAAATGATCACAAACAAAAATCCCAGAACCAGACGGGGGGACCTAGTGAATGACATGCAGAGAGCTGGGACCAACATAACAAAGGCTACCATCAGTAACACACTACGCCGCCAGGGACTCAGATCCTGCAGTGCCAGACGTGTCCCCTTGCTTAAGCCAGTACATGTCCGGGCCCGTCTGAGGTTTTCTAGAGAGCGTTTGGATGATCCAGAAGAGGATTGGGATAATGTCATATAAGTAGAACTGTTTGGTAGAAACACAACTCGTCGTGTTTGGAGGAGAGAGAATGCTGAGTTGCAACCAAAGAACACCATACCTACTGTGAAGCATGGGGGTGGCAACATCATGCTTTGGGGCCGTTTCTCAAAAGGGAACAGGACAACTGATCCGTGTACATGAAGGAATGAATGAGGCCATGTATCATGAGATTTTAAATGCAAACCTCCTCCCATCAGCAAGGACATTGAAGATGAAACGTGGCTGGGTCTTTCAGCATGACAATGATCCCAAACCAGGGTTCAAGTCCTGCGGGAAACTCGTGGGAACGAAGTCCCTGCACTTTTTTTTTCCTGCACAGCAGGAACGCAGTTCCCTTTGCAGGACTAGAGCAGCCGAGCCGCCCGAGCCAATCCTTTACTAAGCGGTGATGCCCAGCTCGAGTCACTGTCAGGGGCAGGGGAACCTTAGTAATCCTTTATGTTACTGGCCGCTTCCTGTATATGGATTCATCGGGTAGTGTGCGGGTATTCCGTCACTTCCTCGATGCCGCAATGTCTCCTGGGAGCTTTTCTCATTGTTCCCAGGAGACATTGCGGATGTCTGCCCTGAGTTATCGCGGGATTTAGAAAGAACTTCAATTTTTTTTTTTAATCACTTTTATTCCTATTACAAGGAATGTAAAAACATCCATTATAATAGAAATAAGGATGACAGGTCCTCTTTATGGAGAGATCTGGGGCCAAAAAGACTCTTTCCTTTACCTGTAAAAGCAAAAGATAAAAAAATAAATATATATTTTTTTATTTTTTTTAAACAAAATTGTTTACTTCCACCCTGGACAGGAAGTGACGTCATGACCATAATGCTATAGAGGTGATCAAAGATGATCTAGTCTTTTATGGTCTCTGTGACCAGCCAGACACCCAGTTGGATCCTTTCTCGGGCACGTCGGTAAGAACAGTAAGCCCGTTTCTAAAAGTATTCCAGCGTATTTCAGCCATAACCTCGTTAAACCACTTGAAAAGTGCAACGCATACAATATATACGTATTGCAATCCACAAGTTGTTACAGGAAACCTGGAACTCAAGACACACTGAAAAAGATACAAAAATTGTGGGCTCCTCCACAATCCCCCTACCAACTTATGAATAATATTGGTTGTTTTGTTTAAGGGATGCTCTTAAAAATAAGCATTATTACTTACCTTACTCCATGATCCCAAAGCAGTATATGCTCTGGTCTAGGGTTGTCCCGATACCGATACCAGTGAGCAAATGCCCCCGATGCCAGATCTGATACTAAGCACCCCCCCCCCCCACCGCCGCATACCGCAACGCCGCCGCTGCTGTCTAGTGAATCAGCGCAGGGAACATTACAGCTTTCATTTGAATAGCTGTGTGTTCCGTGCCGCGTATAGACACTCCCCCACTTTGATAGACAGATCACCTGTCCCCAGGATTGCATGCATCTGCATCTACGGTATGGGGAGACATGGCTGCATTTGTGGGGGGACATGGCTGCATCTGTGGGGGGACATTTAAAAAAAGTATCGGTATTCGGTAGGGTTGTCCCGATACCACTTTTTTAGGACCGAGTACAAGTACCGATACTTTTTTTCAAGTAGTCGCCGATACTTTTTTTAAACGTGTCCCCAAATGCAGCCATGTCCCCCCACATATTGCAGCCATGTCATGTCCCCCCACATATGCATCCATGTCATGTCCCCCCACATATTGCATCCATGTCATGTCCCCCCACATATTGCAGCCATGTCATGTCCCCCCACATATGCAGCCATGTCATGTCCCCCCACATATGCAGCCATGTCATGTCCCCCCACATATGCAGCCATGTCATGTCCTGTGCCCCACATATGCAGCCATGTCATGTCCCCCCACATATGCAGCCATGTCATGTCCCCCCACATATGCAGCCATGTCATGTCCCCCCACATATGCACCCATGTCATGTCCCCCCACATATGCATCCATGTCATGTCCCCCCACATATGCATCCATGTCATGTCCCCCCACATATGCAGTCATGTCATATCCCCCCACATATTGCAGCCATGTCATGTCCCCCCACATATGCAGCCATGTCATGTCCCCCCACATATGCATCCATGTCATGTCCCCCCACATATGCAGTCATGTCATATCCCCCCACATATGCAGTCATGTCATATCCCCCCACATATTGCAGCCATGTCATATCCCCCCACATATTGCAGCCATGTCATGTCCCCCCACATATTGCAGCCATGTCATATCCCCCCACATATTGCAGCCATGTCATATCCCCCCACATATTGCAGCCATGTCATGTCCCCCCACATATTGCAGCCATGTCATGTCCCCCCACATATGCAGCCATGTCATGTCCCCCCACATATGCAGCCATGTCATGTCCCCCCACATATGCATATTCTATTTTGGTATCGGGGGTATTTGGGGGAGTACAAGTGCTCCCGCAAATACTCGGAATCGGTCCCGATACTGGTATCGGTATCGGGACAACCCTAGTATTCGGTATCGGCGAGTACATGAAAAAAAAGTATCGGTACTCGGTCCTAAAAAAGTGGTATCGGGACAACCCTACTCTGGTCCTCTTCTGTCCCCCTCTGGAATATGAATGGGCACTCAGACATCATTATGTACAATGCAAGACTACTGGTCCTGCATTGTAGGTGATGACATAGGCAAGAGGGGAGGCCGCGTGCAGGTGGTGCCTCGAAAAAGGTAGCCATTTAGGAGGAACCGCACACATACACACAGGGCCTTCAACACCGTAATAAGTTTACAGTAATTGTTCAGAGTTATAGAAATCGCAACGGAAGAACGCTATGGCACACTGGTGAAAGCAACAGTTTCAACACGGCTTTCTATAGTATAATTAATGGTGATGTTACCCGAAGACAGGCTGTGAGGGAAGGGTGGCGGTATCTTGTATAACCACACAGTGCTAGCCTACTGGAAGGAATCCTCAGAAGGATTATATGGCACTGGACAATGTCCCTTACTTTGTGTTCCCAGGGCCGTCTTTAATATTGATTGGACCATGGGCAACATTTTTCTTGCCCCCTCCCCCCCCCCCCCATGCAATTTTGCTCTCCATCTGCTCTGAGACATACAATAAATATCAGCTAGACTTAAAATCAGTTGCTAGGTTGCTAGAGATTACTATACAGTAATACTGCTCACTGATTGGTTGCTAGAGGTTAAAGCACACATTACGGCTCACTGATTGGTTGCTAGAGGTTACAGCACATCATCTCTTCACTGCAGAGGGGCACGATATACATATGAATGCCGCCTTTATTTACATATGAATGCCGTTGGCCTCAACTATTTACATATGAATGTCATTGTTATTTACATATGTATGGCGGTTATTTACATGTAAACATAGGGTCTGCGGGTGAGTCATCTGTACACAACAATGGGGCAGAGCTGGGTAGCATTAGTAGCAGCACCTCACACTAAGATATCGGGACACAGCACAGGACTAAAACTTCAAGGGAATTTAAACTGTGATAGTTGGCAAGTTGAGGCAGCTGCTTTGGGCCCCACAACAATGACAGGGCCCAGGGCAGCTTCCCCTTTTGCCCTGCCTTAAAGACAGCCCTGTGTGTTCCTATACTCACCAGGAAACTTTCCCTGCACCAAGAACTGTCCCTAACCAGCAGGATCCTTACTCTAACCTGCCACTCCTTTTTAAAAAAAAAAGCTTGCCTGAATGATTTGGGATCTCCTATTTAAAGCGGGGGTTCACCCTAAATCAACTATCTACCATTAGATCCAGCATACTGCGGACATCTGCAGTATGCGTTTTTTTTTTTCTGTACTAATCGTTTTATCGTGGTTCTTATCCGGCTCCGAGTGGGGATTCCTGCGGGGAATAGGTGTTCCTAAGACAAGGCGTAGTTGATTGACGTGCTGTTAAAGCGCGTCAGGCCTTCCGAAAATACCTGAAGTGACACTCGGCAATTTACGGCGCCTGCACAGTCAGCTCTACACGGCAGGCGCCGTATAGCGCCGCAAACAGCCGAGTGTCACTTCGGGTATTTTCGGAAGGCCTGACGTGCTTTAACAGCACGTCAATCAACTACGCCTTGTCTTAGGAACGCCTATTCCCAGCAGGAATCCCTGCTCGGAGCCGGATGAGAACCACAATAAAACGATAGGTACAGAGAAAAAAAAAAAACACAGCATACTGCAGATGTCAGCAGTATGCTGGAGCTAATGGTAGAAAGTTGATTTTCAGGGTGAACCTCCGCTTTAAAAGGCCCTTTTGTTAAGATGGCCACCTGAACTCTCAAATCTTATACCTACCTTCCCAGAGAGGACTGAGAAAAGGACCCAAAAAGGGACAATTTCCCTTATCAGACTCCTCTTTGCCTGTAGCATCTACACAGTGCCACCTACAGGTGGGAAGATTAGCTACACCTGGTTTCAAGTCTGAGCAGTTGGCGACTTGTAAGCAGGTGCAGTCTACTTTCTCCAAGACGGGTGGCACTCCTCCGCTGTGGTACTCTTGTTGGAGAGGAAGTCATGAAGAACAGGCTTCCTGCATCACTGGGGGAGCCATCCAATTGGATGCTGCTGCCCCATGTGACTCTAGCGGCCACCTTGGGTTAGGCAGAGTTTTGCTAGTGGGCAGTGAAGGTTACTGCATTACTTCAATACAAGTTCTCTATTGCACTGGACTGTGTGAATTATTGCCGCCACTGCACCACACTGCACGCCGTCTACAGACTGGCAAAAAAGGGAGGGTTGTTGGGACCAATGTGGTAAAAGGTCATTTTTAAATCACCCCCTTGACAAAATTTGCATCTTTTAGGTTGGGGCTGGTGACACCGTTTTTGTATTTTTAACTGCCTCGTGTTGGGTTTCACCATAGAATATGAATGGAGTCTCTAGTAACACAACATACAGCGCCCCCATCCAGTCGGAGGAGTAACAGCTCAGCTACCGACAGCACCACTGGAGCCTCCCACACTCCAATACAATTCAAATACTGACAATATCAAGCACCACATTTTTTTTGGGTGAATATGAACTGAATAAGAACCTCTGACGAGTTTTTAACACCACAACAACTGGGGCAAATCTCCCCAAAAGTGACACAAAGACCAATAAAAACACTCAAATATACAGAATGCCAGTACCAACTTCCCTCTATGAATGTTCATTCCCTGGCACTCTATCTTCAGTGCTTTTTGGTTAGGTTTGTAAAAAAAAAAAATGCAGATTAGAGATTCAGAACGCCTGATCTGTACATTTCAGGTGAGTGTCCCAAAGTAGGGATCAACTGGATCAGCATGAATTCCAGGAAATTGACATTTTCAGAAAGGTCTGCTATGGCACCATCCATATTTCCTCATTACAGCATTCCTTTACAGCAGTGGTCTGCAAACTGTGGCCCGAATGCGGCCATTTGCTTGTCTGTATACGGCCCTTGGGGCACTGTTACCCAAACTGATTCGAGGCACTATTCCGTCCACTGACACCAATATGATGGCACATTTTTACAACCACCGGCACCAATAATGAGACATTTTTCCTTTCATTGACATCAATGGTGGGGCATTTTTCTTTCCACTGCCACAACGATGGGTCACTAGTCTTCCCCCTCCCCCTCGACATCATTGATTAGGCATTTTTTCTTCCACTGACATCAGTGATGGGGCATGATTATTAATATACAGGATATAGCGCCAACAGTTTGCACAGCACTTTACAATATAAAGGGCGACAGTACAGTTACAATCCAATCAAATACAAGAGGCATAAGAGGGCCCTGCTCATATGAGCTTACAATCCCACTAGTGACCCAGTGGTGCCAATAGAAGAAAAAATACCCCACCTATTTAGGTGGGGTATTTTTTTCTTCCATTGTCACCACTGGGTCACTATTCCTCCCCCCCACTGGTAATAATGATCGGACACTAGTCTTCCCACGGACACAAACAATGGAGCATCGTTCCTCCTACTGATACCAATGATGGGGGACCATTCCTCCCACTGATACCAATGATGGGGGCACCATTCCTCCCCCTCCTCATTACCTCTTATTAGTGGCCACCAGTGCATAGGAAGAATCCCTTCCGTTCTCCCATATAGAAGAGTTTGTCTGGTTGAGATGCAGGATCTTTTGTTCTATTACTAGGGTAGGACCCACTAATCGTGGTACTTTGTCGCAGTAAGTGGGCTTAGCACTATATGACCATATAATGTGACCAAACCCCCATATTTTTTTGAATATGTTAAGTTTTTAACTAGTCTTGCAGGATAAATGTCAATGTCATTCTTGAATGTCTGCGTTGTAATCCGTTTTGTATTTTTTCCACTCCTCCCACTGGCACCAATGATGGGGGACCATTCGTCCCACTGACACCAATGATGGGGTGCCACTCCTCCCACTGACACCAATGATGGGGGACCACTCCTCCCACTGACACCAATGATGGGGAACCATTCCCCCCACTGGCACCAATGATGGGGTGCCACTCCTCCCACTGACACCAATGATGGGGGACCGCTCCTCCCACTGACACCAATGATGGGGGACCACTCCTCCCACTGACACCAATGATGGGGGACCATTCCCCCCACTGACACCAATGATGGGGGACCATTCCCCCCACTGACACCAATGATGGGGGACCATTCCCCCCACTGACACCAATGATGGGGGACCATCTTTGGGGAAGCTTTAACCAATTTTTCCGTCCCAAATGCACAACAGGAAGTAAGGAAAAATACCCTCTTAGAAATTTTGGAACAGGCATCTACATTTAAAGATTTCACCTTACCATCTGTTATGGTGACATTCAAATTTGGCATTTCACATCAGTTTTTATTCAAGCGGCACACCATGGTTAAGTCATAAAAGTAATGGACAATTTTTTTTTTAACCTTTATGCATTCTTTGCATGGAGGTAAAAAACCTACTGCATGCAGCCCCCCATTCCCCTTAATACTTGCATGACCCCATTTTTAAAATTAAACTTTACAAACACTTTAAAGCCCAAATTTTTTTTTCTATTTAAATCAGCACAAGGGAGGATACCAGCTCCAAAGAGCAATAGTGAGATGCAAGAGGGCCCAAGCTCTTGACCACAGACGTAGGTTGAGACTTAACCACTTCAATATCGGGCACTTCCCCCCCTTCCTGCCCAGAACAATTTTCAGCTTTCAGCGCTGTCGCACTTTGAATAACAATTGCGCGGTCATGCAACACTGTACCCAAATTAGGGCTGCAAGATTCTGGTCAAAATGAGAATCACGATTCTTTTGGTTAGACTAAAGATTACGATTCTCTCACGATTCTCAAAAACTGAATGCCAGAACTGACGTCTGTTCCGATATCGGCGCCATTTGCGTTCCACGCTCGTTACGTGGAACTGTCGGTGACAGAAGAATTGCGGGTCATCCCGTGGGGAGATCGTGGGAGGCGAGAATCGAGATCGCGATTCTCTCCGCGATTAATCGTGCAGCTCTAACCCAAATTAAATTTTTCTTTCCACAAATAGAGCTTTTTTTTGGTCGTATTTGATCACCTCTGGGAGTTTTTTTTGTACTATAAACCGACAATTTAAAACAATTAAAAACTGATGGGCACTGATAGGCAGCACTGATGAGGAGCTACTGATAGGCATTAATGAGTGGCATCTGAAGGGCACTGATTGACGCTTTTATGGTCACAGGCATTCTGGAGAACAGGCTGGCAGGTGATAGGCACTTATTGGCAGCTACTATGTAGCTGTGATTGGTCTGTCAGAGGCTTCATACCACGATCGGAGTTACGGTATGTCACACAGCTACTCCAATCCATCTGGGCAGATCGAATCGGAGGGCCTATAGAATAGGCGTGATCTGTAATCCGCCCACTCCACTCATTGTGGCCCATGACTGGTTACCAAGTAGCTTAAGTGGCCCTTGCTCTTCAAAAGGTTGGGCACCCCTGCTATATAAGCTTGTTGGACATCCCAGTCCCAAACCATAGCCATTATTATAGAGCTGTCCTTTCCCTCCTTTGTGGCTTCAATGGATTCCACTCTTCTGGGAAGGCTGTTCACAACATTTTGGAGTCTGTCTGTGGGGATTTGTGCCTATTTATGAGGTCAGGTAGTGATGCTGGAGGGGAGGACCTGGCTTGCAGTCAATGTTCCAAATCATGTCAAGTTCTAGGCACTGGTCCTCAGGAAGGATGTACTGGAAATGGAGAGAGTACAAAGAAGGGCAACAAAGCTAATAAAAGGTCTGGAGGATATTAGTTATGAGGAAAGGTTGTGAGCACTGAACTTATTCTCTCTGGAGAAGAGACACTTGAGGGGGGATATGATTTCAATTTACAAATACCGTACTTGTGACCCCACAATAGGGATATAACTTTTTCGCGCAAAAGGAGTTTAACAAGACACATGGTCTTTCATTAAAATTAGAAGAAAAGAGGTTTAAACCTAAATCTACGTAGAGGCTTCTTTACTGTAAGAGCAGCAAGGATGTGGAATTCCTTTCCTCAGCGGGGGGCATTAATGGTTTCAAAAAACTATTGGATAAGCACCTGAATGACCACAACATACAGGGATATACAATGTAATACTGACATATATTCACACACATAGGTTGGACTTGTCTTTTTTCAACCTCACCTACTATTTAACTATGTCAAAGGTGCACAGTAGGGTTGAAGTCAGAGCTATATGCAGGCCCATCAAGTTCTTCCATACCAAACCCATCAAAGCATGTTTTTATGGCACTGGCTTTTTGCAAACAGGCACAGTCATATTGGAACAGAAAAGGGCCTTCTCCAACTATTATCACACAAGGTAGGACGTGCACAGTTGTCTAAAATGTTTTTTGTAGGCTTTAGAATTACCAGTACCCATCACTGGAAACATCAGAACTCCCTCATTTTGAGGGTTGTCCACAAACTATTGGCCACATAGTGCAAGTACAAATCACGATTCATTGATTGACATTATTCCCACTTTAATACCAGGCACTTGTACACCTTCCTGCCCAAGCCAAAATTTCAGCTTTCAGCGCTGTCGCAATTTAAATGACAATTGCGCGGTTATGCTACACTGTACCCAAATAAATTTGTTATCATTATGTTCCCACAAGTAGAGCTTTCTTTTGATCACCTCTGCGATTTTTATTTTTTTGCGCAACAATTAAAAAAAGACTGAAAATGTATAATATATATATATATATAAATAAAAAATACATTGTCAGTCTTTTTTTAATTGTTGCGCAAAAAAACCTATATATATATATATATATATATATATATATATATATATATATATATTACACACATATATATACACACACACACATACATACAGACACACACACAGTATAATATATATATATATATATATATATATATATATATATACACACACACACACACATATACACACACATATACATATATAAAATTTATTTGTTTCTGTTAATATTTATTGAAAATAAGTAAGTTTTCTTCAATGACAGGCACCGATGATGGGCACTGATAAAGCAGGAACAAAAATTGTCTCTGGACAGCCGCACACTGAACAAATTGTAGCCTTTATTGAAAGAAGGACAGCACTACAAGTCACAGCAAAGAAATATAAAATAAAACCCAACCTCTGACGCGTTTCGCACCAACACTAGTGCTTTGTCCCTTTCCCGATGGGCACTGATAGCTGGGCACCAATAAGTGGCATCGATTACACTGGTGGGTGGCATTGCTGGGCATCATTGATTTCATTAGTACTATAATGGTGCCGCCCGGCTGTCATTTTGCTATAGGCCAGGCAGTAAGTGGTTAAATATTTGTACCAACTCCTTTAATATCCTGATCCACTGCAAAACAAATATGTACATGACAAATTCATATCTGTACCTCGACCCTCAAAATGATGGTTTCAAAGATCAAACAAGTCATTTTATCATAATAATTTATTGATAACGTAAAAAAAAAAAAAAAAAGTACAAAATTCCATGTACAATAAGCATAAAGCTAAACAGAAAATCCTCATAAACCGGTCACATCTGAATTTTGTAAGAGCATGGGTCTAATTGATCCTTCATTTTCAGTTGTTCCCTCATTTGTTGGCCCACAGGCAGCCAGGTATTCACATGAATGCAGACAATAGATTCATTACATCCATCTCCGAGTGCACAAAATAGTTGCGGTTACTCTAAAGCCAGCCATACACTGATAGAAATGGGGCCGGTCCAAGACTGGAAGAATTTTGATCAGTGTGCAGGCTTAACCACTCAACAGAAGTCATGTCGAAAATATTCCATCGACCAGTGGCTGCAACCAATCACCAGGTGCCGCTGTCAGAATTTAATGAATATAATGTCCCAGCGTGGTGCACTATAGGGATTCCCTTATTCATCTCTTTTGTGTGGTTGGAGGAATCTGTTGGTTTCCGGCTGCCTGAATGAAAAAAAAGACAAAAAAAAGACAAAAAAAAAAAAACTAACCATGCACGGCCAGCTTGAGAAGGTGACAGATTCCACTGCAATGGGAATTACCAAAAAGTACGGTTTTAGAACCTTCCCTGAGAAGTGTGGCTGGAAGTAGTGCTTGACCGCAATGTCATTCACAGTGCTTTGGACGGATATTAAAAATGGTGGAAAGAAAACAATGCAATAGGGAAACATTTCAAAGCATTATGATTTTGGTCAGAAAGAAACCCGTTTCCATACAATGGTGATAACCAAAGAAAAAATAAAACCAGAAACCAGAAAGGAGTATGTACTAATAAGATCTTTGGGGTTTATCAGAAGAAAAGACTCACATCATAAATTAAGGGACACCACATAACTTGTTACACCAGGACCAGTCATCCCAAAACTGGCGTTTCGGATTTTGGTAGATGCTGAACAGATAAACAATTTTATAATTTTCTTGTCTCCCTCAGAAGCTGTAGTGGTGAGATGTGGTGTGGTAAGTGTTGAGGTTTGCATACCTGCTATGTCCTTGTGGATGACAACATGCTATGCAGTGGAATAACGTCCCTACATGATGTCTCTAATATACAAGCCGACCTCAATGCTCTGTCTAATTGGGCGACTAAGTGGCAGATGAGGTTTAATGTTGATAAATGTAAAATTCTGCACTTGGGGGCTAAAAATATGCATGCATCATACATGCTAGGGGGGAGTACAACTGGGGGGATCTGTAGTAGAGAAGGATCTGGGGGTTTTGGTAGATCATAAGCTCAATAATGGCATGCAATGCCAAGCTGCAGTTTCCAAAGCGAGCAAAGTCCTTTCTTGTATAAGAGAGGTATGGACTCCAGAGAGAGAGATATCATTTTGCCCCCCTGTACAAGTCATTAGTAAGACCTCATCTGGAATATGCAGTTCAGTTTTGGGGCCCAGTTCTCTAAGAGGATATCAGAAAACTGGAGAAAGCGCAGAGAAGGGCAACCAAACTGATAAGAGGCATGGAGGAGCTCAGCTATGAGGAAAGATTAGAGGAACTGAATTTATTCACTCTTGAGAAGAGGAGAATAAGGGGGGATATGATCAAAATGTACAAATACATAAGGGGTCCATATAGTGAACTTGGTGTCGAGTTATTCACTGTACGGTCAACACAAAAGACAAGGGGGCACTCTTTACGTCTAGAGGAAAAAAGATTTAAATCTCCAAATACAGAAAGGTTTCTTCACAGTAAGAGCTGTGAAAATGTGATGAAAAAGTGATATAGACTCCCTCCAGAGGTGGTTCTGTCCAGCTCAGTAGATTGCTTTAACCTCCCTGGCGGTCTTCACGTGTGTGGCACGGGGTGAGATTTTTAAGCTAATATCGGTAACCCCGTGCCACACACGCGCTTACCTCGCTGGATGCAGAAAAAGTTTACTTACCTTTTCTCTGCGATCCAGCGATGAATCCCCGCAGTACTCGGCGGGCGGATGTCCGCCTGATGCTGTGTGTTCCGCCGATTCCCTTCCCTGCGAGCGTCGCGACGTAGGGGGGGGAACGGCGCCAAATTCAAAAATGTAAACAAACACTATACATACAGTACACTGTAATCTTATAGATTACAGTACTGTATGTAAAAAATACACACACCCCATGTCCCTAGTGGTCTGCCCTGTACACTACATGTTCTTTTATATAATAAAAACTGTTCTTTCTCCCTGCAAACTGTAGATTGCCCATAGCAACCAAAAGTGTCCCTTTATGGCAAAAATTGTTTTAGAGCAGCTAAAAAACAGCGATAATAAATCAGAATCACTTGCAGAATTTAGCGATAGCGATTTATGGGGAAATTCGTCATAAAAAAAAAAAAAAAATGACAGCAAAAATTCTGCAACTGAGCAAATTTCAGTGATTTTGATTTGATTACATTATTGAATAATTTTTACTATAATTATATTATCATTTGTGATCATTTTTTATAATTATTTATTATATTATAATTTTTAATTAAAAAAAAAAAAAAAAAATCATACCCGGGATGCCTATTAGACTCTTGTTTGAATAGATTTAAGTGAGTTATTCCTAAGAATTACAAGCCTACAGTATAAAACGCCAAATTCCCTTGCAAATAATGGTACCACTTTTAGCACCTAAAATCTTAAAGAATCATACCGCCAGGGAGGTTAAGAAAGGCCTAGATTCTTCCCGAAATGTACATAATATAACGGAGTACTAAGATTTATAGGTAAAGTTGATCCGGGGAATATCGGATTGCCTCTCGGGGGATCAGGAAGGAATTTTTTCCCCTGCTGTAGCAAATTGGATCATGCTCTGCTGGGGGTTTTCGCCTTCCTCTGGATCAACTGTGGGTATATGGGATTGTACGATATTTTTTATTTACTTTATGGTTGAACTGGATGGATTTTGTCTTTTTTTCAACCTGACCAACTACGTAATTATGAAGGGCTTTCGCCATCACTGCTGTATTTTTTATTTATTTTGTTTTATGACGAATGTAAAAGGGCAGATCAGGGAGAGATAGTGAATGATGGCACCATACCCAAAGGAGGATATATTCTAGCCCAGGGATTCCAAATCTATAGTACCTCTAGCTGTTGCTGTTCCATTCTTCTAATCTCAACAATGGTGTTGAGGAGTTGGGACTGGGAAGTGATCCTCGTTCATCCTTTGATATTGAGGTATAAGTCTCCTGACCGTTTAGGATATGCATAGTCAGTTGATGGTTTAGAGCAGGGGTCTCCAAACATTCTTCAGCCCCATACACACGGTCAGACTTTTGGCCAACCAACTTCAAAATCTGCAACTTTTCAAATTTGTCTGATCGTGTGTACGCTCCATCAGACCAACTTTTTCAGGTTTCATCCAACAAAAAGTTGGGTCTGCGAACGGACCAACTTTTCGGCAACAAAAGTCTGATGGTGCTTTGTGTGACCGTGTGTACAGCAATCCAACCAACTTTTGTACAAAGTGCAAATACGCATGCTCAGAACCAATGTTAAAGTCAACCAACAATAGCAGAAGTTAACCAAAGGGTGGCGGTAAAGAGCAGAAAAGAGCAGAACAACCACGTGACAATGGGAACGTTTTAGAAAAGTTTGCAGAAAAGTCCTAGCGTGTGTATGCTATGGGTGTGACCGGACAAATCAATTAGGACAAAAATCCAAGGGAAATTTTGTTGGATGTCCTACCGTGTGTATGGGCCTTAACAAAGGGCCGATTTATTGTCCTTCAGACTCCTGGAGGGCCGGGCTTTGGCTAGCGGGAGGTGGAAATTTTCCTGGCATCAGTGGGACTTAACATATGGTATTAGGGGGAGAAATAGTGCCCCATCGTTTGTATCATAGGGATGAATAGTGCCCCATTAGTGGTTGTCAGTGGGATAAATGGTGCTCCACTGTCAGTGTCAGAATAGTGTCTCGTATCAGTGGGAGGGATACTGCCCCAAGGGCCGCATAAAGGTAAGCAAAGGGCCGCATCCGGCCCAGTTTGGAGACCACTGGCTTAGAGAGACCTTGAAATAGTCACCCCAGGAGGTAGTGAAGAGGATCTAAAGGCAGATTATGAAGAATGCAAAAGGAGTTAGAACATACAAAGAACAGCAGCACACCCAAAACTTTCTAGTGACCGGGAACCAAGCTGGGAATTTTGGCAGAGATCTCACTGTTGGAGCACCCAATAAGTTGGTGGCTGATGCCGACTCAGACCACCCCCTGTATTAAAGCTCCAATTTTGAATGGACTGAAGCCTTAGTAAATTTGTTGACAACAAAAGCGGGACACTGATGGGATGAAAAAAATATCAAGGATGAAACTGGTCCTTTTACTTTATTGCATAGCTTTGGTCAATAGGGAAGTGGCTTCCAGTGGAACATTTCACACACATTATCTCAAAACGTACGGTATATATAGATGACTATAGATTTTCTTGGAGAACTGAAGAATTAGCTAGACATTTGGGATCAGCTTGCTAACCCAATACCCACCAGGACCAACTTGGGTAAAACATTAATCATTCATGGGCTTAAAATGACCCCATACTGGGAATAATCCTGATACAAAGGGTTCATTCTATCCAATTTTGTACACAGTGAAGAATAATAAAAGATAAAGGTTATGATCATTCCTCCAATAAAAGTTCCCCTAAAGTGGATGTTCAGGCACAACCCAAATTTAAACCCAAACGTCAACTGCACCATCTAGAGCAGGGGTGGCCAACCAGTGGCCCACGGAGCCCTCTGATGTGGCCCGCGACCTCCTGCTCTGGAATGGCGGGTTGGTATGTAAAGATCGCAGGTAGCCGACCCACTATACCGCAGCATCAGTGTTGTGATATGAAGAGCCCCATAAGCCGATTCTTCCTCTACAGCGCCGGCTTTTGTCACAGGCAGAATATATGGCAAAGTTCGGCTAGCACGCAGGATAGACACACAGCACATCAGTGTGAAAGCAGTCTTAGGCTCTTTTCCCACGGTCAGCCCGACCAAATGAGACCCTCAATTCACCTCTACAGAGCGACAGATGTCCGTTTATGCTCGTCTACCTCCAATCCGAAAAACATTTGTCCCCTTCCATCTGGATGGATCAGAGGGCCTATAGAGTAGCCGTGACCTGTCATCTGTCCGCGCCGCTCATTGTGGCCCGTGACTGGTTACCAAGTTGCTTAAGTGGCCCTCGCTCTTCAAAAGGTTGGGCACCCCTGATCTAGAGCAACCTTTGCAACACAGAGGAACCCTTAAAATAACTTTCCGGTCTCAGGGAACCCCTGCTAAAAATGTCTACATATACACACAACTCATGATACATTGGTGTGATGGTCAGTGGGATGAATGCCCCTTACACTTGTGGTCATTGCGAAGAATTACCCCCTTACAGATAGCTAAAAAAGATCAATGGTTGTCAGTGGGAACTTATCTGAGAGTCAGAAATTGCTCAAGGAACCAATTGCAACCTCTTGAGGAACCCTAGGCTTCCATGAAAGCCTGGTTGAGAAACCCTTATCTAGAGCATATCCCAGCATTAGTTTCTTCTTTTACCTTGTTCAGTTAGAAAAAGCATTTATTATTTCCCTGTGACATCATGAGGCTGATGAAACTCTTGAAGGGGCAGTTTCTGGAAGCTCAGTTCTTACTGATGTAGGCATAATCCCAGAAGTACAACTCCCAAAATCCCCTTTCCTACACAGGGTGTATAGGAAAGCTCTTGGGGGTCAAGGCAGTAATCTTATTTTTACTCAGATATGAACATTAAAGGAGTTGTAAAGGAAAACATTTTTTTTTTTGCTGAAATTACTGTTTACAGGGTATAGAGACATAATAGTTAACTGATTCCTTTTAAAAAATGATTAAAAATCAATCATATAATGTGCCTGCAGTTTCAGTTTCGTTTTTAATCTAGTTTCATGTTTCTGTGAAGTACAGAGACACAAAGAACAAAAACAAACACAGGGCAGTGTTTGTTTTTAAATTGAATCCAATTGGATCTGAGGGGTTTTAGACACACAGGGCCAGATTCTCAGCTGTTTTTTTTGGCTCATATCTATGCGAGTGATGCTTAGCATCACTTTGGCATAGATACGCTTGAACATCCGACAAGTGTAATACCATTACACTTGCGGATCGTAGTTGTAATGACAACTCCGGCCACTAGGTGGCCTTTACGTTGTTTTCTCATTTGCCTATGCAAATGAGGCTACTACGCCGATTCCCGATCGCTTTTACGCCGCCCCATCTTCGCGTACGTCGTTTACAAATTTGTAAGGTTACCCCTGCTTCTATGAGGAGTAACCTTACGCAGTACCGTCGGATGCCATGTTAAGTATGGCGTTGGGTCAGCGTCGGCATTGCGTAGTGATGATCACGTCGTTTTGACATCGGTTTCAACGGCGCTTTCTGACGTGAGCTGGAGCATGCGCACTGGGCTTTTTCCCCAGCCGGCGCATGCGCAGTTCGTTCGACGCGGGGGCGTGCTTAATTTAAATACAAGCCGCCCAATTTGAATTACGCGGGCTTACGCTGGGCGATTTACTCTACACCTCCGCAAACTACGGAGCAAGTGCATGGAGAATACGGCACTTGCTCTAGTACGATGCCAGGACGTAGTGTAAATGGCTTACGCTACGCCGGCGATTTTCTTAGAGAATCTGGCCCACAGTAATCACACCTCCTTGATCATGGACCACAGAGAGAAGCTCCCATGAGTTATTTCATAAGGAAACAGACAAGCAGGAAGTGTGGAGATCAGAGAAGGATTGCAGCAACTTCAAAGCAAAAACACTTAAATTAACTTAATTTTTTTTTAAAGCCAAACAATTACTTTACAAGCATAGAATCATCTTAAAGTGGTTGTAAACCCTCACATATACCCAGTGAAGTGACTGGCCTAGTTGATACACAGAGATGAAACAAATGATCCTACATAAGTTGTACCCGTTTATATGGTGCCGTCTTTCCCCTAGAACCAAAGTGCAGAATATCTCTCAGCTCTGAAAAGCTGGGGGCAGAGAGCTGAAGTTACATCAGTGAGGAAAGCTCCGAGAGCTGATTGGAGGGAAGGGACACACCCCTCCACAGAGCCGAGGCTGTCAATCAGCTGTAGCTCCCACCCCTGTCACCTTTCTTCTCTTGGTGTCAGGAAAACATGTCAGTAGTGACTTACGCTGATAGCAGAGGAAGGAAGCAGACAGAAATGACACGTAGTGCTCTTGTTTGAGACAAGCACACACACTATAGAGCGATATGCTTTGTTCATATTTAATATCAGAGGTTTACAACCACTTTGGGACCTGGGGTGTTTTTCAGATTTGGCGTTTACAAGACTAAAACATTTTTATTTGCTAGAAAATTACTTAAAAACCCCAAAACGTAAAGTTAAACACGAAAGAAAGCAAACATTATCGAAACACGTTTACTTTGACAGCGACACCCTTTATCATAATATGCAGCATTTTTCCCATGCACCTAAATGTAATGCGATTTAGGAAATCTGATGAAAACAATGTGTGTAGTGGCTGTGTTTTTTGTGCTGTAGAATGCAGCAAAATGACAAGCATCTGGTGTAAACAGGTTCCCACCAAAAAAAAAAAAAAAAGAAATTAACTTTTATTGTATAACAAATTTTTTCACTGTTCACCGGGCAAGCCGACACAGAGGCAGTTATTAGAGCGCAGAAAAAATTCACACACCAAGAAAACATAAGAATTTATCTACCATATATATACTCGAGTATAAGCCAACCAGAATATAAGCCGAGGCACCTAATTTTACCACAAAAAAACTGGCTTGAGTATAAGCCTAGGGCGAGAATGCAGCAGCTACTGCAAGTGCAAAAGAGGGTCAACATTTGCACGCCTCACTGTGCCCATTTACCTTAAAGTGGCTGTATACTCAAAAATGTGACTTTACATTTATTAATGCATGGCATTATTGTACATCGTTTTCTCTTTTTTTTTTACCTGTGTCATTCTGAAGTTATCACTGCAATAAGTAATGCGGACGTGTTCCGCGCATGCGCCGGATCCCCGTTCATTCCGGCGCGCAGAGCGTCTGCCGGATGAATTCTTTTTTTTTTTTATATCGCAGCTGCGTCATTTCCTCGTGTAGACGTCAGCCCTGACATCCCGCGATGGTTCGTCCACAGCCAAGAGCATGATGGTTGAACATAGTTCTGCGCATGCGCGGGATTACACAGGCAAGAAGAAACTGTGGGCGGAAGACCACAAGTAAGATGGCGCGGACTTACAATAATTTATCTTTACAGGATCACCAATTACACAGCAAGTCAAATAATGTAAATAAAACAATCGCGCCAAATCGATGTATAACTATATGGGGCCAGATTCAGGTAGCTGGGCGAATCTTTATTTTGGAGTAACTTTTCTCATTTATGTTACTCCACCGAAACTTTAGGAGCAAGTACTGTATTCACACAGCACTTGCTCCTAAAGTTGCGGCGGCGTATCGAAAATGAGCCGGCGGAATTCAAATTGGGCGGGTAGGGGGCGTGTATTATTTAAACTAGGCGCGATTCCGCGGCGAACGTACTGCGCATGCGTCGACTGTCAGTGCGCATGCTCCAAATTCTGTCAGTGAACGTCAATGACGTCAATCCCCATTCACGACGTTTTACGCAAACGACTCGAAAAAATAAATTTCCGCCGCGATGACGACGGCCATACTTAACATAGGATACTCCACTAGGGGGCTGGTTTTTGTTTACGCCGCGTATCTCTTACAGAAACTTCGGAAAGTCACTGCGTCAGGCCCGAATACGATCGTGAATTGCTGATTCTCGCTGATTAACATATTCTCGTCGTTAATCAGCGGGAACGCCCTGAGCGCCATTTTTAAAATTCCAGTTCCGATACGACGGCGAAATACAATTACGCCGCTCGTATAGGAACTCCAACCCGGCGTTTCTTGTTTTCTTCTTACTGAAAACAGAAACGCCGGCTCAAAGTGAGAGTTAGGCTGGAGTATCACTGATACTCCAGAGTAACTCTACCTCAATCTGGCCCATGGTCTTTAAAACCATATAAATTGTTATGATAGTACCGGAGGGTAAACAACCCCATTAACTGCCATGTCAGTATTGATGAGGAGGGAAGGAAAGCCATATTACACTGTACATTGTCCCCTCTGATTCACAGCAGGGCTGTGTGTATAGGAAGTCCTCGCCGTCCCGCCGCCTCCTTGTCTGTCCACGATGAGGAGGGTGGTGGAGCTTTGTTACAGTGGACGGCACAGACTTTCTATACACAAAGCCCTGCTGCCAATCAGAGGGGACAATGTTCAGCATAATATGGCTTTCCTTCCCTCCTCATCAATACTGACATGGCGGTTAAGGTGCATGGGCACAGGGAGGCTGCCTATGGGCACAGGGAGGCAGCAAAGGAAACCTGACTCGAGTATAAGCCGAGGGGGGCTTTTTCAGCGCAAAAAAAATGTACTGAAACACTAGGCTTATACTCGAGTATATACAGTAAGTATTATCTGACCATCGTGTCAAAAGTTACTTGGGGATAAAATTCTCATTAGCTTAAAATTAATACTCACCAAAGTTTCCTATTTGAAAATATCAGAGAAAAATAGTACCTGGAATATTTCATAATCTCCAATTCACTAGGCAGACGCACAGAGCATGTCATTATATAAGCTGTTTCAACATTGTGAATTAAAATCTGATTGGCTGGCATGGCTTACTCTACATTGCGCACCATAAACTGCCCTTTGTACTGCTTTGCACCAAAAGCATGCGTGACCAATCCTCATTCAAAAATTGTTAGAACAGGACCGACTCAATATCAGCGCCATATGCAGTCTTTCCGGCGGCGTAGCGTTTCCTCTTTACGCTACGCCGCCGCAAATATTATGGGCAAGTGCCTTATTCAGAAAGCACTTGCTCCATAATATGCGGCGGCGTAGCGTAATTCAAATTGCTGAAGTGGGGGCGTAATTCATGTAAATTAATAATGACCCCACGTAATTGACGTTTTTTTTGGACGGCGCATGCGCCGCCCGTGGATGTTCCCAGTGCAAATGCGCAAAATCACGTCACTTTTTGTCAATGTAAATTACGTGAACGTAACAAACGTCGAGCCCCATTCCCGAATGATTTACGCAAATGACGTAACCGACGTACAATTTGACGCGGTCCCGACGTCCATACTTAACATTGGCTATGCCTCCTATAGCAGGGGTAACTTTACGCCGGGCTAACGCTTACGCAAACAATGTAAACTACGACGGGCCGCTGCAAGTACATTCGGGAATCGGCGTAAATAGCTCATATTTTACACGTAAACCGCCGTAAGCGACCAGCGTAAATGTGCAACTAAGATACGATGGTGTAAGCGACTTACGCCGCTCGTATCTTAAGAGAAAGCCGGCGTATCTTTTCTGAATAGCAAAAAAGGATACGCCGGCTATTCTTAGTATTTACGCAGCGTATCTCTTGATACACTGACGTAAATTCTATTTGAATCCGGCCCTGATATCTAAAGATAATGACCACTTGGATAAAGACAGTATAACCCAAAATCTGCGGAGTCTTCTAACCTGTTCGTGCGTCACCAATGGTTGCATGAATACCCATTCCCATGTACAATATTACATTTGTCCAGAAATGACCAATCATAGCCACAACACAAGGAAACGCATGACACTACACAATGCAGGGTAACAAGCATTACTGACCTCTAAACAAAAAAAAAAGTGCACATTTTGGAAAAACTGGCCAATAAAAAAATCGACAAAAAAATATATTTATTCAACTTCGCTTGTTGATCCAATTATCATGAATGCCTCGTACACGCGAACGCGATTTCCGACAAGAAAACCACATTTTTTTCAGCAGGAAAATGGCTAAAACTTGTCTTGCATACGCGGCCACACTAATCTTGGACGAAATTCCCAACGTCAAGAAGGCGGTGACCTACAAGACGTACAACGAGCCGAAATCAATGGCGTTCAATAGGCAGTTTGGCTCTTCTGCCCGATTCTGAGCATGCGTGTTTTTTTTTCGTCGCAATTGCCTACAAATGATTGCGATTCCCGATAGAAATGTCACGAAAATTGAGATCCTGCTCTCAGGCGGCGTACACACGACCGGTTTCCTCAGCAGAATTCAGCAAGAAACTCGATGGGAGACGTATTCTGCCGAGGAAACCGGTCGTGTGTAGACTTTTCGCAGAGAAAACTGTTGAGGAACTCGTCGAGCCAAAAAGAGAGCACATTCTCGATTTCCTCGATGGGCAATGGGAAAATTTGGCTCGACGAGTTTTTTGACAGCCGAACAAGGAACTCAACAGGTTTCGCCCGACGAGTTTCTCGATCGTGTGTACAAGGCATAATGCCGCGTACACACGATCATTTTTCGGCATGTAGTTTTCAAGTTTTTCGGCATGTAGAAAAAAACAACGTTTTTCCAACTTCATCATTAAAATGACGTTGCCCACACACCCTCGTTTTAAAAAAATGCTCTAGCAAAGCGCAGTGACGTACAACACGTACGACGGCACTATAAGGGGGAAGTTCCATGCGGATGGCGCCACCCTTGGGGCTGCTTTTGCGGATTTCCTGTTAGTAAAAGACGATTCGCTCTTTTCTGCCTGTCACACGATCACATTTATCTGCTAAAACTGGTCCGACAGACCGTTTTAGCAGACATATCCGATCGTGTGTACGGGCTAGCGGACATGTTTTCCCAGCGGACCAATTTCAAAGCATGCTTTGAAATTTGTCCGCCGGAGACATGTCCGCTGGTTGGTACACTAACCAGCAGACAGAAATCTGGATTCAACGCATGCGTGGAAGCATTTTACTTCCTGGAGTGGTGACGTCAACGTCACCGCCACGTCACCGCGTCCTCAGCCCGAGGGGATTTTCGTCCGATGGTGTGTACACGCCATCGGACCAAAATCCGATGAGACATGTCCGCTGGAAACGGTCCGTCGGACATGTCTCATCGTGTGTACGCGGCCTTACAGCGTGATGAATGTGCTTACTCCATTACGAACGCTAGTTTTACCAGAACGAGCGCTCATGTCTCATAACTTGCTTCTGAGCATGCGCAGGTTTAAAACGTCATTTTAGCCCACACACGGTCATTTTTTACAACCCGAAAAACGTAGTTAAAAAATGCAGCATTTTCGAGAAAAAAAAAAATAATCCTTTTTCAGAACCCAAAAAATGATGTGAAGCCCACACACGATCATTTTAAATGGCATTTTTTTTAAAACAACGTTTTTTTCATGCCGAAAATTGATCGTGTGTACGCGGCATAACACTCAGTGGAAAGAGGTTCAGATATTTCTAACCCAAACATTAAAATGGCGGAGCCAAGTGGCTTTGACCATGAAATGATTGTTGGTAGTTACAGCATCTCAGAAACCAGAGATCTCCTGGGACCTTCATATCACTAGTCTCAAGAGTTTACAAAGGACTGTGCCAAAAACAAAGTTCTGAGGGTAAAAAGACCTTGTTATCAAAAGAAGTAAAAAAAAAAAAAAAAAAAAGACTGGCAGAAGGACAGTTCTGAACATACAATATTGTGGAATCTTGAAGAGCAGCAGAAGACCTCAATGGGTTGCACATTAGCTAAGAGGTCAAGAAGGCTAGCATGGGAATGGGACCACCAAAAAGCCAACACCAAGGCTGAAGATTGTGGTGACAATCTCATATGGAGATGGAAGGACAGCATTTAATATGGTCCAAATTAATCCTTTGGGATGAGGTTCACAGCATGGATGTGTGGCCAATCACTGCGAAGGAAGCATATGATGCTATGAAGGGCCGGATTCAGATACATTGTCGTATCTTTAGAGCGGCGTAGCGTATCTTCTTTACGCTACGCCGCCGCAACTTAGAGAGGCAAGTGAAGTATTCACAAAGCACTTGCTCCGTAAGTTGCGGCGGCGTAGCGTAAATTGGCCTAATTCAAAGTAGGAAGGAGGTGGGCGCCATCTATTTAAATTAAGCGTGACCCCATGCAAATGAATGGCCGATTGAACGGCACATGCGTGCGCATGCTCAGATTCACATCGCATCTACTCCCTAAGATACGTCGGCGCAATTCCTACGACGTGAACGTAACCTACGCACAGCCCTATTCACGTAGTACTACGTAAACGGCGTACGCGACGTAAAATTCGACGACGTCGTTTCCTGGCCCGTACCTTTGCATTAGCTGCGCCTGCTATATGAGGTGTAACTTTACGCTGGACGTAAGCCTTATGCCGCGTACACACGATCACTTTTTGTGATGAAAACAAACAACGTTTTCAAAAAGATTGTGTGTTGGCAAAACGTCGTTTTATGTCTTCAAAAAAACGACCAAAAAAAAATTCGAACATGCTTGAATTTTTTGTGTCGTTTTTCAAAACGTTGTTTGTGTCATAAACAGTGATGGTGTGTGGGCAAAACAATGTTTTTAAACCCGCGCATGCTCAGAAGCAAGTTATGAGACGGAGCTTCAATGGAACAGAGTGCCGTCGAACGTGGTGTACGTCACCACGCTTTGCTAGAGCTTTGTTGAAAAACGATGGTGTGCATGCAACGTCGTTTTGGAAAATGAAGTTTTAAAAACGTTGTTTTGTTTCGTGAGATAAAATCACGTTTTTTTCCATCACAAAAAGTGATCGTGTGTACGCGGCATTACGCAAATCGCGTATATGAAGCGGCCGGGCACATCTACGTTCACGAATCGGCGTCTCTTACTCATTTGCATATTTATAATGGGAACGCCAAATGCGTCCAGCGTAATTATGCGCCCACGATACGCCGGCGTAGGCAAGTTACATCGGGCGGAGGAAGCCTATTTTTCGACGTATCTCGCTTTGTGAATCAGCGTAAAGATACGACGGCGCACATTTGGACTTACGTCGGCATATCTTGAGATACGCCGACGTAAATTGTTTCTGAATCCGGGCCGAAGTCAATATGGACTAAACCCCCCCCCCCCCAAAAAAAAGGTTTCCAGCACCTTATTAGGCCTATTGTACAAAACTCGCTGAAGGAAAAAGGGGGGTTATAGTTGTACCTAATAAAATGGGAATAAACGGTATAGGTATATAAAACATGTCCTGACCAATGCCAGCAGATAACTGGTAAAACGCAACAAACAACACCTAAAAAAATACAATTTTGAAAGTTTCAGAAACTTGGGGGAAATGGGAGATCAGTTTTCGGACCCTGAGTGAAGCTGATTGGATACAAACGGCTGACTTCTCGCTAGTAATCTCAATAACACAGTCAGTCTTAAAGCGGAGTTCCACACAATTTTTCAACTTTACATTAACCGCATATTAGCAATCTAATCATTGTTCAATGGAAACAATTATTTTTTCCTTATGCCCCGTACACACGATCGGATTTTCCGTCGTAAAAAAAAAAATTGGATGGTTTTTCCGACGGAATTCCGCTCAAGCTTGCATACACACGGTCACACAAGTTCTCTGAACTTTGGACCTTCAAGAACGCAGTGAAGTACAACACTACGACGAGCCGGGAAAATGAAGTTCAATGCTTCCGAGCATGCATCGGAATTGCCACAGACGATTGGAATTTTTTTACGTCGGAAAAATTGAGAACCAGCTCTCAATCTTTTAATAGCGGAAATTCCGACAGCAAAAGTCCGATGGAGCATACACACGGTCGAAATGTCCGTTCAAAAGCTCACATCTGACTTTTGCTGTCGGAATTTTCAATCGTGTGTACGGGGCATAAGGGTTACCTGTGTAGGAGAGTTTTCAGTGGCGTTTCCGGTCTCTACCCCCCTCGCATATGGCCGGCATATCCGGTGGCGCACTGTCTCCTGGGAGCTATGTGTCCTAATTCCCAGGAGTCATGGATGGCCCGCCGCTCGTTATCGCAATATTGCAAAATCGGAAGTGAGGCGATGATGCCAGCTTATCTTCATGCCATCACAATGGGGCGGGCACTTCCGACGATGACGCCCGGTTTGATGGCAACGTCGGAAGCTTACGGCACTGCACGCCGTACATACTGCGCATGCGCGAGAAGGGGCGTGCATGCTAGTAGCTCAGAAGCACTGTATCCTGGAACTGTATGCTTGTGGGCTTCACATGCCCACAAGCAAGATAAAAAAGGCCAGGAACAAATTTTATAACTTAATTTTTTATATGAAACCGGACATCGGGGGATGAATTTAACATAAGTAGCGAGTGTTAAGGCCCATACACACGATCGGACTTTTTGGCAACAAATGGCTGCCAGATCTGTTTGAGCGGACAATCCGAACGTGTGTACGCTCCATCGGACAAACCTTTTTGTTTTTTTTAATCGGACAAATGTTCGCTGTGAGAACAGCAAACTTTCCGGCAACAAATGTCCTACGTCAGACTTAAAGTGGATGTAAACCCGAATTTTTTTTTTTGCTGTCACAATGTACAGTATAAGATTTCCTATCATCTGTGCCCAGTCTTGCCACACAGAGTTAACCCAGCTCTGAGCAATCCTCTTTTATTGTTCAGTGAAATAAAACGGACTTACAGAGAAAAACCTTAGTTCGTTCCGCCCCCTTGCTGTGAGTGACAGGTTATTTACATATCTCATGCACTAGCCTGGAGACAGGCATTTTTAAATTCCCGCCCCCACTCCTTTTCTGAAGTTTTCTGGATTTTGACTGGATGTTCGGGATCATAGCAGAATTAAGTGTAAGGAATACACAGGAAAAAAATGCATGTTGACAAGGGGAGTGTAGAGGAGGGCGGGGAGTCTACCGACATCACGACTCCACCCACCGAGCTCCAGACAGATCCACCCACAGAATCTGCATTTTTTTTAGTTCTTATAACAGACAGAGGGGAGACATTTGACAGGTAAGGAACATGCAGGAGGCATCTATATCCTTATAGATCAGCACTATGGCAGTAGTTTAGAAAGGATGAGAGTGGGCTTACATCCACTTAAAGTCTAAAGTACAAGTACAGAACCAATGCTAAAGAACAGCCTACAATAGCAGAAATTGCCCACCGGGTGGCGGTAAAGAGCTGAAAAAACATGCGATTTGGTGAAAGTTGGCTGAAAAAGTCCTGCCGTGTGTTTGCAGAACAAGTTCACGGCCCACGCCCCTTCGGAGCAAAATCCACAGAAAAGTCAGTTGGAAGTCCGATCGTGTGTATGAGGCTTTACATTGCAATGTTATAAACATATGAATTGTTTAAAAAAAAAAATATATATATATATAATAATATATATATATTTATATATATATACATATATACATACACACACACACACATATATATATACATATATATCTATATAGAGATATATATACATATATATCTATATAGAGATATATCTATATAGAGATATATCTATATAGAGATATATCTATATAGAGATATATCTATATATATATATATATCTATATCTATATATATCTATATCTTATATATATATCTATATATATATATATATATATATATATATATATATATATATATGTGTGTGTGTATATATTTATATATGTGTGTGTGTGTATATATATATATATATATATATATATATATATATATTTTTTTTTTTTTGTCGGAACTCCGCTTTAAATGGCCGACTACACATCCCAACAGGTTGCACTGCACTGCAGAGCAAATATTAAATGCAATATTAGATTATGTAAAACATTTAAGTCACATACATATTTGGGAATGTTCCAAGAACGATACTCTTGCTACCAAAATTTCACAGTTTGGATTTTTTTTTTTCAACAGATAAAACAGTTTGGTTTTTTAATAGATATAAAAAAATGGACGGTTGGTGTCAAAAGTTTTAACCACTGCAAATCAAAGTAAAAATAAAATAAATGCCAATAAATTACATTTTACAGAATGCAGTTCACTATACTGCACTACAGTTCTCTAACTGATAAAGCCCAACAATGCATGCTGGGAGATATTGCCCATAAGGTTGTACTAAATCCATGCCTGCACTACAGTACACCTAGAGGCATGAACGGATATATAAACAATATATAACATTTCATAAATATATATATATCACTGTAAAACCTCTTTATGCTGTTAAAAAGTATAGGTAGGTATACCATGCCATGTACAATTTGTAATATTCTTTATATATTAAATTGATCTGTGCTCATTTTCTTTGGAGTCGTGCAAAACATGGAGGATATTGCGAGATTGTCAGGCCTATTCAATAAACGTGAAAGTTTTTTTTTTTTTAACAACATTTAGCAACAATCGCATTTCACTTCATTTGAAGCCCAACCCCCGCACCCGTAGTAAAAACGCACTGCTCTGCGGAGTGGCGCGGGGCCGTCATTCATTCTGAATGCCAGCCCCCACGCATGTAAAATCGCAGTGTGTGTGCGGGAACCACAGGGAAAGCGAACGGTCAAAAAGACCATGCGATTTTCCTGTGGGGCGCGTTTTTTTTTTTTGAAAGGGTGCAAACTACCCTATTTTTTTGGAAACGCAGGCGCGGCAGCCCATTCACTTGCATGAGCTGCTGTGCCTGTGAAAAACACGGCATGCAAAAACGCCAAGCATCAATACAGTAAAACCTTGGTTTGCGAGTAACGTGGTTAACGAGCGTTTGACGATACAAGCATTTTTTTTTCCCGAAAAATCCTGACTCGGTTTGCGAGTGTTGTCTCACAAAACTAGCAGGATTCAAGCTTCTGCGGTGTGCAGTACCGCATTCGGAAATACCCGAGTATTTCCAAATTCAGCTGAGATGAGCTTTCCGAGGCTCTCCGGGGCCCCCCCCCCCCCCCCCCCCCCCCCCCCTCCACCTCTGGCCACATGCGGTATTGTATGCCATTGAAGTCAATGCGGAACTAATTATTTTTATTTCCATTGACTTCTATGGGGAAACTCGCTTTGATACGCGAGTGCTTTGGATTACGAGTATTCTCCTGGGACGGATTATGCTCGTAATCCGAGGTTCCACTGTATTTGTTTGGTCCAAGCTGCTCTAAACAAGTCATTTGCTTCATTGATACATGTGCCAGCTGGGAGTGCTGTAGAAAGTGTATGTGGCATCTGCGACATGTAGCATTCAGCGCTGCGTTTCGGTAGCGAGATGGGGCTTCCCGTCCCGCTCGCTGAACAAAATAGACTCGGGCTGAGCGCTGCTCATCCATTCACAGGAAAACATTGTATTCGGTCAATGAACACAAGGGGCCAGATCCACAAAGAAGTGCTGCAGGCGTAGCTTATCTAAGTTACACTACGCCGATGTAAGTTACAGCGGCGTTTCCATATCCACAAAGAATTTCCGCTGTAAGTTACGGCGGGGTAGTGTAATTGTTGCGGCGTAAGGCCGCGCAATTCAAAATCAGTAAGATGTGGGCGTAATTTAATGTAAATCATCATGACCCCACGTAAAGGACGTTTTTTTTGAACGGCGCATGCGCAGTCTGTGGAGATATCCCAGTGCGCATGCGCAAAATCACGGCGCAAATAGTCAATGAAAACGACGTGAACGTAACTTACGCAAATCCCTATTTGTGAACGGTTTACGCAAACGACAGAAAATTCAACGCTGGCCCGACGTCCATACTTAACATGGAGTACGCATATATACAGCAGGGTAACTTTACGCCGGAAAAAGACTAACGCAAACGATGTAAAAAAATGTGCCGGGCGTACGTACGTTCGTGGATCGGCGTATCCATTTCATTTGCATATTTTACGCGGAAATTGAATGGAAGCGCCCCTAGCGTCCAGCGTAAATATGCAACCAAGATACGACGGCGTAATAAACTTACGTCAGTCGTATCTTAGCGTAATTCCGGCGTATCTTGTTTTGTGGATACAAAACAAAGATACGCCGGCGCAAATTTGAAATTACGGCGGCGTATCTGGAGATACACCGTCGTAATGCTTTGTGGATCTGGCCCAAGGCTTCTTCCAATTGGTGGAGATGGTGATGTCAGCCACCCACTTCGTTATCTCAGCTTTGTATTCATTAAGGAAATACAAAGCTTCCTGTGAATAGCTGAGCAGCGCTCAGCCCAACTCAATTTTGTTCCAGTTCAGTTTTGTGCATCCAAAAACACATTGGAATCGCATTAAAAAAATTGCTTGTGTTCCTTAAAAAAATCCCACTAGAAAGAGCCTGGTAGAACATCGTATTCTGCATCAAAAGAATCCCTTTTTGTGGGACTTGACATTCAGGTAATGGGACGGATTTTTTCCTCTGTCAAGAGCAGCATATTGAAATATGGAAGTTGTAAAAGGCACAAAAAATTGAAGGTCGGAAACCCAATTTTCATGCATGGTCACGTAATAAAGCGATCTCTCGGGATGGAAGGGTCAGAACATTTTGTGAGCCTTGGATGCGTACGCTGGCCAATCGTAGACGTCCGGTAAGAAGGAGTCGTACTCCGTTTCCCACACTTTGGAACGCACGTAGGCGTTCTTATCTAGCGGCTCCGGGTACTGGAAAGCCATGCCATTTCTGTACACAAACTCCATCACCTGAAAAATAAAAAGTGGACAAGTGGTGTGAGCTTTAATCTTTACAGAAATTCAAATATCACCTACTGTTTATAAGCTCCACCCCCTAGGAATTTATGATAATAAAGGTTCGGCTTTTAAAAATAAAATAGCAAAACAACAAACATGTCATACTTGCCTGCTCTGTGTAATGGTTTTTGCACAGAGCAGCTCCAATCCCCCTCTTCTCAGGTCCCCAGTTTGTGCTCCTGGCTCCTCCCCCTTGACCAATGCCCCCCAATAACAAGCCGCTTGATAGAGGATTTATCCCATTCCTGTACTCTATCCAAAACCTAAATAAAAGTTTTAAACTATGCATACACTTTAACCACTTAAGGACCCTCTACTGACTATAGACGTCGGCAGAATGGCACAGGCACGTAAAGGTATGTCGCCTTTAAGGCCTCATTCACACGGACGGACCCTTCGGGTCTGCCTGTCAGTTTTGACGGCGGACCTGAGCGGCTGCTCCATGCATCCCTATGGAGCATCGGATGACAGCGGAGACATGTCCGCTGACATCCGACCCTATCTGATCTGCTAAAAACAGACGTATGGGGGATACGTCCCAATCCGTCCATGGCGGATCGGATCAGGTAAGAGCATGTCCGTTTTCATCAGATCGCTCCATAGGAGATAGCGGTGCCGACAAGCCCCTCCCCCGTTCAGTGAGCAGAGAGGAGCTTGTCATCTGTCGGCTCAGCGGAGATCTGCGGACTGATCTCCTGCTGAGCTGGCGGACTCAGTCGTGACGGAGCCCGCCTTATGTGAATGAGGCCTTACAGCCCAGCCATGGGTCGCGGGCACGCGCACGTGACCGGGTCCGAAGTTCCGCGCCCGTGGGACCCGATCGCCGCCGGTGTCCCGCGATTGGTCACAGGAGCTGAAGAACTGATTGTCATTTCCTATATCAGGGAACAGACGATCAGTGTCACTGCCACTGTGAAGAACAGGGAAGGTGTGTTTAAACACACCTTCCCTGTTCTTCACTGTGGCAGTGACACTGATTGTCTGTTCCCTGATATAGGGAATGAAGATCAGTGACGTCACGCCTACAGCCAAACCCCCCTACAGTAAGAATGACTCCCTTATGGCACACATAACCCCTTAGCCTCTTCACTGCCATTGTCATTTTCACATTAAAACAGTGCATTTTTATAGCACTTTTCGCTTTGAAAATGCCAATGGTCCCAAAAACGGTGTCAAAAGTGTCCGATGTGTCCGCCATGTCGCAGTCACAAAAAAAAAATAAAAAATATCGCTGATCGCCGCCATTACTAGTAAAAAAAAATATATATTAATAAAAAAGCCATAAAACTATCCCCTATTTTGTAAACGCTATAACTTTTGCGCAAACCAATCAATAAAACGCTTATTGCGATTTTTTTTACCAAAAATATGTAGAAGAATACTCATCGACCGAAACTGAGGGAAAAAAAATTATATTTTTTTTGGGATATTTATTATAGCAAAAAGTAAAAAATATTGCATTTTTTTCAAAATCGTTGCAAAAAATAAAAACCGCAGAGGTGATCAAATACCACCAAAAAAAAGCTCTATTTATGGGTAAAAAAGGACGCCAATTTCGTTTGGGAGCCACGTCGCACGACCGCGCAATTGTCAGTTAAAGCGATGCAGTGCCAAATCACAAAACTGGCCAGGTCCTTTACCTGCATAATGGTCCAGGTCTTAAGTGGTTAATAGTGTGATGTGACCCAGAACAAGCGTCACTTACTTTAACAGCGATACATATGGAGACTTCACGGATGTTGGACAGCGGAGGGTACAGACGGCCCTGGTCCAGCTCTTCAGCTGTTAGCTGTTCTGCCAAAGCCTAAGGAAAACAGTCAATTAAATAATGAGATTAAAAATGAACAAAAACAATATTTTGGGGATTTTTTCTTTTAAGGTTCTAAATATAAAAACTGTTAAAATCCATGTATCTGTATTCAGTTTTTTAAGATGCTATATAAAACAATGTACATGGTATTTTTGCAACCACTTCCCACCCCGCCTAATGTCAAATGATGTCCACAAGGTGGCTCTGCCATCCTGAGTGGATGTCATATGATCTCTTCGGGCCTCTCGGCTGCTAGGGGGTGTGCGCCGCCACGTCACTCGCGTGGCAATGCACGTGCCTGGCGGCCGCGATGTCCGCCAGGTACCTGCAATTGGCAGTTACAGAGCCAGGGATGTGGATCTCTGTGTGTAAACACAGGGATCCACGTCCTGTCATGAAGAGGAGACCAATGGTGTGTCCCTTGTACATAGAAACACCGATCAGTCACCTCCCCCAGTCACCTCCCTCCCCCCACAGTAAGAATCCGCAATATCGCAGTCCTGACAAAAATTGCAGATAACTGCCATTACTAGTAAAAAAAAAAAAAATAATAATCATAATTCTATCCCCTATTTTGTAGACGCTACAACTTTTGCTCAAACCAATCTATATATACTTAGTTTTTTTTAACCAAAAATATGTAGAAGAATACATATCAATATAAAATAAACTGAGAAAAAAAAATATATATGTGTGTAATATATATATTAATTGGGATATTTATTATAGCAAAAAAATTTTTTTTTTCAAAATTGTCGCTTTTTTTTTGTTTATAAAGCAAAAAATAAAAAAAAACGCAAAAGACCACCAAAAGGAAGCTCTATTTGTAAAAAGAAAAAAAAAGAGATGTTAATTTTGTTTGAGAGCCACGTCGCACGAACCCGCAATTGTCAGTTAAGCGCGACAGTGCTGAAAGCTGAAAATTGGCCTGGGCAGGAAGGGGGTGAATGCCCGGTATTGAAGTGGTTAATTACACACACATTATATGCAACACATATCTTACATATATTATTTATTACAAGGAAAACAGGTGTATAGGCGCTGCAACCTTCAGCCATGACTAAGCACCAACGTTCGAAACGCGTGGGCCATTTTACAGCTTTGTACATGCATTTAATAAAAAAAGAACTATTTTGGATGTCTTCCTGAGCACTGACCATCCCTTTCATTTATTATTTATTACAGCTTCTTTATATAGCATTGAATCATCCAACACTGGACGTCTCAAATAAAAAGTTTCAGGGCCAATTCACAGAGCGGCAGGATCAATTCACCGCTCCAGCCGCTATGCGTTGCCGGCTGCACTAGGGGGCAGTTTGGTGCTCAATTGTATTACACTGCTTCCTTTTTTTTGGGTTTTGCATGAGCTTTATTTGAAGTGTACAATACTAGTATTGTACACTACATGCGCGACATTGTAGTACGATTTAGGCCGGTGCAATTTTTGTGTGTTTTACCATGTGGTAAAGCGTCTCTTCACCCACAAGGCCCCTTTCACACTGGGGCATCTGCAGCATCGGCGCTAAAAATAGTAATGCTTTACCGTCGTATTTGCGGGGGGTATTTGGCCGATAGCGAGGCGCTTTTAACCCGTGCTAGCGGACGAAAAAGGGTTAAAACTAGGGTTGTCCCGATACCAATACTAGTATCTGCGGGAGTACTTGTACTCGCGCAAATGCTCCCGATGCTTCTGACGATACTTTTTTTTTTTTATTTATCAACATGTTCTGGGAACATTCTTTGAGTTTTTTTTTTTTTTTTTTACTACTGCGTGACAAGCAAATAAAACATTTTTATTCATTTTTACTCATTTTTATTCTCTTTATAATGTCTTGAGTTAGAGTTCTTCATAATTCTAAAGCAGTGGTTCTCAACCTGGGGGTCAAATGATGATTTGCCAGGGGTCACCATATCCTGGGCTGTTCTTGAAGCCCACACTGCTCTCCCAGCCTTTTTGCAGCCACCCAGAAGGGCTGTCCCTGGAGCCTGTGGCCGCCCAGCTGGGCTGTTTCTGGAGCCCTCAGCCTATTCGCAGCCACCTATTCAGTTCACGGCATGGCTTGGGGGCAGAGACTAGAGGTCAGCCTACTGGTGGGGAATGTGAAGTGGGAGGGGCTGGAGGAGACCCTATCTTTTGATTTCGGCATAGGTGTCCCTGCTACGAAACACCACAAAGTCCGAGACACAGAGAGTAACACTACCTGTGATCATAGTTGCCATTAAAAGTCCCCACTACAGTTCTCAGATTAGCAGGTGACCTTGACCAAGAGCACCTAAGTTGGCTGATCAGAACTCCCCCCAACATTGCCACTAACCCCAACTCCCGCCAGCACTGCCACTCGTCCCTTTTCCCCCACTTTCCACCAAGGAGTAAGAGAAGGAATAATGTAAGGGAGAGGAAAAGAGGAATTAAGATATAGAAAAATAAAAGGGAAAGAGAGAAGAAAAAAGAGAAAGAGTGGTACATCCTAAAATGTACCAGAAGGGGTTTTAATACTATACGAGTGGAAGGGACTCAGGGAGCGCTAAGTGTCCATGGGTTGGGGGCGCAAATTCCTTTTCTTGCCTTGGGTGCTGTCAACCCACGCTTTGAAGATCATTATACTGTTGGGGGTCCCCACAACTTGGAAAATGTTATCAAGGGGTCACGGCACTAGAAGTGTTGAGAACCACTGTTCTAAAGTAAATATCCTTAGTCTGTATTGTGGTTTGAAAACTGTCACGACATTTAAAAAAAGTATCAGTAATCGGTATCAGCGAGTACATGAAAAAAAGTATCGGTACTTGTACTCGGTCCTAAAAAAGTGGTATCGGGACAACCCTAGTAAAAACCACCCGCAAAACCACCGCTGCAGCAGCGCTTTGCCGGCAGTATAGCCACAGTGCCCATTGATTTTAGAGGGCAGGAGTGGTGGAGGGCGCGCATCCACACCGCTCTAAAGATGCTGCTAGCAGGACTTTTTTTACCGTCCTGCTAGCGCACCGCTCCAGTGTGAAAGTCCTCGGGGCTTTCACACTGGAGAGACAGCAGCGGCTCTTTCAGGGCGTTTTGCAGGAGCCATTTTTTGCGTTATAGCGCCTGCAAAGTGCCTCAGTGTGAAAGGAGTCTAAATCAAGAAATGGCAGCTTCAAGGCTACTGCTCTGCTGTCTCTTTTTTTGAAGGGTAATTTTATTGACACTTATTTTATTGCCACACTTATTAATTGGTATTTGGATATGCTGAAATGAAATGTACAATAGAGTACAAGAACAATCAGAATCAATCATGTGCATATATCATACATATCACAATAAAATGCCTAACATTGCAAAATACAGAACAAAAAATAGAAAATACAGAACACACGCTGTGACAGTCATATATGAAGAATATTTTACATAGTGATCAAGATGAGAGCAGACTGCCCAGGAATGGACTCCTAAAAGCTGTGCCGTCTCCTTAGCCAACTTGTGGTGCTCTGGGAATCCTTTGCAATTGCATTATATGTTTATTTGTAAATCACGGAATTAAATATATACAGAAAAAACACAACTAAAATAAAGCTAAATACTACATATTACAGAATTTCTCACCTTTGCAGCTTCAAGGAATACACGATCGCTTATGTGCCGCACCCCGCTCAGGATGACCGCCAAAGCCACGCCTACAAGAGCAAAGGGGACATGGCTTAATGACATTGGGAATAACAAAGGGTTGATTTTGAGTATTTCACTGCATGTGTTTTTTATTCACATGGCAAGTTTTTTTTTGTTTTTACATACATTATACAATTTTCTTATTCAATTTTTTTTAGATTTACCTTCAACTATGAAGTGCAAGTGCCTGCCTGATTGCATATATATTGAAAGTATTTAAGTTTGACCTCCTATTATATGGTTTTGGTAAATCTAAATGAAAATTGTACAGAAAAAAAAAAATTGTATAATGTGTGGGTAGCCTAACCGTTGGTTGGAATTAGATACATTTACATGCTTCCTGTAGGACATCTGACAGGTCACCGACAGTTATCCTGTGTAACGGCACCCCAAATGTGAAAGGGGTTTAAAGCTGTTTAGGATATTCCCTTTCCGAACACAAGGCAGCTACCGACACTCCACATTGCCTCCATTAACGAGACACAGCTCTCTTTTTAGGTTTCCAGCAGGTCTGACACTTTATTGAAAAACTACTACTTTTATACACATTTGACCTGACCTAATTTACATGAGCTAATTACTCCAGCTGATGACTCGTACACATGACCTCTAGGCTTCCCAGACAGGCTGTCTGCTAACTTACAATACACATCATAAATACACCTTTACACAATTACAGGGTCAATTAGCACAAGCACAATTAAAGATCCTCAGAAGCCATCCTAGATTAATTTACATCACAACAGACAGACAGGTGGGCTGGAGTTGGTGACATT